>CM031572.1:7147477-7707662 GCA_018467065.1 Ephestia elutella
CCGTGGTTCTGCCTTGCTGCAAAAAGTTTATTTTGTCAATCTCCAGGAGCACCTCATACAAATCATATTATGAAATTTGACAGATTTATAACAAAGAGTCATTTGTCGCTCCTAAGCGAGGTGAAGGAATGATACATAAATAGACTATGACTAGATATGAGAGTGAGTCTATATATATTAGCTATTACCCGCGGCTTCGCCCGCGGCAAAAACGTATTAATCATTATCCCGCCCCTGTGAAACTGTTGCTTGAGCGCGAGTTAGCACTTTATTCACGATGGAGCGAGTTGAAAAATAGGTAAAATAGCAAATAGGCAAAATTACAAATTCATAGGCTACACACCCGTATATATATGTGTGCATGAAATTTAGTAAGGCTGCTTGCGTGCATGTCGTGATTTTCAATTAAAATGGCGCGAAAATTTCATCGTTACCGACCGCGCATAAATAGATATATTGATAAAGGGTACACCCTCATATTACAAATTATTATTTAAAAAACAATCATTTTATAAACAACGCTTGTAAAACTATACATTTGAAAAACATATGCTTTGTCAAACTCATTCTTTTAAAAATGGATCATTTTACAAACTAATTACTAGACAAATATTGTGTTTCTCCAAATTATCATTTTACAAATAAATTATTTTACTAAATTTTCAATTGGTAAAACAACGTTAGACAAAATATCTTATGGCAAATACATCGTTTGATAAATATTATTTACCAAAACTAGAAGATATGAAGTTTCAAGTTTAAACTCACTGATCCCAAGATTTTCATCGTAGGGTTAGGAACAGAAGTCATTACTCGTCTTTTATTTGTAAATTAACTCACTCACAAATCATATTGTGACATGATTTCAACATGCATCTACCTTTTATTGTGTCATACCGGGTCCCCACCTGGTAACCTGCAACACAGGATCTTTGATACCTAGCGCGGGCACCAGATCTCCACAACGATATCTGTCATTTATGGTATTAAATTTAATTAATGTTTATCACATATCTATATAATGTAGTCCAAGGCCATTTTTTGTGGAGTAAATAAACAATTTTTTAGTTTTTTAATAAAAAAAAAATGGCTTAACTTTAGAAACGTGCCACCAACTCCTGGCGGGGGTTGGGGAGTTAGGTTCAGGTTATGTTTTGTATGACCACCCTCACAAGCATTTTTTTTTGCCGGAACCCCCCCACGGGGGGGTCGGCGGTAGCCCCCCGCAATAAAAAAAAAAACAACTGGTCACAAACCCAACTCGGTTCGGTTAGGAAGTTAGGGTTAGGCTGGTGTAAACCACACAAGCGGAGCGAGCGAAGCGAGCGGAGCGTTCGAACTTGAGGTCAATAAAGAGCTTGATAGGTTAGGTTTAGATAGGTTTCTAAAGTTTAACCTAACCTAAATCTTGTACAAAGAAGCTGCCAGCCCTGATTAATAATTTATCTATAGTTAGGTTTGTAAAATGATTTTTTTTGTCAAGAGAGTTATTTGATGAAATAAGAAACTTTAGGGCGGAAAATAAGTTAAGTTCAGGTTATACATTTGTAGAGTAAAACATTTGTAGAGTAAAATATTTATGATAAAATGAAACGTTTTTAAAATGAACGTTAGGTTTTAAAATGGTTATTTACATTTTTAAATGGTGACCTAAAATGGCAAACATTTTATAAAGGTATAGTGGTTGAAAGTGATAGTTTTTACAGAGTGACCACCTTGATAAAAGACTTTGAGGGCGGAAAACATTATGAACCTTCAGATAAAGATATAAAATAATACGGAAAAACGTGCCATCAGGGTCATCAAAAGTAACCTTAACCTAACTTATTGTTTGTAATATATTGGGTAAAACTAAACGCAGGCGTTTTCCTGTTATCGCCGCCAGGCGTTTCGGGGTTCTCACACTGCTAGCGTGGATGGCGTCGCGCGTGTGGTCCGCCATTGCATTGTCCCGGGCGATATCGGTTTGATTTTAATACGCGGAGCGGTCTCGCGTCTTTTGCTTGTTGTTTAGTTTGAGTGATAATTGTGAATCTCCTGTTTGTTAAATAACTATTGAATTTGTGTTTGTGAAAAACTCTGTTATTGTGACTTTTTCTTGTGAGAGGTGAAACGTGGCTGGCTGTTCACATCTGGCTGTTCCCGAGTGAAACTACGGGAAGAAATCTATTTAGTTGTCCTGGGGAATTGAGATCTCAAGGGTTAGGTAGGGTGATTAGGAATTCCCCCTTCCCGAAGACACTCAAGTTTGGATCCGAAGAGAAAGAAGATTTAATTTGGTAAGTGTTTTCAATTCTAGTTAATTTATAGGTTAGGTTATCATATAGGGCCCTGTAGCTCCCTTCATAAGCTACGGTGGTAGCAGACTGCGTTAAGTTAGTTAGGTTTTAGTCGGGCAAACGTGGTGCCACGTGGAGATTTTTTCCCGGTACTTATTTTACCGGTGGTTTTTTCCCGGTGAAGTTCCGGTACAGAATTCTTCCCGCCGCTTCGTTTGTCCGGATTCGCTCTGCCACATTTTCTGGCAGCAGAGCGTAGTTGCTCTGCACATTTTCTGGTAGCAGAGCGTAGTTTATCTACCCTCTATTTGTTCGTTTGTAAAAAATAATTAATTGTTTGTAAAAATTATTAGATTTTTCTTAGTTTGTTTGTATAAGAATATTTGTAACCTTTTTTGTATTTGTTTGCGGTTTGTACCGTGCGTTCCGGGTTTGTGCCATTCTCATACCTACCGCGGTTCTTCGTGTAGTTGCTTGATTTTGTTGTTTTTTATTTACCTTTTGTTATTTTTTGTTTGTGACTTGACGCGATGGCGAAGGCCTCCAATGCTAGGGCGACACTCGCCAACGAATTGAGATGGTTTGTGACGGCCGGAGGACTCCTGTCCCGGAAGGACAGGGAGGGCGCCAGACTGCTAAGAGCGGATCACCTCCACTCACGATTGATTAGCGCGGAAGCGGCCATGGCGGCGCTTACCGAAGCCGATCTTACCCCCGGAGGCCTACGCAGGTCACATGGCGGACATGGACCAGATCCTGAGTCTGCACGATGATATCGCGGAGGCGGTGACCGCAATAAGGGCGAGACAGGCTGGCGGACCAGCCCCTCGCACACCTGTTAGACAGGAAGGACCAGCGGTTACTGGTCGGCTCCCCACCCTTCAGCTGTCCCACTTTGGGGGTAGGATGGAGGAGTGGGTAGCATATAAAAATATGTTTGAGTCCCTGGTCGTAGCACGACAGGATTTGACGAAGGCCCAGAAGATGGCCTACCTCCTCTCCACTCTTGAGGATGAAGCGCGGTCGCTCATCCAGCACCTCCGGGTGGAGGACGACCAGTACGATACGGCTTGGGAGTTATTGAACTCCCGCTACCAAAACTTACGTTTGTTAGCGGATGCGCACGCCGCACAGTTGATGGCCCTGCCCAAGGTGGCCAACAGGGCACAGTTGCGCCTGCAGTTGCTCACGCCCGTTACAGTGGCCTGTAACGCGCTCCGCACACTGGGGCTGCCGGTGGACCAATGGTCCTTTTTGCTGGTGCACATTGTATTGGGCAAATTGCCCAATGACATCCGCTCGCGGTTTGAGCGCGAGAATGCGGAGCGGGATAGCACCACCCTACCAACATTCACTGACTTGGTGAAGTTTTTGGAGTTTGAGGCACGGGCTGCTGAGAATACCATGACGGACTCAGCGCCATCCAGAGCGCCTGAACGTAGGCCCTTGGAACCCTCATGGCGAGGGAGGCCCCAACAGGGACGGCAACCGCCACCGCGTGGAGCTGGTGCGCGGGTTGCACACACGGCAGCAGTCGCGAGGGACGCGGACTGCCTGCAATGTGGTCGGATGGGCCACAGCCTGCTGCAATGCAGGGACTGGCAGGGACTGCCAGTACAAGATCGGCGCCGCATGGCAAAGCGGCATGAACTTTGCTTTTATTGTTTGGGCGGTCACTATGCACGTGACTGTCCCAGTGCCATACCATGCAGTGCATGCCGTGGGCGGCACCACGCGATGCTCTGCATGAACCGGAACGGGGATGGCACCCGGATGTTGAGGCAGGGGTCCCCTATGGGCGGGGGCGCTCCTGCGCGAAGCCCTCCACCACCGGACGGAGGACGCGGCTTCGCTCGTCGCACCCCCCCTCGGGAGGGGGGTCGCGTACCTGCGCGGGTCTTGGCGGACCGGGACCACGCGCCCCAAGGTCATGGCCAGTATGTAGCTGGCCAGGCCCCGGATAGGGCCCCCATGGGCGGGGGCCCTAGATCGGACGTGAGAGTGGGGACACCTCCCTCCACGCGGGTTACCAATACCCAACACATGCAGCCGCAGCGGTTTTCTCCGCCGCTGCACGAGTACCCACGGCTGGAGTACCACCCGCCGTACCATATGTATGGCCGGGCCGCGGGTTATGCCCCCCTCAGATGGGGATGTGCACTCGCCCGCCATATTATCCGGGTCAGTGGCGCGCCCCTGGTTTGGAGAGAGTGGGGAGCCCGTAACTAGCTTGCTCCCTTGCTGGGACAGAGCCGCGGACGGTTCTGCTCCCTACCGCGGTGGTCCGCGTATGGGGTCGTGGGGGAAGCCATTAATTTGAGAGCTCTGTTGGACTCAGGGGCTCAAAGCAGTTTGGTTACCACTCGAGTGGCACACCAGTTAGGTTTAGTCGTGGAAGACTCGCCTGTGCCACTTCTTGGAGTTGGTGGCATACAAGTGAAGTGTCTGACGGGCCAGACACTTGTCACCTTTTCTTCGCTGAAGTCCTCCACAATGAGGATCACGACTTCGGCTATGGTAATGGATACCATTGCGGGTTGGCACCCCTCGACAGACATACCGCCGGGTGTGTTGTCTTTGGTTTCGGGTCTGGATTTGGCCGACCCCTTTGTCTTTCATCCCGGCCCAGTGGACTTGCTCCTGGGCTCGGACGTATTGGGTTGGATTTTGTTGGGTACACAGAAGGCTCTGGGTTCGTCTTCACTGATGGCAGTGTCTACGATTTTTGGTTTTGCCCTGATGGGCCCTGTGTTTGATAATAGCACCGTGGAGGAGCCACCGGTCGTCGCATCAGCGTCCTTGGCCAAGACCATGCAAAGGTTTTTGGGAGGTGGAGGAGCCACCTATGAGTTCCAGGATGGATCCGGAACACGCTGAGTGCGAAGCCCTTTTTCGATCGACCACGGAGAGGTTGCCCTCCGGTCGGTTTGTAACTAGGTTACCTTTTGTTGCCTCTCGTCCTAGCCTAGGCAAAGTAGGGCGCTTGCGGAGAAACGACTGCTGTCCATGGAGCGACGTATGCAGCGTGACCACGTACTTCGCGATAAATATATTGAATTTATGCGCGAGTACGAGGATTTGGGTCACATGTCTCCGGCTCGAGTTGATTGGAGCTCAACTGAGCATTATTTTTTGCCCCACCACGCGGTGGTGAAGGCCTCAACGGGCAAGTTGCGGACTGTCTTTGATGGGTCCGCACCCACTTCGAACGGAGTTTCGTTGAATCTATGTTTGCATTCAGGTCCCAAATTGCATAGGGACATAATTGACATCATCTTGAACTTTAGAAGACATCAAGTGGTTTTTGGCGCGGACATCCGGATGATGTTCCGCCAGACAGTCATACATCCTGAGGACAGGCGATTCCAGTTGATACTCTGGCGTGAGCGCCCTGAGGATCCTGTGACGGTGTATGAACTCAACACAAACACCTATGGTTTGAAATCTAGTCCCTATATCGCCATCAGATCATTGCTTGAATTGGCAGAGCGGGAACGGATCCGCTTTCCCCGTGGGGCTTCCGTGCTGTCACGTGACTTGTATGTTGATGACGTGTGCACCGGAGCCCAAAGTATTGAGGAGGCCCTCCTACTGCGGGATGAATTGATTGAAATATTGAAGACAGGTGGCTACGAGCTACGTAAGTGGTTGTCTAATGAGCCTAAAGTTCTAGAAGGGATCCCGGAGGATCACCAACAGAACCCTCACCTGTTTGAGGATGTGGATGATCCCAACAGGATAGCGGTGCTGGGCATGCAGTACCAGCCGCTAACCGATATTTTCACATTCCAAGTGGACTTGGAAATACCAAAAGTCTGGACTAAGAGAACGGTGTTGTCCGTAATAGCCCGTATGTTTGATCCAAGCGGTTGGATCAGTCCAGTGATATTCTCTGCAAAGTGTCTTCTTCAGAGACTTTGGACTTTGGGCGTCTCGTGGGACGAGCCGCTGTTTGGCTCTCCATTGGATGATTGGCTCGAGTTGTTTTCATCGATTAAGGAAGTCAATCGGATTGCCTTGCCTCGTCGAATATTGCCCCCCGGGAAATATCGAGCCAGCCTGCATGGCTTTTGTGACGCGTCGGAGCGAGGCTACGCCGCGTCAGTCTATATGCGGACAGTTGACGCCGATGGCCGGGTCAATGTCTCGCTTTTGTTAGGGAAGAGCAAGGTCGCCCCCATCAGGACTAGGCTGACTATTCCCAAGCTTGAGTTGAGTGGAGCTCACCTTCTCTCTAAATTGTTGCATCACGTTGCCAGTGAACTGGCGGCCACGGTCGAGATACGGGACATCTTCGCCTGGTCGGATAGCCAGGTCGCGCTTGCATGGTTGCGCGCGGCCCCACATACCTTGGAGGTTTTTGTGGGAAATCGGGTTTCCCAAATCCAGAATATCGGAATTGATATAACATGGAGACATGTGCCGGGAGAGCTTAACCCAGCGGACTGTGCCTCCCGAGGTTGTACGGCACCAGAATTGGTGTCACACCCGCTCTGGTGGGGTCCAGAGTGGCTGATGGGATCAGAAACTTCTTGGCCTGTCTGTCAGACAGACGTTACTTCTTTGAGTTTGACTGGGCTCCGTGTACATGCTGTAGTCGCTGGGACGACGTCGGAGCCGGATTGGCTACTTGCTCGGTATAGCAGCTTGGATAAGCTTCTGGGTGTTACCAGTTGGATTAAGCGTTTCATACATAATTGTAGAAACCCACAGGCAAAGCGGTTGGAGCCGATTGCAGGTGCAGAAGAGCGCCGGAGCGCATTGTTGCATTGGGTCCGTGTCGTGCAGACCGGACGGTTTGAGTCAGAGCTTCGTATCTTGCGCGACGGACGCGCTAAGTTGAAGGGCGCGGTCGCTCGTTTGAACCCGTACATCGACTCGGATGGGCTTCTTCGGGTTGGAGGCAGGCTCCGGAAGGCGGATCTTCCATATGAGACTCGCCATCCTCTGTTGTTGCCCAAGGGCGGACCCTTGGTGCAGCTTTTGGTGTCTGATCGACACATTCGTAACGCCCATGCTGGGTGCAATGCTTTGTTGGCTATTTTGCAACGCGAATTTTGGATTTTGTCTGCCCGAAGAGCAATCCGTAGTGTCCTGTTTCGATGTATTGCATGTTATAGGTTGAAGGCATCCACGATGCAACCACAGATGGGTGATTTGCCCGCTGATCGAATCCGACCTTCGAGGCCGTTTGACGGCGTTGGAACCGATTTTGCCGGTCCCTTTTCGATCAAGGCTTCTCCCTTTCGTAATGCCCGTATTGTGAAGGGCTATTTGTGTGTATTTGTTTGTTTGGCCACCAAGGCTGTCCATTTGGAGGTGGTATCGGCTCTGACTACGGAGGCCTTCGTCGCCGCGTTGGATCGCTTTGTTTCGCGTCGAGGTCTACCTTCCCTTATTAGGTCTGATAATGGCACAAACTATAAAGGAACTGTAAATTATCTTAAGGATGTTTCTGTGTTTATTGATAAAAATTGTACTAGTTTAAGTCAAATTGCTGCCCAAAGGGGAATAACCTGGAAGTTTAGTCCCCCAAGTTGCCCCCATTGGGGAGGATTTTTGAAGCGGCTGTGAAATCCGCAAAGACCCACCTCCGCCGCATTATCGGAGAAACGGCTCTAACTTTTGAAGAGCTGGCCACAGTGTTTTTTGTAAAGTTGAAAGGCGGGTCCTCAACTCTCGTCCTCTCTGTCCGCTATCTCCAGAAAGTCCAAATGACTTGGAAGCTCTCACCCCTGGTCATTTTTTTTGGGTGGGAGGAGCCGTTGAATGCCCTGCCCGAATACCCGTGGAAAGGATGAACGCGTATATCGGTTGCGTCGCGTTTTCAAATGTTGGGCACGCAAATGAGCCAGGACTTTTGGCGTCGCTGGTCGCTTGAATATTTGCATTTGCTGCAGCAAAGAGTGAAGTGGACAGACAGGACTGAAAAGCCTCCCAGGGAGGGTGATTTAGTATTGTTAAAAGAGGCAAATTTGCCCTCATTGCTTTGGCGACGAGCTCGCATATTACGTTTGATTCTTGGCGGAGATGGCACTCCGCGTGTGGCTGAGGTGTTGGTCGACGGTTCGATGTTAAGGAGAGGTGTGACCTCTCTCGCCCGCCTTCCCGTAGAGTAAGCTAGCGGTCTGCTTCTCAGACCGGGACGGGGGGATGTTTGTAATATATTGGGTAAAACTAAACGCAGGCGTTTCCTGTTATCGCCGCCAGGCGTTTTGGGGTTCTCACACTGCTAGCGTGGATGGCGTCGCGTGTAGTCCGCCATTGCATTGTCCAGGGCGATATCGGTTTGATTTTAATACGCGGAGCGGTCTCGCGTCTTTTGCTTGTTGTTTAGTTTGAGTGATAATTGTGAATTTCCTGTTTGTTAAATAACTATTGAATTTGTGTTTGTGAAAAACTCTGTTATTGTGACTTTTTCTTGTGAGAGGTGAAACGTGGCTGGCTGTTCACATCTGGCTGTTCCCGAGTGAAACTACGGGAAGAAATCTATTTAGTTGTCCTGGGGAATTGAGATCTCATGGGTTAGGTAGGGTGATTAGGAATTCCCCCTTCCCGAAGACACTCAAGTTTGGATCCGAAGAGAAAGAAGATTTAGCTTGGTAAGTGGTTTTCAATTGTAGTTAATTTATAGGTTAGGTTATCATATAGGGCCCTGTAGCTCCCTTCATAAGCTACGGTGGTAGCAGACTGCGTTAAGTTAGTTAGGTTTTAGTCGGGCAAACGTGGTGCCGCGTGGAGATTTTTTCCCTGTACTTATTTTTACCGGTGGTTTTTTCCCGGTGAAGTTCCGGTACAGAATTCTTCCCGCCGCTTCGTTTGTCCGGATTCGCTCTGCGCACATTTTCTGGCAGCAGAGCGTAGTTGCTCTGCACACTTATTTTCTGCCTTCAAGTCTTTCCGGGCAGTAATAAAAAAAAATAACCTGTACCTAACTTCTTCTCTGCCCTCAGTCTTTCCGGGTGGTCATAAAGATTATCCTGAACCTAATTTATTTTCTGCCTTCAAGTCTTTCCGGGCTATAAAAAAAAATAACCTGAACCTAACTTCATTTCCGCCCTCAAGGTCTTTTCGGGCGGTCTTAAAAAAAATAACCTAAACCTAACCACTACTATATGATCTTAGCTTCTCAATATACAAAGTTTAACACTCAAAAAATTTACAATTTCGGAAACATTGTTTAATTTTAGACCAACCGCGAATTGGACCAACTGCGAATTGAACCAACCGCGAATTGGACCAACCGCGAATTGAACATTTTTTGGAACTTTGGACCAATCGCGCCTAATCCGTGTCAGTGATGTCTACAGCGAAGTGCTGGGCGGGGTGGGGTGCGGTATTTGAAATGAGTGCGGGGCGGTGAGTAGCCGATATGTAAGTTAGTACTACTTACTATTCTGTGGCGCTACTGTTCGCTACACTATATGGTATACATAAACATTTATAAAAATATTACTCAAAAGAAAATTCTTCGCGAAAAAATATTGAAATAACTTGTCCGCGGTAAAGTGCCATTTCGTGGCAGGCCGTGAAAACTAAAGGCAAGTATTTAATTAAAGCGCCATCTAATGACAAATTAGATGTAATGGAAAAAATGTAGTGTACCTCATACGGCTATGTTGCGCGCCCCGCCTCAGCACACAATGTACATCACAACCAACTCACTGATGTTCCTTCACACACATAATATATAGAAGTTTGAGCAGAGTGCCGTTAGTCCGTGCATTCAGCAGCGGTCCGCACACCTCGACGTATCCGGGCATACTGCCGGCCGGTGCAATAGCCCATTTTATATGGAAGTAGTGGGGAGGCTGTCGTAACGTCGCTTTGACGTAATGTCACTTTGACGTAACGTCATTCTGACATGACGTCTATTTGTCAAATAATAGATGGCGTTACTATAATTGGTATCCCATGCCCACGGGAACCATTTTTTCCGGGATAAAAAGTAGCCTATGTGCTATTCCAGGTCATTATCTACCTCTGTACCAAATTTCATCGATATCCGTCCAGTAGATTTTGCGTGATTGAGTAACAAACATCCTCACAGACTCACAAACTCACAAATTCACAAACTCACATCCAAACTTTCGCATTTATAATATTAGTATGGATATAACTCAAAGGCTTAACTTACTATGACGTAGGCATCCGCTAAGAAAGGATTAACGCGAGCGAAGCCGCGGGCGCCAGCTCGTTTTATGATAAAATACTTAAAGAATGTTCGGTATACAAAACATAACGTTCGTGATATAGGAAGGCATTATTGTTACATAAAATTGATCATGGAAATAAGTATATAGACAAAGTCATGTATGTTTAAAAACTGAACATTCAAGAAAGAACGCATTAGGTACATTCATGCATAGAATCATGTCATTATCCCTTACGGGGTAGACAGAGCCAAGAGTCGTGAGACTCGAAGGCCACGCTTAGCTGAATAGTGGGCTTTGATGGAATGGAGATTCAGGTTAGCATTAGGTATTTCATATTAAACTATCCTGTAGGTACCTCTAGTATGTACAGTCAGCTGCAGAGTAACCTGACCCTTATCTTACCGAAACCTAATCGTAGAGCTGCTTAAAAATATTTTTATCACATTTGTTTCATGCAAAAAAATTTAATAAAGGATATCTGCCTGGCCAAAATTCTGTAATCATAACCGTAGTTGGTGGGAAAATGTTATTCTTTCTCACCTGATATTAAAATATATTAAGCTCTATACAAAGGCTGCGGTAGCTTATTTTTCAACTAGTAGGTACAAAATATGGATAGTACAGATTTATTGTGTTTTTCAATTCTTTCGCTATATTCTCTGAAATCTCAGGTAAAATTCATTAAGATTGTAGATTAAGTGAGATTAAATTTAACCGTTGTAGGTTAAAGCTTTGAAGCGTTAGCTTTTAGTTAATTACTTTATAAGTCATACAGTAAAACTTCATTACTTTGTAAGTCTACATAAGATAATTAATAAATAGTAGGTAGGTATTAGTAGACATTTCGCTTAGACATGTCAAAACCATTCCATAAAAATTGTCGAAAGAAGAAAAAAATCATTACGCTAGCGTGCTGGCTCACGCTGGCATTAACAAGAGTAAAGAAACAGAAAGGAAGAATCAAACTTATTTGAAAAAATAATAGACAACTCATTACAACACGGTTAGGTATATGGTAGGTTTTCCTTGATTTCCTTTTCTGTTATATCATTATTTTGTTTTGTGAACTGGGCCTGTGGCAACTCGTAATTAACGTGGCTTTCACGACGCTCGCCCTCTTACGGGATTGTTATACCGAGCAAACTAGAGCATTGTTACCACGAAAAATACGTCATCTGGGTTTTTCTAAAAACTGTGAGCATTTGATCTGAAACTGCTAACAATACGAGAATAGAAAGGAAGAATTTACCAATAAAATAATTTACTACTGCGTCCTAATTTTGCAATAAAAACTGTAATAATCCTGGTCTTAACCTTGTTCTGAGTTTCATCAAAATTAACCTAGCAGTTGACGCGTGTTTGATAACAAAACTTTAGCAATGAGATGTCGTATTTTAATTGTTAGAGAATATAAATATTATAGAATAGGCACAGCAATTTAATTTATCTTTTTGTTTTTCGATCTTGGTCTTTATGCTGCATGTTAGTTAGAAAACGTAGATATATATATACTGATAGACAGATTAATAGGGTTACACCTATAGTGTCATAAAAATATATATTAAAACGCAAACATTTTTTCTATGTACATAATCTTTGTGCACCGACCCTAGGCAGGGCTTAACTGCTCTAATGAAGCCACGGATGCACCGCCCATGCGTTATTAAGATTATTAATATCTTGCTAAAAGTACATCTAATGAATATCATGCTTTATTGACTTACTAGCTTTCGCCCGCAGCTTCGCCCGCGTTAATTTCCCACGTTCGTCACAATGTTCGTCGTTAGGTAGGTACTACTACAGATTATATAACACTATAGGTACTACTTATTTGCCTTACTCTATTGCACGGTACTGCCTACAAGGCGATGAAATAAAAAAAATACTATAATTTGTTTAATTGAATCTAAATTTCTTCTAAGTACATACGTGCCGATAATTTGTGTCAATCCACGGGAACCTTACCTTATGGTGATTGGCGCTTAAGTCGTTCCAAAAAACAAATCATACGAGTTTACATACCTTATTAAGAACAATGTCGTAAGTGCCTACGACCATTACGTACCTTTTCTCGTGGATTGACACATTTTATTTACACTTACATTTAAGTATATGCAGTTAATAAATAGTGCACATGAATAGATTTGAGGTTTGTGATATTTTTTGTGTCTTATTATACATGTATTCATGTTTTCTTGGAAACGATTTTAATCTTATATACTTATCATTTCTGAAAAATTCTGGAAGTAAATTTTCTCTTGCCACGACTAGTAATTTCAATGAGAGTATTATAAATAGTGTTTGTTCAGGTTTGTGAATGGTAAACCCACACGAAAAATATTTACAAACAAATTGAAGGGGATTTACGATCGATAGTCATAAATCTTAACTTGTAGTCTCACGCTAAGGTATTTAATATTGCTCGACCGAGAACCATAATTCAAAATAGCTTTGTACGTCATTTCATGTTTAAAACTCTCCATTCTTGTATCTTATTTTAATAGCATGATTTTCTTATGAAATATTGCTAAAGTGCCATGAAGGTGACAACCATAAAGCTTCAAATCACTTAGAAAATGTTATATCACTAGACATAGCACGAACCTTATCTATACATATAATAAAACAGTAAAAATATTTTGTCTGTACATTTAATATTTTTGACTGAAATGGATAGAGGGAGACCTAAAAAGAACAATAGAAAGCAAAAAATTTTTTTGGAATTTCTTGTCTGTCTGTCTGTCTGTCTGTCTGTCTGTCTGTCTGTCTGTCTGTCTGTCTGTCTGTATGTATGTACGCGTTTCACGCAAAAACTACTGGACGGATTTGAATGAAACTTTTTTTGTTGTATAGCTATTAAGCCTGGCCAACATATAGGCTATAATTCATTTTGAAAAATGGAACACCTGATGAAGAACCATAACGGAACAGCTAAACTATAAGTAATATGGAAATGGTGCCTTAACAAAAATCGTTCAACCTGATGAGCATTTTCTGCCGACTTATAAAAATTGAAGATCTGGAACATCTGATGAAAAGCTCCAAGAGACCAGCTACACTATAACATATATGGAAATGGCGCCTTAGCAAAAATCGTTCAACCTGATGAGCATTTTCTGCTGACGTATACAATTTGAAGATCTGGAACGTCTGATGAAAAGCTCCAAGAGAGATTTTTCATCTAAGCGAAACTCACGCGGGCGAAGCCGCGGGCGACAGCTAGTTTTAAATAAATAAATAAAATAAGGCTCGTGCTAATAAGTAGTTATGTGATTAAAGCGGACCTCCTTAAAAAGAAAGATATTAGGAGCACACACAACCGGAGAGCATGTATGAAGAGAGTGATGAGTGTAGAGAAAGCGAGAGAGATCTGTAAGGATCGTAGCAAGTGGAAATCGCTAGTCTTTGCCTACCCCCACGGGAAAAAGGCGTGATAATAAATATGTATGTGATTTAAAAGCGCGATAGTTAAAAAAATACAAGTTTAGTATAAGTTTTCATTTAATTTTTATTCGTTCTTTCACACAATAGTGTTCAAATTATATTGATGTAAAACATCATGTTGCATCGTGGTACGATACTAATTTGTTCTATATCTGTCGGGTGTCCCGTGACGGTAAACTTTTTGTAATTCTAACAATGAGTACGATTTTTGCACACATACGTTGGG
Source organism: Ephestia elutella (assembly GCA_018467065.1). Classification (NCBI taxonomy): domain Eukaryota; kingdom Metazoa; phylum Arthropoda; class Insecta; order Lepidoptera; family Pyralidae; genus Ephestia; species Ephestia elutella. The sequence continues at coordinate 7,161,583 of CM031572.1, forward strand.
ATGTGGTTACAATTTCGTACCAGAGTAATAAAATCCCCACATAAATAAGTAAATAGTCTCGTTGTATCTCATTTGAACGTTCACCAGGTGTACATTAAGCCGAGTGGATACAGCACTGTGGGTTCACTGAAATTGAATTTAAAAAATATTACCAAGTCGGGAACTTTTGGCCCGATTCCAAAAGACAATACCTACGGACAGTCTTGTATATTCATTTTGTTGAAATAAATAGAGAGTGCAAGGAGTCGCGACGTTTTCTATCTTACTTACAGTTGGAGTAATGACCTTGTTCAATACAATACTCGATAGTTCCAACTTTTTAATAATATTTGTCTAAAATATATGTTTTTGTTGCTGAAATAGGTATTATCTTCCTTCGTCTTCCTTTCGAGTTTGTTATACACTGGTGTCAGATTTTTCTCAAGTTGTCTAAAAAAGAAGAAGAAAGGCATCTGAAAAGACTTGGCGACTACCATCTAGCGGAAGTAGTCATATACGAACTAGTAAACAGAACAGTCAATCAGAGTTTTCTCACGATGTTTTCAAAATCAAAATTTCTTTATTGAAACTTGACCTTCAAAGAAGTTCCTTTTCACGTCAAAAACGAATTATTTAATCATAATTATATTATGTCTGAAAGCTAAAAACTACTAGCTTTGAGACTTTCCTTTATCGGAAGCAGGGGGTGGTCGATGTAAATGACCATACATGAGTCAGAATGATCTACAAACTCAGACGTACAGGTTGGGCCGCATTCGAACCTATGCCCTGCCCAAAGTAAGTCAAGCCTTTCCGACTGAGCCACCACCGCTTCCGTTACCCGTTGTCCTGCATGAGCAGCAGCAGCGACAAGGCAGCACAAATGTCAAATATATGCGCGTGTATATTGTGACCTATGTTGTCGCGAGTAATAATCCCTCAGGTAGAGCACAGCACAGCCTCATGCCGCGCGGCGTTCTATCGCCAACACAGGACAGTTAGTTAAGTTTAGCAATAAACAACACCTAGTGAACCGGTACGAAACACTTGATCGCTGATGTTTCGGAAGCACACAAACAAAACGGCGTCACAGCGACGACGAGGAAGTTTTTACATTAGCCGTGCCGACTCTGTTTGCTTCGTGCCTTTTGACACCAAATGACGGAACCACAGAAAGTTCATGCTATCTTTCTTTGATACGCCTCTCACTTAGTACAATCCTTTATGATCTCCCTAGTTTTGTATGAAGGAAACAAGGTAGAATTAAGTATTTGTCACTCTGGGTACACTACTCAAGGTAGAGTTAAGTATTGTGACAGTTACTTTTGACTCTACCTTTCTGAGAAAATCTCCTAATTGATTGCAATTCGTCAAGATCGATCTTGTCTATTCTAACTTCTGCTTTACGTACCTTTCATCATTCATTAGTCTATGTTCATCCATCATCTCTACAAACAATCTCGCCATTTTTTTTACACGACTGACCAAAAAAGGAGTGTTATGTTTTCAGGGTTTATGTATGTAAGTATGTATGTATGTAAGTTTCTTTATTCCACCACTAGTCCTGAACGGCTTAATAGATTTTGATGTGAGAGGTATTGTTAGATTCCTTGCATTCCTCCGAGTGACATAGGCTATGTAAGTTGTCAGTCGTGTTTTTTATTTTTAAATAATTAGCTTGTTAATACATACGACATACCTTTCTGCAGTCTTCGTATTTGTGTTCCAAACCTGGTTTTCAACTACGACGCACAAGTTTGGGGTCTCATTTAAAAACTCCCTGCCCCTGCTCTCGGCAAATTTTAATCATAAAGAGACAATAGAGATGAAGGTATTCGCTAAACTTTGCCCAGACTGATTTACGGGACATTTCCTGGCAGTCTCTAACCGGCTGAAAAAACGATTTTATTGTTGTTTAAAACCACTGGGTTTTTATTTTTTGATAAATGGAATTTCATTGGAGATCCCGATGATCCGAACAGCTGGCAAAGTCTTACTTTCCGTAATTTAGATTGATGTACGTTGCTTGACGTTTCCATTACGCTCGAGTATTAAGTATAATAAAGGACAGTATCTGTATCATAAATTTCTGAGGTACAGCAAGATAAAAATTGGCTACTGGAAGCTGTCCAAGGAGGAGACATATATTTCACATCTAATTTTGGGGAAACGCGCCACCGTGGCCTACTTAAAGTAATGGAGTGGACCTTGTTTATTCCACCTGAAATTGTAAGCAATTATGCATTAAAATATTATGTCTTTTGCTATTAGTATTCATTTGGGATTTAAATGGTTTGTACTTTTAGAGACTATCTTTTACTTAAGTAATAAATAAAAGGGAGAAAATTTCTACCGTTATAAACGTAGGTGTTCTACTTCTGTAAATTATTATTCTTATTGATATCTTCTACAAAACTAATCTCACAGCTTATTTTCTTAATTAATAAATACTTTATTATAACTTTTTCAGTCATTTTTACAATTAACAATCAACCACAGCCCATACTATATGCTGGTAGAATATGTATAAGGTAATCGCTAAAACATACTTAATACTTTTACTGATCAATTATTTTATTAAAAAAATCAATAGTTGATAAATATGCTAAAGCTCTGGTGTAAAATCGCATTATTAATTTCATCGTTAAAGTAAAAATAAATTAAAACTGCAAGCCGAGTGGAGCAGGGGATTAATTGACTATCAGTTGACGGCTGAGCGCGCCGACCAGTCGACCGGTGGGATTCTTTCATCGCCTACGTCTACTTCTGTCACCTATATTCTCTGTTACTATTTCTGATAAAATTCTAATCCTTTGCTGCTTAAATTATTATCACTACTTCTTTAAAGTGCTTATCTATTGCCAATGCCGCTTAAATTCTTAAGTTTTGTTTTGCATTAAGTTTGCTCCTATGGCTGTAATTATTACAGTCCAGTTTTATGTGAATACTAGCTTTCGCCCGCGGCTCCGCCCGCGTGAATTTCCCACGGGAACAGTGCTTTTTCCCAGGATGCAAGGTACCCTATGTCCTTCTCTGTACTTCTAACTATGCATGCAAAATTTCAGGAAGATTGTTTCAGTAGATGGAGCGGGAAGAGGTAAATAAACAAACTCACTTTCGCATTTATAATATTAGTTAGGATACAATGTAATTTAAAATAAAAAGATAATAGAAGTGCATCACTTTATCTTTGGACTTTGGAAGCCTAAGCACACACACTCAATTAGGGATACATCGAATTTCTACACATTCAAATCATGGGTTCAGACAGGCAGTCTAATAAGTAGAGCCATCGGCCTTATTTTAAGCGGTTTCGGCTTTGCATGGAGGTATATCAATCAGCGTCCAATTTTATAAAACCTACCTATATTATCATAAGCATATATCAGTTTGTTTAAGTGCGAAAAATGGTTATGTAAAAGAAAAATCTTTGAAAAGAAAACATTTGAGAAGGATATAACTACTAAATTATGATTGTTACGAAACGATAGAACCATTTCTTCGAGCATTAATTCAGATTCATAAATTTTAATATTCCAATTATTCAAGATTTCCAATTTTCAGGCGAAAGATTATAAGATTTCCTGGTCGGTTTAGAGTATAATGAGTTTACCGACCGGGATGAGCCTTGTGAGGTGAAAAGGAGCTAAAACCATTGGCTTGGACCAAGTAGGTTGGACTAAGCTTAAACGATGATTATGTCGATATAATATTCCATAATTAGCTATTACTTTAGTAATGAATTCTATCTGATAATTAGTTCCTTGTTTACCAATGCATGAATTAGGAATGGAATTTACATATAACGATTTGGTTTGTTTGATATGTTTTGTTATTGTCTTAAAAGAGATTAGGTACTTGTTTCTTTATGTGGTACAAGGCGCAAGGTAGTGATTTCTTTTCAACAATAAATTATAGCTTATTATCATAGTACCTATATTCTTTAGAACACACACAAAAAAAAATGCCGTATCGATTCACACGATGATTGCAAGGCATGATTTCAGCCAAAGACTTAAATAGTTTCAACCACAGAACTGAAAATAGGTAGGTACTGTGGTACTTAATAGTTCAAGAGTCATCCAATGTAGGTACGTGACTAAAATTCGTTATATAATCATTTATTACAACCTGATTACGTAACAACGCGGGTAATAAACAATGCCATCGACGTAACTCAAATAAATCAACCGTTGTTTGGTAATTTGTCTCAGCAGTAACTTAATGTTTATAATTATTTAAAGGCACTGAAGAGGTTTAATCATGGCACATTTTCAGCAAATTAATAGGGGCCGTTCACGCCATGCCCTTGGTAAGGTAAACAATTAAGTGTGATGTCAATAAATTCGTGTCAAAATTTTAATTAAACGTGTTTGATTTTGAGATGGTGAACCGTAAACAGGTTTTAAATGTGATTTTTTTAAATATTTTCTTTTATATTTAAATGAATACGCATGAAGTTTTTATTTTACCTAATTTTACCATCATAAATATCCGATTGAATATCTATACTTAAGTACCTAATAAAAATAAAATTTGTCATAAATTATTCCTAAATCCAAAAAGTGTGTACCACAAAATACTGCTTCCTAAACCCCAAAGTAAACTTTTCCGAAACAAAAAGCATTTAAAATTAATATGGCCGAAATTTTTCACAATCTCTACTTAATTTAATGGTTACCTCGCGCAATTTTCCGTGAAATGAGTTTATACAAACTTATTCGGGGATAATTGTGGAGAAATATGACTGGAGAACTCATATTTCTGAGCAATTATCCTTGTTTCTGAATGTATCTGTTTCGTGGTATAGCTATATGTTTGTTTGTTTTGAAGCCAAATTGTGTTTGTTGTTAGCTTGCTGACATATGTCGTCTTGGCAGCCAGAATATTCGAAGATATTCCTTCACTCGATTTAGATCTCCTTGCGAAAGTGTGGAGGTGGAACGTGCGGTATTCCCCGACGGCGAATATTATAATTTCTATAGATACAAAATTATATACAATGACAAAAACTAAAAGAAGAATAACGAAGTACAAAATAGGTATTATAATATGTCTATTAAAGTACGTTAGCAGAAAATTTCACCGTCATGGAACCATTCCAATAATTTACATCACCTTGGCTCTGCATTACGTCTGGTTGCCTCTGCTTGATATTTTTCCAATTCAATTTCTGTGCGACTCGATTCAGTACTTTGTTTAATGTACTGCAGGTGCACGCTTAGGTATAAGTACATACATATGGGTTATAGCTTTTTATAATATTCAGTATGAAGTAAGTACCATTGCATTGCAAATAAGTTATATGTAAATAAATTTTTAGTTTTGAGTCAAGTTGCCATGGACAGACGGACATATAAGTGATCATGGTGCATTTGATGCGTAAAGAAACATGCAACCTAGTCCTAGCTATACTAATAATGGTCGATGAGCTACCATATTATCAAGTTTCGGGTTCGATCCCCGGTCAGGTCAAGATGGAAAATGATCTTTTTCAGATTGGCCTGGGTCTTGGATGTTTATCTATATGTATATGTATTTGTCATAAAATATAGTATCGTTGAGTTAGTATCCCATAACACAAGTCTCGAATTTACTTTGGGGCTAGCTCAATCTGTGTGATTTGTTCATATATATTTATATATTTATTTAAGTATTTATTTATTTATAGTTTCAGCTTGGTGTAAAATAGTTTTAACTCGCAAGATTTGATTCCAGCAAACAATAATAGTTCAATAAAGGTTTGGAAAAACTAGGCTACAAAACAAATAAACTCGACTGTTCAGATACTCTAGACTTATATGGACTAAACAAAGCTTAGTACTTTGTTTTGATTTGATTAATGTTTATTGTCTACTAAGGCCTACAGACACGAGCTAATCTCATTTGTATTCTAATAATCAGATTATGAATGTGTATGTTTTCATGCTATTGAAGGAATCGAGGTTGTGTAGTTTTGTTACGTACTTGGACAGTGAACTATTTTAATTATTGGAACCGAATGGAAACTCATACAGACAGTACAAAAAAATATTTTCGTAAGTACTTAGTAAAATAACTACTTAGTTGAAAACTGAACTAGGAATGAAATGTAAAATATATTTATCAAAACAATAAGCTTAATATTGCTATAGGTAGCTAAACCCTTCTCAACAGTAGGTATAAATATATGCGACAGGGTTGCCCTTTCATGAAAATCACAGTATTGTTTACACTAATCCATATTCAATCACACCGTATCTCCATCGCAAAATAAACCCATCAAGGCTTTTGTGTGCCGATAAAATGCACTCTGACACGAGCGAGGTAGATATATTAAAAGCACATTGGCATAAAAACTGGCTCCCTGTAACCAAAAGCCCATCTAGCGAAATTGCCATCCCCCTCATTACCGACTGAGCCAACCAACCACGGATCTGATAACGCGCGCGTGACTAAAAGGAAATTGAAATCTCTATCGTTTAATCGAAATATTCAATGGACTACCGAAAAACGAAATTCTAATTTTGACGTGAAAAAATATGATGGTTTTCCCCAGTTCCGGTTAAATATTTTGTGACGTCTTTGTAAACATTTCGCTTTGAATGTGAGGGGGAAGAATAAAATCTTTAAAAAAACATCATGTTCTACTGTGTCTACTGTGTGCTTCGAGCAACAAGGACTTCCGCGCAAGGAAACCGTGTTGCTCTATGACTGTGTGCTATTGATTTTAATTTAATTCAGTTAAAACAAAAGCTTTTTCAAACAAGTGATTTATTGAAGATGTCATCAATATCACAATTCAAGGTCATACGAAGTGGTATAAAGAGAGGTAGACAGACGATTCTTTTTAGTCGTATTTCCTCATGACTGAGGGTCGTGGTCATTATATGGAATGAAACACACACAACGACTCTCTTGGCAATGTTAATGGAGTGGTTTGCCATTGCCTTCTCCATTTTACACACTAGCTGATAATCATCAACCAGAGTGCAGGTTTCCTCACGATGTTTTCCTTCACCGGAAGCAAGTGGTAGTCGATGAAAACTAACATAGGTACATGAGTCAGATTGGTATACAAACTCATGTAGCACGGGCAGGATTCGAACCTGGGAACTTTGCAGCCACAGGCGGGTGCCTTAACCACTCGGCCACCACCGCTTCTTCAGACAGGCGATTAGAAATCAGTAAAAGGCGGGGGTGTTCCATCCCTATCCCCGGGATGGAGCCTTCTTATTATGAGCTTGCACGGCCGTCCACTTGAACACGTTTGCTTACCACAATCTGAAGATCCTTTATGTTATCGTTCATTTATTTCTACTTTTTTAAACATGCTTCGAACAAGAATAAAAAATCTCTTATTGCATGATGATATATATTAATAAGTACCTGATGACATTCTCTATTATGTACTGCTAAAAGAAAAGTACTTAAATGTCTAATAAAAAAGGGAAATTCCCATTTGAATCGCCCCTTGATTTACCTTATTTACTATATTTAAATTTTCTGTACTTGTGAATAGTATTAGAATATAATATTTGAATTTAAATTACTGGTAATTGAGTATACGTAAACATTTAACAGCAATTTAGTTTCGCGCAACGAGGGGACGTTCTAAATTAATTTGAATTTCAAAGAGGAGTGACTGGATCGCGTCTCTATCATACATTCGCTTTCACTCACCGGATTTTCGTTTAGGATTTTCCATGAGATAGCTTCAGAAACTTCAAATTTTCATTACATGCTTGCATGCCAGCATACTACTGGTGTTCTTAGAGGATAGTAATGATGACGTCATACATGAAAACCTTATACTATCAGTACGATATTAGAATTTCACGTTTGTTCATCTTATGGATAGAAACCTCGAAAGGCTTCATTATAATACAATGCGAATTCAATTTTACACAACAGCTTATTGTATGCTGTAAGATTCTAATGCCAATATTTATTTCCACTCTAGATTTAGCCAAGTTATTATTGACGATATGCACCTTTTTATACTTTAGATCGTCTGCTGGTGGTCTATGTAGATGTCTGTAACAATATATGATGATGGTGTATGCCTGTAAATTGGAATGCGAAAATAAAGCAACATTTCTAAACTAAAGAAGTTTACTAGAATATAGGAGAAAGTCGATACCTATACAATTTCATTTTCAGAACAATGTTTCGGTTTGTTATTTTTTTGTCTATTTTATTGATTGAGTATCTCATTCTATTATAATGTAGTAAAAATTAAATTCTTGCTACACCTATATTTTAATTAATTGATAATAACAATTTACTTAAACTGATATTAAGAAGCATTCGAGCGTGTAACTGAAGTGATTATAAATTTGGAACTAACGAAGTTGAGCTTGGTTGACTCACTTGCACGTGACGTCACAAAGGTGTAAATGGAGGCAAATTCGTCAATTTATATGCGAAACAGCCGCCTTTGAGAAGCGATGACGGTGCCGGCTCAGCGCCAAAAATTCTATTAGTTTTCTCAAACTAGCGTGCTTTTATTACTGATAACTAGTCTTGTTTGTTTCCATTACGCTCGAGTATTAAGTATAATAAAGGACAGTATCTGTATCATAAATTTCTGAGGTACAGCAAGATAAAAATTGGCTACTGGAAGCTGTCCAAAGGAGGAGACATATATTTCACATCTAATTTTGGGGAAACGCGCCACCGTGGCCTACTTAAAGTAATGGAGGGACCTTGTTTATTCCACCTGAAATTGTAAGCAATTATGCATTAAAATATTATGTCTTTTGCTATTAGTATTCATTTGGGATTTAAATGGTTTGTACTTTAGAGACTATCTTTTACTTAAGTAATAAATAAAAGGGAGAAAATTTCTACCGTTATAAACGTAGGTGTTCTACTTCTGTAAATTATTATTCTTATTGATATCTTCTACAAAACTAATCTCACAGCTTATTTTCTTAATTAATAAATACTTATTATAACTTTTCAGTCATTTTTACAATTAACAATCAACCACAGCCCATACTATATGCTGGTAGAATATGTATAAGGTAATCGCTAAAACATACTTAATACTTTACTGATCAATTATTTTATTAAAAAAATCAATAGTTGATAAATATGCTAAAGCTCTGGTGTAAAATCGCATTATTAATTTCATCGTTAAAGTAAAAATAAATTAAAACTGCAAGCCGAGTGGAGCAGGGGGATTAATTGACTATCAGTTGACGGCTGAGCGCGCCGACCAGTCGACCGGTGGGATTCTTTCATCGCCTACGTCTACTTCTGTCACCTATATTCTCTGTTACTATTTCTGATAAAATTCTAATCCTTTGCTGCTTAAATTATTATCACTACTTCTTTAAAGTGCTTATCTATTGCCAATGCCGCTTAAATTCTTAAGTTTTGTTTTGCATTAAGTTTGCTCCTATGGCTGTAATTATTACAGTCCAGTTTTATGTGAATACTAGCTTTCGCCCGCGGCTCCGCCCGCGTGAATTTCCCCACGGGAACAGTGCTTTTCCCAGGATGCAAGGTACCCTATGTCCTTCTCTGTACTTCTAACTATGCATGCAAAATTTCAGGAAGATTGTTTCAGTAGATGGAGCGGGAAGAGGTAACAAACAAACTCACTTTCGCATTTATAATATTAGTTAGGATACAATGTAATTTAAAATAAAAAGATAATAGAAGTGCATCACTTTATCTTTGGACTTTGGAAGCCTAAGCACACACACTCAATTAGGGATACATCGAATTTCTACACATTCAAATCATGGGTTCAGACAGGCAGTCTAATAAGTAGAGCCATCGGCCTTATTTTAAGCGGTTTCGGCTTTGCATGGAGGTATATCAATCAGCGTCCAATTTTATAAAACCTACCTATATTATCATAAGCATATATCAGTTTGTTTAAGTGCGAAAAATGGTTATGTAAAAGAAAAATCTTTGAAAAGAAAACATTTGAGAAGGATATAACTACTAAATTATGATTGTTACGAAACGATAGAACCATTTCTTCGAGCATTAATTCAGATTCATAAATTTTAATATTCAATTATTCAAGATTTCCAATTTTCAGGCGAAAGATTATAAGATTTCCTGGTCGGTTTAGAGTATAATGAGTTTACCGACCGGGATGAGCCTTGTGAGGTGAAAAGGAGCTAAAACCATTGGCTTGGACCAAGTAGGTTGGACTAAGCTTAAACGATGATTATGTCGATATAATATTCCATAATTAGCTATTACTTTAGTAATGAATTCTATCTGATAATTAGTTCCTTGTTTACCAATGCATGAATTAGGAATGGAATTTACATATAACGATTTGGTTTGTTTGATATGTTTTGTTATTGTCTTAAAAGAGATTAGGTACTTGTTTCTTTATGTGGTACAAGGCGCAAGGTAGTGATTTTCTTTCAACAATAAATTATAGCTTATTATCATAGTACCTATATTCTTTAGAACACACACAAAAAAAAATGCCGTATCGATTCACACGATGATTGCAAGGCATGATTTCAGCCAAAGACTTAAATAGTTTCAACCACAGAACTGAAAATAGGTAGGTACTGTGGTACTTAATAGTTCAAGAGTCATCCAATGTAGGTACGTGACTAAAATTCGTTATATAATCATTTATTACAACCTGATTACGTAACAACGCGGGTAATAAACAATGCCATCGACGTAACTCAAATAAATCAACCGTTGTTTGGTAATTTGTCTCAGCAGTAACTTAATGTTTATAATTATTTAAAGGCACTGAAGAGGTTTAATCATGGCACATTTTCAGCAAATTAATAGGGGCCGTTCACGCCATGCCCTTGGTAAGGTAAACAATTAAGTGTGATGTCAATAAATTCGTGTCAAAATTTTAATTAAACGTGTTTGATTTTGAGATGGTGAACCGTAAACAGGTTTTAAATGTGATTTTTTTAAATATTTTCTTTTATATTTAAATGAATACGCATGAAGTTTTTATTTTACCTAATTTTACCATCATAAATATCCGATTGAATATCTATACTTAAGTACCTAATAAAAATAAAATTTGTCATAAATTATTCCTAAATCCAAAAAGTGTGTACCACAAAATACTGCTTCCTAAACCCCAAAGTAAACTTTTCCGAAACAAAAAGCATTTAAAATTAATATGGCCGAAATTTTTCACAATCTCTACTTAATTTAATGGTTACCTCGCGCAATTTTCCGTGAAATGAGTTTATACAAACTTATTCGGGGATAATTGTGGAGAAATATGACTGGAGAACTCATATTTCTGAGCAATTATCCTTGTTTCTGAATGTATCTGTTTCGTGGTATAGCTATATGTTTGTTTGTTTTGAAGCCAAATTGTGTTTGTTGTTAGCTTGCTGACATATGTCGTCTTGGCAGCCAGAATATTCGAAGATATTCCTTCACTCGATTTAGATCTCCTTGCGAAAGTGTGGAGGTGGAACGTGCGGTATTCCCCTACGGCGAATATTATAATTTCTATAGATACAAAATTATATACAATGACAAAAACTAAAAGAAGAATAACGAAGTACAAAATAGGTATTATAATATGTCTATTAAAGTACGTTAGCAGAAAATTTCACCGTCATGGAACCATTCCAATAATTTACATCACCTTGGCTCTGCATTACGTCTGGTTGCCTCTGCTTGATATTTTTCCAATTCAATTTCTGTGCGACTCGATTCAGTACTTTGTTTAATGTACTGCAGGTGCACGCTTAGGTATAAGTACATACATATGGGTTATAGCTTTTTATAATATTCAGTATGAAGTAAGTACCATTGCATTGCAAATAAGTTATATGTAAATAAATTTTTAGTTTTGAGTCAAGTTGCCATGGACAGACGGACATATAAGTGATCATGGTGCATTTGATGCGTAAAGAAACATGCAACCTAGTCCTAGCTATACTAATAATGGTCGATGAGCTACCATATTATCAAGTTTCGGGTTCGATCCCCGGTCAGGTCAAGATGGAAAATGATCTTTTTTCAGATTGGCCTGGGTCTTGGATGTTTATCTATATGTATATGTATTTGTCATAAAATATAGTATCGTTGAGTTAGTATCCCATAACACAAGTCTCGAATTTACTTTTGGGGCTAGCTCAATCTGTGTGATTTGTTCATATATATTTATATATTTATTTAAGTATTTATTTATTTATAGTTTCAGCTTGGTGTAAAATAGTTTTAATTCAACTCGCAAGATTTGATTCCAGCAAACAATAATAGTTCAATAAAGGTTTGGAAAAACTAGGCTACAAAACAAATAAACTCGACTGTTCAGATACTCTAGACTTATATGGACTAAACAAAGCTTAGTACTTTGTTTTGATTTGATTAATGTTTATTGTCTACTAAGGCCTACAGACACGAGCTTAATCTCATTTGTATTCTAATAATCAGATTATGAATGTGTATGTTTTCATGCTATTGAAGGAATCGAGGTTGTGTAGTTTTGTTACGTACTTGGACAGTGAACTATTTTAATTATTGGAACCGAATGGAAACTCATACAGACAGTACAAAAAAATATTTTCGTAAGTACTTAGTAAAATAACTACTTAGTTGAAAACTGAACTAGGAATGAAATGTAAAATATATTTATCAAAACAATAAGCTTAATATTGCTATACGCGTAGCTAAACCCTTCTCAACAGTATAGGTACCTATAAATATATGCGACAGGGTTGCCCCTTTCATGAAAATCACAGTATTGTTTACACTAATCCATATTCAATCACACCGTATCTCCATCGCAAAATAAACCCATCAAGGCTTTTGTGTGCCGATAAAATGCACTCTGACACGAGCGAGGTAGATATATTAAAAGCACATTGGCATAAAAACTGGCTCCCTGTAACCAAAAGCCCATCTAGCGAAATTGCCATCCCCCTCATTACCGACTGAGCCAACCAACCACGGATCTGATAACGCGCGCGTGACTAAAAGGAAATTGAAATCTCTATCGTTTAATCGAAATATTCAATGGACTACCGAAAAACGAAATTCTAATTTTGACGTGAAAAAATATGATGGTTTTCCCCAGTTCCGGTTAAATATTTTGTGACGTCTTTGTAAACATTTCGCTTTGAATGTGAGGGGGAAGAATAAAATCTTTAAAAAAACATCATGTTCTACTGTGTCTACTGTGTGCTTCGAGCAACAAGGACTTCCGCGCAAGGAAACCGTGTTGCTCTATGACTGTGTGCTATTGATTTTAATTTAATTCAGTTAAAACAAAAGCTTTTTCAAACAAGTGATTTATTGAAGATGTCATCAATATCACAATTCAAGGTCATACGAAGTGGTATAAAGAGAGGTAGACAGACGATTCTTTTTAGTCGTATTTCCTCATGACTGAGGGTCGTGGTCATTATATGGAATGAAACACACACAACGACTCTCTTGGCAATGTTAATGGAGTGGTTTGCCATTGCCTTCTCCATTTTACACACTAGCTGATAATCATCAACCAGAGTGCAGGTTTCCTCACGATGTTTTCCTTCACCGGAAGCAAGTGGTAGTCGATGAAAACTAACATAGGTACATGAGTCAGATTGGTATACAAACTCATGTAGCACGGGCAGGATTCGAACCTGGGAACTTTGCAGCCACAGGCGGGTGCCTTAACCACTCGGCCACCACCGCTTCTTCAGACAGGCGATTAGAAATCAGTAAAAGGCGGGGGTGTTCCATCCCTATCCCCGGGATGGAGCCTTCTTATTATGAGCTTGCACGGCCGTCCACTTGAACACGTTTGCTTACCACAATCTGAAGATCCTTTATGTTATCGTTCATTTATTTCTACTTTTTAAACATGCTTCGAACAAGAATAAAAAATCTCTTATTGCATGATGATATATATTAATAAGTACCTGATGACATTCTCTATTATGTACTGCTAAAAGAAAAGTACTTAAATGTCTAATAAAAAAGGGAAATTCCCATTTGAATCGCCCCTTGATTTACCTTATTTACTATATTTAAATTTTCTGTACTTGTGAATAGTATTAGAATATAATATTTGAATTTAAATTACTGGTAATTGAGTATACGTAAACATTTAACAGCAATTTAGTTTCGCGCAACGAGGGGACGTTCTAAATTAATTTGAATTTCAAAGAGGAGTGACTGGATCGCGTCTCTATCATACATTCGCTTTCACTCACCGGATTTTCGTTTAGGATTTTCCATGAGATAGCTTCAGAAACTTCAAATTTTCATTACATGCTTGCATGCCAGCATACTACTGGTGTTCTTAGAGGATAGTAATGATGACGTCATACATGAAAACCTTATACTATCAGTACGATATTAGAATTTCACGTTTGTTCATCTTATGGATAGACACCTCGACAGGCTTCATTATAATACAATGCGAATTAAATTTTACACAATAGCTTATTGTATGCTGTAAGATTCTGATGCCAATATTTATTTCCACTCTAGATAATAGAGCCAAATTATGATTGACGATGTGCACCTTTTTATATTTTAGATCGTCTGTTGGTTGTCTATGTAGATGTCTGTAACAATATATGATGATGATGTATGCCTGTAACATGGAATGCGAAAATAAAGCAACATTTCTAAACTACAGAAGTTTTCTAGAATATAGGAGAAAGTCGATACCTATACAATTTCATTTTTCAGAACAATGTTTCGGTTTGTTTTTTTTTGTCTATTTTGTTGATTGAGTATCTCATTCTTCTTATTCTCTTCTTAGTGTAGTAAAAATTAAATTCTTGCTACACCTATATTTTAATTAATTGATAATAAGCCAATTTACTTAAACTGATATTAAGAAGCATTCAAGCGTGTAACTGAAGTGATTATAAATTTGGAACTAACGAAGTTGAGCTTGGTTGACTCACTTGCACGTGACGTCACAAAGGTGTAAATGGAGGCAAATTCGTCAATTTATATGCGAAACAGCCGCCTTTGAGAAGCGATGACGGTGCCGGCTCAGCGCCAAAAATTCTATTAGTTTTCTCAAACTAGCGTGCTTTTATTACTGATAACTCGTCGTTTGTTTTTTTTTTTGGAAAATTGCTGTCGATGAAGCATCATAGATTAAGGATATACTAAATCTTTGGGCAGTATACTACTTCTAGTACTGGAGGAACTAGTTTTAGGTTTTATAAGAGATGAACTAGTACATAAAAAAATATATTGTGTCGTCCTGCAACAATGTACATCATAGAAGGTAAACGAAGTTGCCAATCTACCAAGGCCGGCAACACTTGTGATACCCCTGGTGTTGCAGTAGTCCATGGGCAGCGGTGATCGCTTATCATCAGGTGTTATGTTATTAAAAAAAAACTTCAGAGTAGAAATTTTAAGTATTATCATTTTTCTAAGGTTTGAATATAATTTAAATTTATAAAACGAGCACTCTTTCGTGTGCTTTCGTAGAACAATTTTAGTGGGTAATCCAAGAAACTACACAAAACGGGAAGCAACAAACAAGAAACGACGTTTCATTATAACAAAAGTTTGCTTTACAACGTTGCTAGTCTTCCTTTCACTATGGTTTCGTATTTGATTATTTAATTATGCTTTTTATAGTAATAATAAAGTCTTATTACGTGGCAAACGTCGAGGTTCATTAAAATCTCTTTTCTCGTAGCGTGGCTCTAATTATCCGTTTTCTTTGTTCAGGCGTTGAGCCTCTGTTACACTGGCGAATAGTTCGTTGTTTTTGTACTATAGTATCTGCGAATTAAGTTTTATATGTAGCACTGTATATTCAGTGCGCTGGTAATCCGAACTACGGGACAAATAATGGATTACTCCATTATTTTGGTATTCGTTTTTACGTGGGAACTTTGAATCTATTTAATATTTTTCAAAGAGCAGTTTTCAATCTCTAAATTGAATAAATTAATTATTATTTCTAAATAAGTCTTTGGTTTTATAGTTATGGGTAAATAATTTGGTAGATATTCTGAAAGAATATATATACTCGTAGGTACCTATAATTTCGTCTGAAGAAATATCAAAGAACAAAGATATACAAATGGAACTCGTTATAACAAGAAAAAAAAAATATTTTTGAGTAGACGTAAATAGTTTGTAAATACGAGTAGTCACATGTTTACATTTTCGTATTCAAAAATAGTGATTTGATATAACCGATAGAGCTCATTATACTTTATACTTATCAATATACTTTATTTTTTTACAAAGTATCCAAACTATGTAACAGTATGATCGTGAAAAATTTTCATTCTAGGGATTAGACTATGGTTTTTGAGCCTATTTAATTTAACCTAGTAAAGAAAATTGCACTCATTTTTCTCCGAAGAACACCAGTAATTACAGAGACAATGGGAAGAAGTACGAATTTTTATATTCCTGTAAATTGAGAATAAAATCGAGAAAAGCTAATTCACGAGCGGCTAACAAAGCACCGGCAATAAAAGAGCGACGAATCTTTGTTTTAAAACGTCCCTTTCAAAAGTTTCGCCCGATGCCTTCTGGGTAGTTGATTTAAATTCTTTGACAAATTGGTTTCCGATCGCGGTAGTCTATTCCAACAAACTGTGAAGCACAAATTGACCCAGTCACTTACCTTTTTGAAAATATTTTTTATTTTTTTTTGCTTTATATTATTCTTTTTAAGTGTCCCTCGTGATAATATTAAGATGAGGAAGTCATTTATTTAACCTTATAATATTAATTAGAAGAATAAAAACCTAAAAAATAATTATAATATAAACTAATTTAAACTGAAATAAAAACTATAAGTAAACTAAAAATAAACTAAATAAAACTATAATTAAATGTTTACAAAAACGCCAGTCCTGACAATTCGTTGCCATGAGATAACGTGCCCAGAAGGCTGACAGCATTGCCACGTTGGATGGCAATGCTTAATCTCTGAGCGAGATTAAGCATTGCCATTAAATTATTTTTTGATATTTTTTTATACGTGACATTAAAAATATTACAGACAAATCACTTTAAATTTGTTCTCGAATTTAATAAAATGTACGAATATTTCTCAATTTGTTACAAAATCTCAGATGATGTCAACTATACGCAAAAAATAAAAATAAACAAAGCGAGTTGTCTCTATCTACTCAAGTATTCTGTCCAGTCCATTAAGAAAGAGTCCCTAATTTTTATATTACAAAGTAAAGTTTGCCTATAAGTACCTTTTCAAAATTTTCTTTATTACGAAAGCAGAAAATACAAACGGACAGCAAAAATATAAACTCCGTATTTACTACGAAACTTTGAAAACGGTGAATATTGCGTAAAGAGTAGAGGTCCAAGGCAACGCATTGCGTGAAAAGAGAAGGTCTCAAGAACAAACAGAATTACAAAAATGTTCAAAAGTTATTTGAGACTGGGGCTTGAAGTGGCTAAGTGCAATTGACCACGACACGACAAATCGCTTAACTTCTGTCTAACTGTTTTCAGCTGGAGATTTTCTCGCCACTACACTTTTTTTCCTTCGATCACTTTTTATAAGAGTTCTTTACGTCAAATACACCATTTGCCACGTTGAAAGCCACGCCAGTTTTATTGAGAAAAAGTTTCTTTGAGAACACTTTAAGATGTATAAAATGTATTAAACAATCGTGATAAATTGCTACTCATTCCTCAAAGTTATATTGAAAATTCATTTGTAAGTTACTTTCGTACTTATACCATTCAGGTATTTTTGAGAATTATACCTCATTAAATCCTATCTCAGGGAGCTCAGGTTTATCTGCAATCGGCTGTACATATTTGCGGGTTGCCCGATGGTAAGCCATCACCGCAGTCCATAGACAATAGACACCAACGACACTAAAAAAAGTCACTGATGCGTTGCCGACTCTTTGAGAAAGCGATAATAGGCTCTTTTCTTGAAGGCCCCAATGTCGAACCTATTCGGGAACACCGCTGCTGAGGGAAGCTTATTCCACAGTTTAGTGCAGCGCAATAAAAAGCTGCGCGAAAAACGGGCAGTGGTTGAACACCAACCATCAAGGTGGTACTGGCGAGTGGTACGGTGGTGGAATACAGCTGGTATAAGGTCGAATAGCTCCTGTTACTGCAACATACAGCATGTTCACAAAATATGTAAATTTAAAAGTTCGTAGAAACAATAAACCTTATTATATTTCAGTAAGACAAATTCTTCAAAAATAAATCAGAGAGTCAACAAAAAGGAAGCAGATTGAAGTATGGCTATCCATCGGCTGGGACGTCCCAGGCAAATTATGATCGATGGAGCGCACACGCCATGATGTATTGCCCGCCCCGTGGAAACAGCCTACGGTCACAGAATAAACATGGTAACAGAAATGCATCTGTCACGAAGTGTAATTATTATGTGAAATCTGCATGCTAAGTTTAGTTAAATAGGTATAAGGACGCTCTTTCTACAAACACCTTTTATATACCTACCCTATTTATTTACAGTAATTAAATGAATTGAATCGCAGGTAATAGGTACCTATGGAGTACACACGCTATGCAAGCCGTGGAAACACAGCTTATGGTCACAGAATAAAGGTAGTAACAGAAATGTATCTGTTACGAAGTGTAGGTATTACAATTTCATAAAAACATTTATTTATTTAACCTTTATTGTACAAACACAATATATGGCACAATAGGTGGACTTAATGCATACCTAAGCATTATCAGTACCTAACAAAGAAAATATCTCTATAATATCAAGCAAGTTGCATTTTGATGAAATTTACAATCAGGATATAACCTAAATATCATCCGCAAATTCCTGTAAGAGAATCTTCAATAGGTATTTTTTTCATTATATACATATAGGTAAACAAATATACTTAAATAAAAAAATATACTTGAATTCTTTTCTCGCGTCAACAATGCAAAAGTTCGTTGTGGGGTTGTCAAAATCTTTATACTCCCTAGATATTTTACGTTATATTCAATTCAGGGTTGCATTTAAATATTGATAGGTATGATGATGGCATAATACGATAAACGAATAATCATATTGGGTCTAGTCTAGGTAGTATCTGGTTTTAATGTAACCGAAAAACGCTCTTTTCGATTTTATTTCAAGTAGGTTACCTACTTACTTATATGATTATAATTTTTCCATGAATCGAATGGGAAGCAGTAACAGTAAGCACTTATATCCGTAAAACTCTTAAGAGGCCTAACAAAATTGTTTCAAAGAGTTTACAGTGGAGGGGCGTTCAGTTTTGGATCAGATGATCTCTACCATAAATTTTAGCAATAGTTTAGCAGAACTACATAATAACATAGGTCCGATTCCACATATATATTCATACTAGCCGCGCCTCGGGGCTTCTCTTCCGTGAGAATTTCGGAATAAAAAGTACCCTAAGAGCTATTCCCGGTATTTTCTACCCATATACCAAATTTCATCGAAATCCGTCCAGTAGATTTTATTGAGTAACAAACATCCTAACAAACTCACAGACTCACATCCAAACTTTCGCATTTATAATATTAGTAGGTTCCACATATATATACTGTTTATATCGGACATATATATATTATGTAGTTTGCGCAGCCGTAGCGGGGCAGTATGTCCGTTAAATTGATATAGATTGTAGGTAGAATTATCTAATAGTATACAGAAATCAAAATACTTAGAATTCCAGTGGAGTGCGTACGCGATTACGCGCGTTTTTACAAAACCATACGAGTATTTACGATTATTAATCAGATTATAAATTTTGTGTGGCCATGAGCATAAACAGTAATTAGCGTAAAATCGATTGGCTCTAAAATCATACGCGGATGAAGTACACTGCGCAAATTAATTGTGCTTTAGCTCAATGAATGTTGGTGAAACTGATAACACGCGGAATCATCGCGTAAACGATAGTTGGAAATGAATTTATTGAACTAGCTATTTATGGTTAGCTCTTAGCTCGTTCAAATGGAAAGGTTAATAGAATAGTGCCTAAACAAATAGTTTTTGCCCTCGGCTTTACCTGTTATGTGGTTCGTTTAATTTGTTTTATAAAATATTTCCTCGTAAAGTGTCACTTATTTAACCAATTTCAATATTGTATTGTATCTCATTACGCACTTTTGCGTTATTGTAAAGTAAAACGCACGCTCCGTCTAAAAACGAACGATACTTTTTAAATCTTTGCAAAGAGTTTTTATGTCAGAAAAGTGGTCGACATTTTATGAATAAAATTAACTTTAAGAGATAAAATAAAAAAAAAATAATTCTTTAAATTAATTTTGACAATAAATTACAACCTAATTTGTGAACAAGTAAAATTATACCGCGCGCTTTTTTCTTTGGTATTATCGTTTTCCGAGTATATTTAAATATTTCCTCGCAAATCTTCTATCCATACTAATATTATAAATGCGAAAGTTTGGATGTGAGTTTGTGAGTTTGTGAATTTGTGAGTTTGTGAGTTTGTGAGGATGTTTGTTACTCAATCACGCAAAATCTACTGTACGGATTTCGATGAAATTTGGTACAGAGGTAGATAATGACCTGGAATAGCACATAGGCTACTTTTTATCCCGGGAAAAAGCACTGTTCCCGTGGGAAATTCACGCGGGCGAAGCCGCGGGCAAAAGCTAGTATTATATATATATATTATATATATATTATATTATATATATTATATATATATATTATATCCATACTAATATTATAAATGCGAAAGTTTGGATGTGAGTTTGTGAGTCTGTGAGTTTGTGAGGATGTTTGTTACTCAATCACGCAAAATCTACTGGACGGATTTCGATGAAATTTGGTACAGAGGTAGATAATGACCTGGAATAGCACATAGGCTACTTTTTATCCCGGAAAAAATAGTTCCCGTGAAGATTTTTCATCTAAGCGAAACTCACGCGGGCGAAGCCGCGTGCAACAGCTAGTATTATATTATTCCAGGTCCATTCCAACTATTCCAGGTCATTATCTACCTCTGTACCAAATTTCATCGAAATCCGTACAGTAGATTTTGCGTGATTGAGTAACAAACATCCTCACAAACTCACAAATTCACAAACTCACAAATTCACAAACTCACAAACTCACATCCAAACTTTCGCATTTATAATATTAGTATGGATAGAAGATTTGCGAGGAAATATTTAAATATACTCGGAAAACGATAATACCAAAGAAAAAGCGCGCGGTATAATTTTACTTGTTCACAAATTAGGTTGTAATTTATTGTCAAAATTAATTTAAAGAATTATTTATTCTTTTATTTTATCTCTTAAAGTTAATTTTATTCATAAAATGTCGACCACTTTTCTGACATAAAAACTCTTTGCAAAGATTTAAAAGTATCGTTCGTTTTTAGACGGAGCGTGCGTTTTACTTTACAAATAACGCAAAAGTGCGTAATGAGATACAATACAATATTGAAATTGGTTAAATAAGTGACACTTTACGAGCAAATATGTTATAAAACAAACTAAACGAACTACGTAGCAGGCAAAACCGAGGGCAAAAACTATTTGTTTAGGAACTATTCTATTAACCTTTCCATTTGAACGAGCTAAGAGCTAACCATAAATAGCTAGTTCAATAAATTCATTTCCAACTATCGTTTACGCGATGATTCCGCGTGTTATCAGTTTCACCAACATTCATTGAGCTAAAGCACAATTAATTTGCGCAGTGTACTTCATCCGCGTATGATTTTAGAGCCAATCGATTTTACGCTAATTACTGTTTTATGCTCATGACCACACAAAATTTATAATCTGATTAATAATCGTTAAATACTCGTATGGTTTTGTAAAAACGCGCGTACTCGCGTACGCACTCCACTGGAATTCTAAGTATTTTGATTTCTGTATACTATTAGATAATTCTACCTACAATCTATATCCACTTTAGCGGTCATACTGCCTGCTACGGCTGCGCAAACTACATAATATATATATGTGGATCCTACTAATAATATTATAATAAATGCGAAAGTTTGGATGTGAGACTGTGCGTTTGTTAGGATGTTTGTTACTCAGTCACGCAAAATCTACTGGACTGATTTCGGTAAATTTTGGTATACGGGTAGCAAAATGGCGGGAATAGCACATAAGGTACTTTTTATCCCGAAATTCCCACGGAAGAGAAGCCCCGAGGCGCGTCTAGTATGAATATATATGTGGAATCGGACCTATGTTATTATGTAGTTTTGCTAAACTATTGCTAAAATGTATGGTAGAGATCGTCTGATCTAAAACTGAACGCCCCTCTACTGTAAACTCTTAGAAACAATTTTGTTAAGGCCTCTTAAGAGTTTTACGGATTTTTTAGTGCCTACTCTTACTGCTTCCCATTCGCTTCATGGAAAAATTATTATCAGTACCTATTACCTGCGATTCAATTCATTTATTTGCTGTAAAATAAATAGGGTAGGTATATAAAAAAGGTGTTTGTAGAAAGAGCGTCCTTATACTTATTTAACTAAACTTAGCATGCAGATTTCACATAATAATTACACTTCGTGACAGATGCATTTCTGTTACCATGTTTATTCTGTGACCGTAGGCTGTTTCCACGGGGCGGGCAATACATCATGGCGTGTGCGCTCCATCGATCATAATTTGCCTGGGACGTCCCAGCCGATGGATAGCCATACTTCAATCTGCTTCCTTTTTGTTGACTCTCTGATTTATTTTTGGAGAATTTGTCTTACTGAAATATAATATGGTTTATTGTTTCTACGAACTTCGTAAGAAAATATGTAAATTTAATTTACATATTTTGTGTAATATGTAAGTACGTACATTAAGCCGCGGGCAACAGCTAGTATATCCTAACTAATATTATAAAAGCGAAAGTGAGTTTGTTTGTTTGTTTGTTTGTTGGTTTGTTTGTTTGTTTGTTTGTTTGTTACCTCTTCACGCTTCATGTACTGAACCAATCTTCCTGAAATTTTGCATACACATAGTTAGAAGTACGGAGAAGGACATAGGGTACCTTTCATCCCAGGAAAAAGCACAGTTCCCGTGGGAAATTCACGCGGGCGAAGCCGCGGGCGAAAGCTAGTATATATATATATATATTATATTATATATCTATATATTATATATATATATATATATATATATATATATATATATATATAAAAGAACAAGGGTGATTGGTAAATCAACGCCCAGCCTAAACCATAAAAGCTATAAACTTGAAACTTGGCAAGAATGCTTCTCAACAAAAATAAACAATGGAATATTTCAGCGTTTTTTGAAATTCAACCTCTAAAGGGGTAAAAAAGGGGAGGTAAACTAATTTATCATCACAAAATCGAAACTATAAAAGCTATAAACGTGAAATTTGGTTAGTGTCTTCATTATACAATATACTGCCCACATAAGAAAGGGTTGTTCACAATTTCAACCATTACAGTCCAAAAAAGGAGTGAATTTGCGTACCTATAGACAAATCCCATTTGAAATTTCGCCGCCCACAAGCAATGCATGTTGGCTTATCGGTAGAGGTCGCGGAATATTTTTTAAGTAGAGGGTTCGAATCCTGCCAGACGACTTCTTTTTACTTACTTTTTTTTTATTTTGTATTAGTTTTTTAGAATCCATACTAATATTATAAATGCGAAAGTTTGGATGTGAGTTTGTGAGTTTGTGAGTTTGTGAATTTGTGAGTTTGTGAGGATGTTTGTTACTCAATCACGCAAAATCTACTGGACGGATTTCGATGAAATTGGTACAGAGGTAGATAATGACCTGGAATAGCACATAGGCTACTTTTTATCCCGGGAAAAAGCACTGTTCCCGTGGGAAATTCACGCGGGCGAAGCCGCGGGAAAAAGCTAGTTCTATATATTTTTAAATATTTTAGTAAATAAATATTTCAAAAAAGTAACTGGAAGTAGCTGGATCGAATCCTGCCTCAAACTGAACTCAAAAGATTTTTCATCTAAGGAAACTCACGCGGGCGAAGCCGCGGGCAGCAGCTAGTATGTTATAAAACGTCGTATGACATACGTGCGCTTTGAAAATTACAGCCTCTGCCTTTCTTGTAGCCCTCGCCTACGGCTCAGGCTACAAGAAAGCTAGCAATGCTAGCAATATCGCCTCTGCTGTAATTTTCAACTTACCGCACTTTTTTTTTTTTTTTTTTTTTAATTTATTTATTACAAAAAATTTTTTTACAATTACTTTTTACATTTTCTGCCAAACTGTGAAACAGTTTGTCGGCAGCCCTCGCGGAACAAACTTACATACCTATATAGATAACATTAACTATATTTAAGTTAATACATGTTTCATTAAACTAAGTATTATATTAGAGTATTTCTATATCTAATAAGCATACGGTTGTTTATAAAAACAAACACAAACAAGTTTTATAGTGTTTTTGACCTATGGTGGAACAAAGAAACTTACATACATACAAACACACATAGGTACATAAAAAATACATGAATCCCAAGAACACAACACTCCTTTTTTGGTCAGTTGTGTAAACCAAAATATGTGAATCACAAACAAGTTTTCTGATGTTTTTGGCCTATGGCGGAACAAAGAAACTTACATACACACAAAAACACATACATAAATCCCAAGAACACAACACTCCTTTTTTGGTCAATTGTGTAAACCAAAATATGTGAATCACAAACAATTTTTATGGTGTTTTGACCTATGGCGGAACAAATAAACTTACATACATTCAAACACACATACATTTTTTTGGTCAGTTGTGTAAACCTAAATATGTGACTCTAAGGACAGTCTGAGAGATAATGTTTTCTTAATATTGCTTTTTAATTCATTTTTACTCTTTGCATTTCTAACTTTTTCATGTATTTCTTGCGGTAGGTTATTTAAATATACGGGCGTGGTCCACCTTCTTTCACGTTTACCATAATAGTTTTTTACATTCGGGACTATTAGTTTATATTTTTTGATAACCGGGTTGGGTACGAAAACCTCATTTCCTGTTTGTTCTCACTCTTGCCATACTGTTCTAAAATAATAGCCATTTTAACTTTTTCATGTACTGGTAATATATTGCATATCTTAAATAGCTTATCATAACTCTCAACCGATTCTTTGACATTTCTAGTAACTAGTAATTTTAACATTCGAATTTGGAGTTCCTTAATTTTATTAGTATGAACAGGAAAGGTCAGGCCATACGCACCCAGCCCATAAGATATCACAGCATCAGCCAAGGCGTGGTATAGTAGGTACATTATTCTCTTAGACACTAAATACTTAAGATTATTAAATTTGCATAAGATTGATCGCAATTTATTGCATACAGAGTCCACATGGTAGTTCCAGCTAAAGTGGCAGTCTACTATAAGTCCTAAGTACCTATAAGTATTCACTTGCTGTAATAGAACACACGAACAGTTTAACTTATCTTTATGTTTATGTAGACAATCATATGTATGTCCCTTTATGTCAAAAGTTAAATCTTTGATTTTATTATATGGCGACCTAATGTACATATACTTTGTCTTAGCGATATTAATTATTATCCCATTATCATGTGCCCAGCGTACCACATTATCAAAGTCACTTTGGACGGCGCTTCGTATATTCGATTGATCTTTATGACTATATATAAGGCAGGTATCGTCTGCAAACATAAACACATCACATTTCTTAACCACATTTGGCATGCTGTTTACATGCATTTTATAACCAGCTGGGCCGTAAACAGAGCCGGTCGGGACTCCATATTTAATATCGCCTTTATAACTAGCCGCGCCACAGACTCTCACCTCTAGCTGCCTCCCCTCAGATATTCCCGGAACCAGGCGTTCATGGGTCCTCTTATACCACACTCGTCCATGGACCGCAATAAGCCATCGTGATCGAGAGTATCGAAGGCTTTCTTGAAGTCTATAAAGACTGCTACCACCATCTGTTGCTTATTTAATGAGTTGTTTACTTTGTCCACAAATTTAGCCAAGACAGTGGCCGTGCTTCTATTTGACCGAAAACCATGTTGAGCGTCACTAATAATATCATTCTTTTCTAAAAACATTGTCACCTGACCAACTATAATTTTTTCTACAATTTTGTTAATGACATTCAATATGGCTATCGGCCTATAATTAGTATATTCTGTATGAGAACCCTGCTTATGAATCGGTCTTATAATTGCCATTTTTAACTCACTTGGATACACTCCTTTTTGGATGCTCAAATTTATAAAATGTGCAATGACTGGTGCAATCTTATTCTTTATTTGTTTCAAGTCTTTTGCCCTAATACCATCCGATCCCGACGCCTTATTGCAGTCCATCTTATCAATAACCTTTATAACATCTTCCGGCAACACCCTGGTAAACCTAAAACTTACATTACTCTCACATACATATGATTGCCTATCTAATAATAATTGTTGACATGTGTGTTTGTTTTTAATATTCTCTATCTCCTCTGTAAATGTTTCACAAAAGAATTACATACCTGTGTTTTTGTTTCCGTCCTCAACATGTACTTTTCAACCACACTGTCGACTGACAATTTATTTCTACCTAACCAATTATTTACTTGACACCAAATTTTTCGCAAATCGCCTCTGCAGTCTTCCAATTTCTTTTTACGACTCATGTTTTTAGCGTGATTTATAAGTTTATTTGTATTATTTCTATGTCTTGTATATTCTAATCTATAATTATTGTTTTTCGGATTTGATTTCCATTTTTTGAACAAACTATCTCTATCCTCTATCATCTTCTGCAAGTGATTAGTAACCCATATTTGGGCACCTCTTTTCTTATTGTCACAGTTTTGTTGAAAGGTACATGTTGTATAAACATTCTCAAAATTTTCTACTATTCCGCTGTAAATTTCAATTGGATCATCCAGATGTAACAAATCCGACCATTGAATTTCATCTAATTTTTTAGAAACCAGACCTTCCTTATAAAACAATCTAGGGGTTGTGTCCATTATTAACTTATCAAGTTCCATTGACAGTCCTATCATGTAATGATCCGCTATCTTGCTCGACACTATATACGTATGGATAGTACCTGGTAATCCAGTCCGCACGAACACATGGTCAATGCACGACGTCACTAGCTTTCTAGCAACGATGCACTCCCGCGTTATGTCACGCACACCACACTGTAAACCTAACTCACTAAGCACATTTAAATACCTATTAGCTGTAGGGTCGGACACATCACGCTTCTCTTCTAATATATTGATATTTAAATCTCCAATTAAAATTAAATTGTCCCGTCTTGGGATCGTATTCAGTACATTCGACAACTCAGTAATAAATATAGACTTATTTGTTCTTGGTGGTCTGTATATAACAACTATATGTGTATTATACTCTCCGATCTGCAATTCCCCGCACAGCATCTCACATTGGGTCATTATAACGGGAACTTCAACAGGTTTAAATATGATGTTATTCCTTACATATAGCAGTATTCCTCCACCACTTTGTGTGTCTCTTGTCCATGAGTGACTGTTAAAGCCATCTATTTGGTACATACTCTCCTCTATGTCTTTTATATTTATTTCTGTTAGACAAATTATATCCAAGTTCTGGATACATCCTTCTAATAATGTTAACAGTTCACCAAAGTGTTTCCTTATCGAACACAAGTTTACATGTATGATATGTAATCTATTTGTTTGTATGTTTATTTTCTCATGCCATTGTTTGATGTCTACATAATTACAGTATGATATATCCTGTGGTGTAAATTCAGGAACAAAATCAGTTGGCATATTTTACTCTGATAATTATATACTTATGTTTATTTTTGTATGGCAGTACTAAAGTATCTAATCAAATTTTATTATCTGTAGTGTACACTTTCAAATATTGTCTTTTTTAATATGTAATTCAATATCACTTTCAAAGTTTATTTGGTACACTTGTTTTTCTCCATCATCTTTTTTTATCAAAATATTACCATTTTGAATCCATATATATTTATATATATCTTTCAGTTTAGTTTTAACATTCCAAAATAGTTGGCGCATTTGTCTGGTTAGATGCTCATTAATAAAAATTTTTGAGTTATCCTCACTTTTAAATATTGAGCCATTTGTTATATTATTTTTTCTATATCCGAGCCATTGCAAGCGAGCTTCTCGGTTTTTGAATGAAACAATCAATGGCCTTGGGCCTTTTTTGTTGTCACCTGGCACCCTCCAGGCTTTCTCAATGTCTTCCGTCCCAAGTCCCAACGCCTCTCCAATTTTATAAATCGTTTCCATAGCACTTTCTCCGTCCAGCTTTCGGACATTAATTATTTCTATCT
Organism: Ephestia elutella; assembly: GCA_018467065.1. Lineage (NCBI taxonomy): Eukaryota > Metazoa > Arthropoda > Insecta > Lepidoptera > Pyralidae > Ephestia > Ephestia elutella. Next base: position 7,189,755 of record CM031572.1, read on the forward strand.
TTCTGGACAATTCCTTCTGTTCCAGTCTCATAATTCTCTCCTCTAGTGCTTTATTTGCTTTATCTAAATACACATTTTTATGTATGATATCTTTTAATCTGTTCTCCTGCTTCTTGGAATCTTCTCTTATGTCTTTTTGGCACTTCTCCATATCTACAAACTTTTTACCGAGATAATCCACTGATTGTTCCATTTCTTTATATGATTTTTTAATATCGCCAAGCTCATACTTAACTTCTGAGATTTCCGTATGAAGGCCAGTGAAACGAGCGTTTTGTTCCTCTTTCATTGAAACCAGGACTGAGTTCATCATTTCCATTTGTTTTTGGAACGCCACCAGCGTGTCCTTTATTTCGCTGGTATTACAACATGACATTTTCTGACGACTATGGTCATGTGATATACTCGAGTCACTATCCTGTTCGTCATCTGATCGTTTCTTTTTTTGCCGGGAACTAGCCCAATAATCTATGATCCGAGTTTTATCTTTTTGTTTCGATATATCCGGTTCGGATCCAAAATGTTTCTTTTCAGATAAGCACTGCATATTTGTGGCTGCCATTTTATAGGTTAGGTAGTCCTGCCGTACCGGGCCGGCCACCTGCGCACTAGCGCTTTTCTTACACAGATACTTATTAATCTTATCACTAATTTATCTCACGAGCTGTCCAGCCTTGACGCGGATGCCACTGCACTATCAAAAATCAATTTTGAGTAAGTCGTTTTCACTGCACTATCAGAAATCAATATTGAGTAATTTCGTACGTATATTATATAAGCGGCACGCGTCCGGCGCACGAGCGCGTTCCACGAGACTTATATCACAATGTACTATTTCATCTCCTTAGTTACATAATTTTCGAAATTCCATTCTAAGTGCATAGGTTGTATAAAGAACCTACAAAATTTCGTAATGCAAACTTAAACTCAAGAAATCTATAGAAAATCTAACAATAAAATTACTAATAAAATTCTACCAGGTATTGAAACTGAAACTAAACCTGATCGACTCTATAGTTATCCATCCTCAAACCACACAAAGTGTTCCATTCCCCAATGATTCGTTATTAGCTCATCTTTCTGTCGTGGTAAAAATGAGGTAAGGAGTGTTATAAATAGGCGAAAAGGACGTTGTATACTCAGGTTACGGGTCTCCTTACACGAAGAAAAATTTGTTAGCAACACGATTCCCTGAGTGACAGAACAATAGGTTTAATCTTCACATAGAAGAATGACAATGGAGTAGAACGCCCGCTTTTATAATAAGAAAACGTCAAGGATTTCCTTTCCTAACCAATGGTTTATATTATGAATATAGTTTTTGATGTTTATAGAATGTTTGACTCCGATAATATGTATCTGATAATATTTAGTATGACTTATTGAATAAGACATTTCGTTATTTCGCTTTTAAAGATTTGGTTACTGTTTATCACTTATATCATGCCTTTTAAAACTATGCTTGACCATTATCAACAAGATTCTTTTTGGATGAAACATTTTTTTCAATTCGAATTTTAGATTTAATTAAGTATGTCAGGCTTTAGTCTTTTTGAATCTTCAAAACTATATTATTATACCTATACCTATATTTAGTAAAGCTACAACTAATTGAAGTCAATAAACTGCTTCTTCTTCTTGGCGTGTCGTTGCCAGTCCAACGATTCAAATTATACCCGAAAAAATAATATAGTTTATAACTACTTCTCATTAAATTATAATTTGCCTTAAAATTAAATGCAACAATGACACAATTAAAATAGCTTTGCATTTGATACTAGTGTCCATATAATTAAGGCCCAAATAAGTGAAGATAAGGAGAGAAAATAAATTTGCATTTTGCGGTGGTCCGGGGAGGGTCAAACAATCCTAATGAGTAAAGTTTCAGCTTCCCTACAATTAAATACAGACTAAATTTTATCTCTCGGTCGTAATATCACAGGAACAGCAAAGTACATTGATTTAACTCTGCCTGTTTATTTTTTGTTTCACAAGTTTCAAGTAAATCGGAAAGAGTAAGTTGCTATATGACAACTTCTTAAATAAGTAGGACAGTTTCATATAACGATGAAAATTTCGGGTCCTACGGCTCCGCGTTTCCGCATTTTGGGGCACACCGTACTCTATGTACCACTTAATCCAGGTTTTATACTCTGTCTATATGACAAAATTCATAGAAATTTTGCGTGAAGAAGTAACTTCTAGATGGCGCTAACATTATTATGTCTGGCAAGACGTTAAACATTTAAGAAAGTAAGAATAATAAAGCATAATAAATAGGTACACAAAACCGCGTACCCATCACTCTGTATCATGCACTGGTGCGGCGGTTGGCAGAACATTTGTTACTGCCGTTCTTTGTAAACGCTCGCTTTGTGATTCCCGGAAACATAGCGTGAAAATTTTGACAAGTAGAATTTGTTTTGCAAGGGGGAATAAACATCTGACATTGTTACTCCGCTAATATACCGGTATATATAACCGTTAGTACGACGTCATAAGATTCAATTTGGAAACATATTGTTACGTATTGATCGGATTTAATTTGCTCGCGAGTAAGGATTTACGTATGCGAGAACCGCGGCTGTGGGATATTATTTTATAATATGGCTTTGGGAAGTAAACTGGTTCAGTGTTTTTGTGTATATTTGTTTTAGATTATTTTAAGTCATTTCTTCGTCGTCGGTTCAAAAGTTGATAAATTGCAGTTTTATTTTTGAAGCAACGAAGACGATTTAAATGAAGCAACAATGTATAGGTACCTTAATAATGTAGGTAAAAAAAATGTAGGTAAAAATGTAGGTAATTATGTAATGTACCTTTTGTTTTTATTGAAAATTATCTATGCCAATATTGTGTTATTTATCTTTTCCACTAAAAAAAAAAATAAAACAATATTCTCACTACCTAATAGACTTTTACACGTTCAAAATAAGCTAATTTATTTAAAAATAAAAACACGACTGACAACTTACATAGCCTATGTCACTCGGAGAAATGCAAGGAATCTAACAATACCTCTCACATAAAAATCTGTTCATCCGTTCAGGACTTATGGTGGAATAAAGAAACTTACATACACACTTACATACATGAACCCTGAACAAATAACACTCTTTTTTGGTCAGTCATGTTATATAACGCCTCGTTATTTTGTTCTTGTTACTTGAAAAGATACCTTTCATGTAAAAGTTTTGAAAATAGACGATACTAAGTATCAGAGTATCAAAGCACAGTCACCGTGGTCGCGACGACGTCACGCACTGTGAGTAGGAATACGCGACAAGCGACATTTTTCCGACGTTTAATTTCCTCCTGTAAAGTTTTAATTTGAGACATAAAGCGAGCTTAAAAGCGGTGTCTGGCAAGTTTCATCATCGCGCAGATGCGTCGGTAGGAAGCTTACTTTGCACACAAAGCCTACAAGTACAAAAGGCTCTGCCTCCGCTCCATTTTGTGTCTGACAAGCCGGGAAGTCGGGAATGAGTCGCGTCAACCGTGACGTCATCGGTGTTCAGATTCCTATGAGAAAGACATGGAGAATTCATGACACTTTCTATGGAAGAACTCAATCCTGATTGAAACAAAGTCGAAACACTAGATAACTGAAATACTCTATTTCTTTAGATTTATTGTAGTTACCTACTGATTTTGTTAACGCGTTTTTGACATTTTCCTTTAATGTTAGATTTACATAATTCCGTTGGCAAAATAGCAACCCTCCTATATTTTCCGGTAATTATATTAAGTTTTTTTTAGGGTCCAGTACCAAAAAACGAAACCCTTATAAGATCGCTAGTGCGTTTGTCTGTCCGTTCGTCTCTCACAGTCAATTTGCTCTGAATCTACTAGATTTGCGCCCGGTTTCTGAAAAGCATGTCAAGTATTGAATTTCTTAACAGAGTGTCATAATTAACAATCTGCTAAACAACTTTGGGTTCTGAAAAGCTATTCACCGTAAAATTATCTAATCGACTGTTTGACTTTTTTCATTCACTCATTCATGTTTTGTTTCTGTCCAGCGCATAGTGCGACAAGGATCTTTTTGCACGTGGTAGAAAACGGAACTAATGTCTAAGCTATTAAAATTTCACATTTGAAACGTAGGTGGCGCCCTCACTCACGTGAAAAAAGATCGAGGTCGCAGTGTAGTTTTGTCTCTTCCATTGACAACAAAATATCAAATTCGACGGACGTACCTAGCTTTATGGATATGAATTTGGAACAACAAATCGATGACAAACTGTCACTAGGCTTGGTCAGAAACCCAAACTGCTTATAAATAGAGATTATTAACTTGCTACGTAATTTTTTTATTGATTTGCGTTTCAGAAACCAGGTGTAATCAGGTGAAATTTGGTGGGGTGATCTAATCCTATGACCCAAACACAGATGTGCATGTAAATATATTTTTAAATAGGGATCATTTTCGGGGGACAAATTAGGAAATTAAAAAAGGTATTGACAAACTTACTGTGTCAAATCAAATGAATGCCCGTTATGAGGATCTCAAATATATTTTTGTTATTATTGTAAAGTAAATAGTTTTGATTATATTAATGATAGAAGACGAAAATTTACCGTCCTTCCTCTGATCTCCGAAACTACTGAGCCTAATATTTTGAAAAGATACAAAATATAGTTCATTTCTTGTAGATTACAAGAAAATCTAAAAGAATTGTAATTGTACGGAACCCTCTCCACGCCAGTTCAACTCGCACTTGACTGTTTTTTTTTCATCTCATTAGATTTACTTACAGTTCACAACTCCTATCCAAAACATGTTTTGCTGTTTACTCCTCGATCGTGCGAACCTCCAATTGTTTACACAGATTCCTAAACACTATTATGTAGAATTCTGTTAAAGTAAGTGATAGTGTTGTAAAGTTGGTTCATTTAAGTTACATCACTGTAAGTTTCAAGGTTCCAACAATCAAGTAGGTATGTTTGTAGAATTAATTCCTAAATTGGCTTCTGATGTTCACATCGACATCTTTTAATTTTTAAATGACTTTATGTAATGATACCTAGTATTTATTCAGCGAATGACATACCTATTTTACATTATAACGACTTATACCGGAAAATATACTTAGAAGGTTTTTGACAAGTCTTGCCATTAGATAATGTATTAGTTACTAGATTCTATACATGGAAATACTAAAAACTTGTGTAAATGAGAAATAGTGAATATTAAAATCACTACTTAAGCTGATATTTGCAAAACACAAGTTTAACTAAAATAATAGGTAAATCCAATGCACATGCAATATCAACGCTCGCATACAATTAAGAATTAATAACGATTGACAGTTCTTCCCGCTGTATAATCGAAGCGTAAGTTTAATCGAAATACGAGTGACACCGAATAGAAATTCTAAATTTACGCATCTGTAATGCGCTCGCATGCAATTATCATGAGCGATTATTGCCGGTCACAACGGTCGCGATGGACGATAAATCGGATACGTAGGCCGCCACCTCGTGTCAGACGCACCTGTTCAGCGATTAAACTGCTCGACGATACCGGCCCGTTTAAATTTCGTATTGGTTAGGGCTGCGTCTTCTTTACCGTCTCTCTAATTTTACAATAATTTAAAAATACTGCAGTTCTAGAAGTCACATTAGTCTATGTTACACGGGATGACGTAAGGTGAAGGTGTCTCAGATTGATCAGATATAGATCAAGACGTTTATGAATTGTGGTGGCATTTAAAAACTAACATGTAATAAATACTACTAGCTTTTTCCCGTGGCATCGCCCGCGTGAATTTCCCACGGGAACAGTGCTTTTTCCCGGGATGAAAGGTAGGATACCTTTCATCCCGGGCAAAAACATGTTCTTCTCGGTACTTCTAACTATGTGTATGCGAAATTTCAGGAAGATTGATTCAGTAGATAAAGCGAGATATAACAAACAAACTCACTTTCGCATTTCTTAGGATACATACATGAATCCTGAAAATTATGGCACTCCTTTTCTGGGCAATTGTGTAAAATATCTACTGTTGGACCTAACTCTCCCGCGATGGCTATCAAACTGGTCGATTGTACCGGCCTGTTTAAATTTCATGTCGATCAGGGCTACGTCCAAAGAGTCTTTGTAATTAAGTCTTTTATTTATATTTAAGTCTTAATTACTTATTTATCTCTTAGTTTCTCAAGGTTTATTAAAACATTTTTTGGTTGTCTAACTACAGTTTAAACATTAATAAAGCAAGTATTCGTATTTCACAGTAATCTGTTTTTAATCTCGAAACGATTGGATAAAGCTTCGCTATGGTAACTTTTCAATAAAACTTTAGTTAATTTCGGGCCAATCTCCGCGACCAAATCTTAGAATATTATATTATATAAACAATTTAGAACCATTTCTAACTTTTGTGATGATTTCGTTGAAGTTCGTGAAGGTGATTCGAAGGTTGTCTTAACGGGAATCGTTGTTGTTCCCAGAATTCAAAAGTTAATTATTAATCACACGCATTATTTTATCATGGAAGTTGCAATAAGCAAAGGATAAAACTTGAAATAAATCTTATATATAACTTACAAGTAATGTTTTTACTTCTTAATAAGTACCTGAAACAAAAATAAATATTATAATGATAAATTTAATGGGATTGGTATTTCAATTTAAAAAATATAATATTAAATATATACACCTGCTTTTTCAATAAATCTAGTTATCATTAAAATAACAAATTTTTTTTCTAAATTTAGCTATTGCCCAAGGATATACTCCTGTAGAAATTTCGGGAAAGTTAAAAAGCCAAAACAAGGTATTCGTAATAAAAAATAGACAAAAAATCATTCCAATCCCACAGGTCGACGAATAGAAGATTAGCGTTAACAAAGTTTAAATAATTATTTTAAAACTTACATGTGTTCTGTTAAAAAATAGATTCTATTACAACGCTCAGTGTACATGGTTACAGCTGAAATAATCATAATATTTTCGCGCGAAGTTCCTCGCAGGATTTTCTCGTCAACTTAAAATATTAAGGCCATTGCTGTTTACCTTTATTCACATAAGTAAATCTGACGTGCGACAACCCTAGAGGCAAGACGTTGTCTACTCTGCGTTATTATTTTGGCAATAATATAATATTATGCTTTCAGACGCTACATACCCCCTTACCCCTTCTCTCATCACCCTCCCCCCCTCTGGCAACGTCAAACTACAGAAATAGTATTCAAATTCGTGCTATTATTGAACGAGCACTTTAATATTTAGATCAACGCTCTTTTGTGATTGAAAGGGATGGTGCAGTTTTTAAAGAACATGTAGGAATGCGTGTTCCCCATATTTGGAATTCTGCCAGTTTTTTTTTTCAGTCGCAACTCGTGACTACGCATTATTATGTATCTTTTTTCATGTCTATTTCTTATGGGCTGGGCTTTGATGTCTCTACTGGGTTCGGATCCCGATAAGATTTATTAATTTCATAAGGAATGCTAACATAGCTTAGATATCAAAATAGAAAATGTTTCTTTTTAGAGATGCTCGAGTCATGTTATACTCGTACTCCTTAATACAAAAAATATATGTATATATATTAAGCCGGTTGTAGACAAGTAACTTTAACGATTTTTACTGTTACAATTTCTAATGTACTTACAGGTACAAGCATAGTATAATATTATCTGTACTACAAGCACAGAATTAATATTAGTACTACGTACTACAAGTTAGGTATTATATATTAAGTGTCAGTAACAGTCAATAATTTAACAAAGCAGTTACAAATATAATTATTTTACCAATAGGTAAGTACTGATTAAAATCTGTAGTAAACAATGTTACAAAATATAATTAATTCGCAATTTTGCAAGCCTATTGTGCGTGCATATTTCAACGTTTCTAATAATAATACAATTATGTCAGAAGCCTATTGTACAGTACAGTCCCAGCTTAGAGTTGAATTTGGTTGCGTTATGTGCTGGTGACTGTACCACATATTAGTAAATGGTGGAATTCTGACTGTACTCACTGTAGATAGCATAAAACCACAAACAGTAAAAATATTAATGTTTACGAATGATGAACAGTCCTATGTGACATAGGTCATAAAAGCCATAAAAGTAAGGTAAAAATATTAATTTGTGCCGTGATTTTGTGGCTTGATTATAGCATAAAGGAAATAACCTTTCATAGTACCCATTCAGATGTGGGCTTCCCACAAAGGTCTACTAAGTTAGTTTTTATTCAGGTGGTTATACAGTCTTGGGAAATAAATATTTACCAATTTTCGGCTATAGCATCAGGTCGCTTGTAAAGTCGGCTGCACGACTACCCAAACTGAACTAACTTAGCTTCGCATAGCTGAGCCAGTTTTTCAAACATAAGCGTCCATCGCAAACTATGTCAGCCAGGCTAAGTAATGTGATTTAGTGATGCGACCTAGAGTTTAGTCCAGTTCACGATGACAACACTCTGGTGTCAGATTTTTCAAAGTCTAAAGGCAGTTTACTATTATCATAATAGAGCCACCGGACCTCCACGCAGGGTTCGGTTACTTTAAGACAACCACCATATAGCGTCAGCCGTATTACACACTATTCTACGGTTATAACATCGAAAGTCTTGCAATATAGCCGCAGCCGTGTCGCGCCTGTGTATTTCGGGCGAGCGGCAGCAGATAACGGCCGTCGCACAATACGCTTCCGCTTACGGCGGCGCCGGCGCCGTCCCTGGCTAACTTTTTCAATATTCCCTCTAAACCCACCAGTTAACGTTAACTCCGCATTGGTGAATTGAATAAGGCTTTAAAATCGTTACTTCATATACTCATATAACAACATAATTAACATAGAAATAGAAATTAAAAATATAATAGATAGGTATATAAAAGTACTTCCTACTTATTACAAAAGAAATTTCTTTCAGTCGACAGGCGAAAGGAATTGTTTAATTAGGTAGTAAGACTTTAATTTTCACTGAACTCGATCAATGTGAAAAAGTTGGCCCAACAACGATGGGAAATCTTCATATATCTATATACTTACTAATAATTCTTTGTCTTGGCACAAGGAAAAAACATACGGCCAACCTATACATACGTAGACCTAAACTTCAGAGGTAGACCCATAGGGAATAAAATTCTACATGATCTAACTTTTATTCACGCTCTATAAGCAAAACCGCTTTAGTCAGTCAAACTGTTTTGAAACTGAAAAATTTGTTCATGGCAACACTAAGCAAACAAGCTCGGATTATGTATAACCACAGAGTATAACACTGTTTTCATTTCGTTAACCAGCTTTTGTTAGACAACTCATGCTTTCTTGACTAAGTTTATTCCAGTTTCCTGTTTCATTTGCTGTCTAAACTTATAAAAGATAGACAAGCGCTCTTTGAAAGTTAAGTTAGTAATAAAAATTTATGCATATTTTTATAAAATTTTGCATTGTACAAATTATACCTGTAGTTTTTTAAACTAATCCTAACTAATATTATCCTAACTAATATTATAAATGCGAAAGTGAGTTTGTTTGTTTTCTTGTTTATTTGTTTGTTACCTCTTCACGCTTTATCTACTGAACCAATCTTCCTGAAATTTCGCATACACATACTTTGAAGTACTGAAGAGGATATAGGGTACCTTTCATCCCGGGAAAAAGCACTGTTCCCGTGGGAAATTCACGCGGGCGAAGCCGCGGGCAAAAGCTAGTAGTTGATATTTTGATAATATTTGAGTACTTTATCACAAAATTTATAGTACTTTTCCATTGACCTACGTAAAATAATAAAGTCCTTTTTTCTCTCAGTGTTCTTATAAAAATAAAAGTTTACTGCTTAATACATAAAAAATTGGTTCATTTTAACGTCTACATCTACATTTCTAATAAAGGAAATTAAACTATATACTTAACTAAAAAATTTGATTAAAGTAAAATAAAAAAATCAAAGTTACCGACTTAATTAAAATTCAATTTTATGTTTTTCAATCAAAGTAGGAGATGGGAACGAAAACAAAGAACGTAAAGTTAGCAACTAATTTGTGAAGTCAAACCGGTCCAATATCCGCTCCAGCGGATCTTTGTGAAGAAAGCGATTGAGTCTGGAGGAAAAGGGGTATATTATTTCAGCCATTGTGAGGTACAGTACAGGTTACTCTAGGTACAATCACAATTAAACCACTCTGGATACGAAAATAAATTAGGTTGACTAAAAAAGGAAGAAATTGTGGGAGCCTTTTGCTCAGAATTAGTACGTATCTAAATCTACATAATATTTTTTTAATTTGACCACACAACTTTTTGAAACATAAAATTGTAGTATTTTAATTTTTTTTGGTCGAGTTACAAAACCCTAAAATTAGATATCCTTCAAAATAAAGAGGAAAAAAAAAGAAAATGTAATGTTTCTAAACTGCCTATGTTTTATATAGATATCTAATAAATCTGATCCAATGTAAGATAATTATGTAAGATCAATTAGCAATCTTAGAAAACGTACCAAGAAATGTGTAGTAAGAAATAAATGAGGTTTACAATTTTCTGGTAGGTAATGACATTTTTCCATGTTCGAGTAAATATGGGTCTTTCGCCCTCGGGGCGTACCATTTCCTTCATTACTAAGCTTATTGATGGCTATTAACATCTATATGTTTTCTGTCGCTCAGATAAAGGTATTCCAATTTCTGCGGGTAAAACTATATGACGTGAATGTAAGTTTCTTCTTCTTTAGCCCATACGGCACATACTAATATACCTAGGTATATATGTTTTGTTGTGTTAGTACAATAGGTTCCAATTTTGTTCTAAGTATATTTTACCTCGCTTACCATTTTTCTAGATACACTCTTCCTTAACAATCCGAATTAGTAAAACATACGAAATATATTCAGAATAATTATTCAATTCAACATTAACAATAAGAGTCAAAGTCTAAGCTACAAATTCTAACTTAGAACATTAAGAAAACTTGAACTAGTTTGCCAAATAAAAACAAGCTTGCGTGAACAATTCTCGAAAGTCGTCGATGAATTCACAGCTAGAGTGTACGTAGCAGTAGAGATGACAAAAGTCGATGTCGACATTTGACGCGATGTCAAGTGGTATGTAGGTGCAAACGGCGAGAGGTTTCACTATACAAATGTGCCTGGCGGGCGACTCTTGACGGAACATGCTTCACGTTTCTACGAGGGAGCACAAATATACGTGAAATGTGCACGCTTTCGAGGTAATTTTATTTATAACATCCACTTAGAATAGAGAATAATTCATATAATAGGATTATTTATGCTATTCTACTTACAATATTTAGAATCGAAATTATTAAATACACTCCAACTTACATTCCAACTTTTAATCACATATTGTTAATATAATGTTTCCAATAATATTTTACAGTTCTAATCGTTTAAGGCGTATAGAGCTTAAAATTAGTGTCAGAACCCTAAAAAACAGTTCTTTTTTGGAGGAGTTGAGTATAACATTTTTCAACAAAAAAAGGAAATACATTTTGTGCGCTACGTATAGAGTTTCGGAACTACGCAATAGGTACCAATTCAATTAGTAACTATGCAACAGAAAAATATGTAGGTAATTTCAGAGTTCGTGTCGCATATCTCATATCACATTGAGAGCGAAGTGAGTTTGTAAAACTAAAAATATATAGGGAGCACAAAGTGGTAAGTTTTCAAGTATTTCACGTGGAAATACGAAGTTTCCTCATTTCCCGGAGTCACATCCCGGTCCCGGCGAGCGTCACGTTCCACGCAAAACACGGTAATAGCATATAATGGGCCTCGATGTTGTGCTACTCAAAATATTTGTTATGCATTTCTTTCATTCTCGTTATTTTTCATGCCATTAGTATTTCAAAAATATAAAGTGATTCGCTATTCAGCTGCGCCCGTCGTTTTGTTCTAGTGGGAATTTTGGGAAGAAAGTACTTATACTACGACCACGACTATAAAGCAATCGACTATATGCAATCCACTCATAAGACAAAGAAAAGCAAAAAGCTTTCTGTTTGGTCTAATGGTTGACTGGTAGATAATGCCTTTTATTTTTTTATTTTATTTATTTGTTACAAAAAAACTAACAGCTTAAATCTAGACACATGTTTAGGTAAGTATATTATTCTTGAGCCAATAAAAGGTTTTTGGTAATATTATACACATTAGTAACCCATCTTTTTACTATCATTGTTAAAAATATATTTATATAATGAAAAAAAAAAACTAAAAAAAGAAAAACCCAACATACTACTACCGACAAGATAGATTTATATATTTGTATTTGAAACACTACTGGATCAATTTCAATAATTTACTCGCCATTAACTGGCCTTATGGCATCAGGTTTCAGGTCCATATTACCATATTTGTACATATTTTTGTAATTTTGTGCAATTAAGTTTCAAATAAATAATAATAAGAGAAAGAAGAAGAAAGAGCAAGAGGCATAATCCTAAGGACGTAAATGCAAGTATTTAATGTCAAGATCTGATTACATTACCTTGTACTTATTTAAGTTTACCTCGTTAAGTACTCCTAGTTTGTAACAATGTGTCATCAGGTTTAGTACTCCCTGTAGTAAGTAGGTAAGTTATGGCCACGTTAATATGTTTCCGGGTTTGCTTAGCTACAAAATTTAGAAGAAGGGTCCAGTTTGACATTACAATGTTGTTTATGACACGATAAAAGGACATTAAATGTTAGATATTTAAGTATTTTGATACTAAAACTTTAGCTAGCATTAGCAATATTACGTGACAGCTTTCGAACCTAGCCTTGTATAAATGTATATTTATTTTGTATTTATTAAACTATTACTAAATAGTAAATACTTAATAATAGTTTGAAAAAAAATATGAAAACCACGTATATGTAATCAGAAGTATTTTGATACTAAAACTTTAGCTAGCATTAGCAATATTACGTGACAGCTTTCGAACCTAGCCTTCTATATATGTATATTTATTTTATACTAGCTGTCGCCCGCGGCTTCGCCCGCGTGAGTTTCGCTTAGATGAAAAATCTCTCTTGGAGCTATTCATCAGATGTGCCAGATCTTCAATTTTTATACGTCAGCAGAAAATGCTCATCAGGTTGAACGACTTTTAATAAGGCGCCATTTCCATATTATGTTATAGTGTAGCTGGTCTCTTGCAGTTCTTCATCAGATGTTCCAGATCTTCAATTTTTATACGTCATTAGAAAATGCTCATCAGACTGAACGACTTTTGTTAAGGCACCATTTCCATATTTCTTATAGTTTAGCTGTTTTGTTAAGGTTCTTCATCAGGTGTTCCAGTTTTCAAAATAAATTATAGCCTATATGTTGCCCAGGCTTAATAGCTATACAACAAAAAAAGTTTCATTCAAATCCATCCAGTAGTTTTAGCGTGAAACGCGTACATACATACAGACAGACAGACAGACAAGAAATTCCAAAAAAATTTTTTTGCTTTCTATTATTCTTTTTAAGTGTCCCTCTATCCATTTCAGTCAAAAATACTAAATGTACAGACAAAATATTTTTACTGTTTTATTATATGTATAGATTTATTAAACTATTACTAAATAGTAAATACTTAATAATAGTTTGAAAAAAAAATGAAAACCACGTATATGTAATCAGAAGTATTTTGATACTAAAACTTTAGCTAGCATTAGCAATATTATGTGACAGCTTTCGAACCTAGCCTTCTATATATGTATATTTATTTTGTATTTATTAAACTATTACTAAAAAGTAAATACTTAATAATAGTTTGAAAAATAACGAAAACCATATTTAGGTCATCAAGAGAAATTATTATTATTTGCGAATGGTATATTGCAGCAAATTCAAATATGGAAAGGGAGGTTGTCAATCCATTCTACAACCTCATGGTCGGCTTCATGGATCTTCAGAATACCGCCGTCTATGGAATACAGTGGGCAGTGATCAGTGAGGTGTAGCATACTTTGGACGTCGCCGCAAAGACAACGAGGACTGTCCGAAAAATTCCACCTGCATATTAACTCGGCACATCTTCCTTGCGAAGTTCGGCACCTATTTATTTGAGTCCAGTATTTTCGCAGAAGATCCAAACCAGGCACAGGTAGATTAGGGTCGGAGATGAGATTCCTATTGGCCACTCAAGAGAAATGATTAGATCTAGACAAAAATACAGTCCGTCCAAAACCTATGCTCCATGTCTAAAGTTTGGATAAAGTAGGTATTACAGATTTTTATCAGTCATCTTCCAGTTCCATCAACAGGTCCTCATCAGGAGATATAAATAGACCATGTTCATTTTATTGATCCTAAACATAGATTAGTAGGTTTACTTTCGAATCCAAGCCTCGAGCTATCATCAGACTAGTTGAGTAGCATCTTATTATTATATTGTTACCTAATCTACTTAGATAAATATAGTTGCCAAGTTTTATGAAGATACATAAACCAGAAAATGGGTGAATTTCAGCTTTTAGACTTTGTTAAATAAGGCTGCAAATTAACTTTAGTGTATATGCTCAATTGTATCGAAATTGAAGTTTTCATGTCAAAGTTAACAGTGACGTTTACGTTTACTTTTGTCATACTATTAACCGGATGGTTAAGTTTACTGTTACTGTTAAAGTAAGACGGTGCAATATAACCTAAGTGTCGGAAATTTTGAAACATCTTAGACGGAGACATCGATTTTTAATAGAGCGCATTAATATAGAGTACCTGCGTCACTCAATCAGGATAACACGTTTACTAGTACATCTTCCACCCTAAAAGCAATTTGCCACAAGATTGAGATGCTGTCTACTACAAGTGTTATGTAAATGTAGTTGTATCTTAATATATCATAGTATATAACTGGTTTAAAAAATATAATAGAAACCGCTATATTTTTGTGGTAGTATCATTTTCTTTATTGATAGCTTTTGCCCGCGGCTTCGCCCGCGTTAATTTCTCATGGGAACAATGTTTTTTTTTCCGAAATGAAAGTCCTATGTCCTTCTCGGTACTTCTATGTGTATGCAAAATTTCAGGAAGATTGGTTTAGTAGATTAATAGTGAAGAGGTAACAAACAAACAAATAGATTCAATTTCGTATTTATATATTAGTTAGGATATATATATGGATATTTTGTATTGTATTTTTTTAACATTTAAAGTAATTATGAAAAATAGAAACAGGAGTCGGAAAACGATTCAGTTTTTTCAGCACGGTGGTAGTAAGTCTTGATATACTGGGAAAAGGCGTCTTATAAATCAAATAATACTATTATATTATTTGTTTTTTTATTAGTTGGTCCTATTGGACCAACTAATATTTCTTAAGAGGAAATACGAGCGTGTCTTGTCCAGACAAACGTATTCTCCTACTTTCTCCTCTTATTTGTTATTACCTCTTCACGCTTTATCTACTAAACCAATCTTCCTGAAATCACATAGTTAAAAGTACTGAGAATATACCTAGGGTGCCATTCATAAAGGGAAAAAGCACTGTTCCCGTAAGAAAATCACGCGGGCGAAGACGTGAGTAAAAGCTAGTAAATTATATAGACATGCAGTTACCCTATTAAAGCAAAAACATAAAACACACGAACTATAAAATGTAATTAAGTATGTAATACTTCTCAAAACACGCTGCATGAAAGCTTAATCGAATATTAAGTTGAACTCAAGTTAGCATATTTTCCACGTTCTTCAAATTATTATAATGAGAATGCAAAGTTTCTAGACTTACATGCATGGAGTAGAATGAGTTGGATAATCACTTTATAAAGCCATTAAGTTCTGAATTTCAGTCTAGCATTACTCGTGTTTTGTACAGAACGATCGTTATCTAATTTGAGGTTGATTTTTCTCTTTTATATTATTTTGAAGAAGTACTTAGACAAAAGTAAATTATAAAAGTCATTTAAAATAATAGTATTTCTATAACTTTATGTTATTTCAATTTTACATAATATGTTGAATGGCTGTATGTGGTTGAAACATGGTTCAATAAAATAATGTGTACATAGAACAAGTTTTTTTTTATAATTTGACAGCTGTCAGTAGAAAACGATTCTCCCTAGGGATAAAAAGTATAACTTTCAACTCGCTCCTCAGGCAACTTCAGACCTACTTTCTGAGTATGAGTAATGAAAAAATAATTTAGATATACGAGTTCACTTTGTTGTTGTTAGCGAACTATTTTCCAAAAGATGGTCGATATTTGTTTATGAAAATAACATGTATCAATTTCATTTTTGCTTTTGCCCGCGGCTTCGCCCGCGTGAATTTCCCACGGGAACAGTGCTTTTTCCCGGGATGAAAGGTACCCTATGTCCTTCTCCGTACTTCTAACTATGTGTATTCAAAATTTTAGGAAGATTGGTTCAGTAGATGAAGCGCGAAGAGGTAACAAACAAACTCACTTTCGCATTTATAGTATTAGTTTTAAGATTGGGATATTTTAATTTTATGATGATTAATTTTTATAGTTACTTATTTTTTTGTATTTTAACAATTCGAGAACTTTTAGCCACGCCAAGTTCACCCTTTTAAACTAGTCAAATTTTGTTCAAATACAGTCGAGTATTCGTTTTGTTCATCAAGAATAATAAAACTAATTTGATAGAAAATTGAAATTTATTCAACAAAAGCTCGTTACTTGCGTAGTTGCAAATTTTATCGCATGTATACACGTCTAAAGAACGTCAGATACCTTTATGTAGGTAAATAGAAGTGCGTACTTTGTCGATCATTTCAAAAGAAACCTCGTGAAGTGTTTGTTCCTTTGATCTCATGTCCTTCCTACTTGGAAGTTAAATTTTTTTTTTATTTGCGTTGAGAGCAGTTTTTTCCATAATGTAATTGCTTCCGAGTATTTATGTATATTCTATGGAAATTAATTCCGTTCTAATAAGATGCTCATCATTTATACCTATTATATTCTTAACAAAAATCAATGATACAAACTTAGAATTAATTAAACTAGAAAATGGATTTAGAAACGACTTATAACTATCAATACTGGTAATCCAATTACAACGTAAGTACACAGAAGCTTAAAAAATTGTACAACTAAATACACACCACGATTAATTGAAATAAATTGAAGTGTATGTAAAACATAATATTTTTCACATTACATGCGCCGTGCACTCAGATTGGCTAAAGTTGAAACTAAGTAGCTTGTCAAACTTCATTTTGCGAACGGATATTTAAAAATAATTTTGCTGCTGCTATTGATTTTTAATTTGCGCGGTTAAATCTAGATTGCGCAATCTGATTATTAATGGACCAAGGGCCGGGGTCGCGGCGGCAGTACATTAAACACACCTAAAGTAACGGCACGGGATAATGGCCCTTATTTAAGAAAAACCGACACGTACAGCCCGGAAAAGCCGTATGTAAGGAAAGTGCAAAATATTATTACTGTATAATCATTTAAAATGCAATAATATTGACGTAGAATTTCGTGAAATTTGTACTAATCTGTTAGTTCCTTAGGTTATGTTTGGGGTTTGTTTTAATACACGACATCTCGTAAATCAGATTAGTTTGAATAATTTGCATATGATATGATACTTTGGAAATTTCGATGTCGTTGTTTAATACTTCCTTATGAGGTATTTGAATAATTTTTGCTGCTTATAATATGTATGTGATTATACAATGTGTCCAGTCATCAGTGTCGGAGCCTTTAATGGTTAATTCAAAACTTTTTTTTTTTTTTTCTTTTTAACTTTCGTTTTAAAATAAAAAATAAACATTTTAATGGGCTAGTTTATTCACAAGAACCTAATAATAATTCAAAAAAACAAAAAAAAAATGTTTTTTTTTGTTTTTACGATTTTTCTCTTTTTTGTCTTTCATATTGAAACATCTTTCTCATTTTATTGTTGTCTACATGATTAGCTTTTAAATGAGACCTATTTTATGTCGATAGGACATTTACACGATTGAATTAGTATAAGAGCCCAAAAAAAACCAAAATGGCTGCCATTTTACTACTGTAGAAGAAAAAAAGTTTTCGGAGGTGATATGTTCATTAGAAAATGCCATATAACATACTATTAAAGGCTCCGACACTGATGACGGGACACATTGTATACTTGTGCATCAGTAAAAGTGTATGTCTTTGTTGAGATGTTAGTGGTGTAATTCCATAGACAGAAAAAAAAATCTTAAATTATTATTTTTGCTAACTCTATGTGTAATTCGCAAAATATATACTCAAAGCTGTTATACAGGTGATAGACACTTTAGATCTACCTTTTCAAAAATGTAGTCTTCGTAAATCGATAGATATAAAAAAAAATCTCAAAAAATGAACCGACTTCCATTTTAAAACTTAAAATCATGAAATAACTTAATAGGCAGATTAAAAAAGAAAAATGTATTGGCATGCTACCTATCGCTATTTCGGTGTTCTACATGCTTAAAGAATCTTTAGTTTTCTTAAAATAAGTAAGGTTAAGCTGTCGCGGGCTTTTGCTCTATAATACAATGTTTGTATTTTTATATTTTGTTAGGCATCTTTAAAATTACCGAACAGATTCTGACGTGGTTAAAATGGGACCAATTTGGAAATAGACCCTTTCGAATAAAAAAACAATTTCGGAAATCAGGCGGACCACAGTAGGCGGAGACATTGGCGAGCATACATAAAAAAAAACATACATACATCGAAACATATAACCTCCTCCTTTTTTGGGAAGTCGGTTAATAAAATACATGTACGTACTCAATAATAACTACGTGTATCCATTAATTGGAGTAATGAGATCCACAATTAATTACAGAGAGATAATTATTTGCTTCTCGTAAATTTCATCCAATTTGAAGTTCGACGATACACTCCTGATATCATAAACATTTCAATTAATTAGTTTCCTTGTCAGAAGACCATCTAAGGGCCTCCCTTTGATTCCCAAACTTTATGTTTACATTCAAGAGTTAACGCCCTTATCCTCTGTTTAACTGTCAGTGTTATTTGCATTAGAAAGACCCTCGTACAACAATTGTATAAACCTATTTATTCATATCAATGAAGTGAATAACCCAAATATTCAACCATTTTCATGAATTTAAAAATTTAAGCTCACGCAAGTCAACTTTAAAATAATCTAGCTTTAAAAATTGCTTGTAATGAGGGATTTTCCGAGAAAATTAAAAAAAAATAGTTTCAGATGAATTCATCGGTGGCGCTTAGTAAAAGGCGAGACCATTCAAAAAGCAAAAATGCACATCTAAAAAGTATCAATATTGTGATTTGTGCAACTGTCAAACTGTTATGTGGTTTTTTTTCTGCTTCTGGCTGACAATAAAAAGCGCACAATATAGGTACAGCCATTATTACAACTCGGCTTTCAATAAAACTCCATCTGTTGAGATTTTTTTATACTGATTTTTTTTCTTAATTAGCTGTCAGAAAATTCGCTCATTGGCACGGAGCCTATAATACAATTTTATTAGAAAAAAAGTGAAAAAGTTTAAAAATGAATGACAGTCGACAGGCCAACAGGGACCACAATAATGCTGAAATTTATCTGTCATTGAAATCTTTATACTTTCTAATTTCTCTAAAGGTTATTTTATAAAGTTTACAAAAATACTTTTAGTTAGTTTTACTTTTCCGTAATATAACTCTAATATCTTATTCAAAGATAGATATTATAAACTATAAGTTAAAATAGACCATACTGTTTTCGATTTATTTAAAAAAATTACGAGCCGTTAGATAAATAACATAGACAGTTTTTCATAAAACTACGTAAGTCTGCCTAAATTGGGCTCATTTGATATGTCGAAGACTCTAGACCTACATAAAAAGAAAATTAGACTTATATAAGACCTATATAATACTAGTTTTGGTATGTAGATTAAAACGGCGTTGATTAGAGCAGATGCGAATTCAAACAGAAACTCTGACAAATTATTAGCATATTATTATTGTATTAGAATACCTATAGTCTAGACAGATTGGCATGCGATATTAATATCAAAGGGAATTTCACACATAACTCGCGTAGTCTACGCTAGATACTATAAAACATATCATCTTTGTAGTTTGATATAAGTACTAGTGTAGTTAGATCCAAAGCTTAAAATATGGCGAAAGGTAAAAATATTAAAATATTATTTTGCAATTTTTTTTTGAAATAACTTGAGGTAAATAGCAATACTTAATAAATAGATTTATTAGTCCTTAAAATGGCTTTGTTGATCAATATTTTGTATCTGAATTCCTAAATCATCATCATTTATACCTATATAAAATACAAAATATTTTCGAATGTATGTATGTACAGACATCTCCAGAAGTGGAGTCAGAATTTCTCATACTAATTGATTATAGAAGTGTTTGCACTTAAGACCTTAAGATTGTGTGTTATTTGTAAAACGCCTATGTGTCTGTGCAATGTCAACCGACCGAATACGATGTTTCCATAGAAGTAGGTAGGCTGGCGCGGCGAGTCGGCGAGCGCTTCATACTTTTATGGATTTCATAGACATACTATGAATGATACGGAACGTTCATAGTATGTCTATAAAATCCTTGCTCTAACTTTATGGTATCGTTACTTCGTATGGGTGGTCAGTATGGACCAGCTATGAAAATGAATATTTGACGGTGAATGAAAAAAAAGACAGACGCAAATTTATCACTTCAACCGAGTTCTCGTTTTAGTTGAACGCATTTGTTAGTGATAGTTATCTAAGTATTTGTGGAATATTACTTTACCAACACTTGCCAATATAGGCCATTATAAGTAGGTATTATGGAGACTATTCGGATTTACTTTGCATGATAGTGGTTGCAAAATAGTCTCAATTTCTAATGAAAGGAACTGGATTAAGTGTGAGTATTTTTAAACAAATAAATAGTTGTGATTTGAAATATGTGTGTGTAAATGTGTAATATTTTGTGATTAATTCAAACATAAAATGATAACATAATATTAATGTATTGTATTGATATATTTTTCTTCGTGATTTTGCTTTGCATAAGTGATAGTTTTGAAATTCAATATAAACTAAATACCTAATTATATATTATTATATTTTTTTAGTGGACAACACGTTGGGTGTAGCGACTTGCTGCAGGGTAGCCTTGCGCAAAGTAGAAGACCGGCTATTATCTCTGAGCAGCAGCAACAATAATGTTGGAAGAATATGAAGGCGATGATTTTACCTACCAGGCGTTATGCTGATTTATTTGATGTTTCGATGCCTATCTACTGTTCGTCGTGCATATCAAGCTGGTGGCGTGCATAAAAAAACTGGATAATTTATTTCGCTTCCAGAAATAAATGTCATCCTTGGCCAGCGCGGTCTTCTAACCTCAACTCCATAGAAAATCTATGGGGCCTGATGGTGCATAGAAGATGAGCAAGGAAGAATTAGTTTCTCATTGTATGGATGTTTAGGACAGTTTTTTTGTGATTGAAATATGTGTAGAAAAGACAACAACGGCAACTTTACAAAATAGTGAGTTAATTATTTGTGTTTAAATTTAATCAGTGAGTTCATTCATTAAGTAGGTATATTCCAACTGTCCTCTTTCTATTGTATCAAATCTGGTTTTATAACAGTATAAACATTATTTAAATTATTTTTATACTTATAACTTGTTTTTGTATTTTGCATTACAAATACAAGGTTATGTTTCGTAATAGGAGATAAATTGTTAAATTGTTAGATGTTGAGGTTTAGTTTCAATCTTCTTTTCATGATGAAAACGAATACTTAAGCTATAACCTCAATATTTACTAACAAAAAGCGAAAGTATAATTTAGTAATAATATATAAAATAAATGAACAGATTCTTATAAGTAACTTACTACAGAATGCTTATTTTTAAGTTCTTATTTATTCTGTAATTAGATAGGGAAGTGATTAAACATAAATTTTGAATTTGTTAGTGTAGTTTATAATAATAAATTTTACATAAGTATACTATACCTATTTACATGAATAAATAGTTGTCATGATTTTTGAGAATTTTTATTTCATAACAAATATATAAAAGCATATCAATTACATTATATAAAAATACTCTTGGCTTATGAATTGAGTTTAATATGAAAAATAAAATATCTGGATGTGACTCGAACTTTGACCTGTATCAACTGCAGTCCATCCGACTACCGATTAGATCAGCAGATGCATTAGCTTGTGACGAAATTATCAATTGGTTGCGTGTCACCGTACTCACCACTATTGGTTTGCTTTATAATAAACTATAGGTAGTGTATTAGTGTATTATTATTTCTGAGTCAGAATTCACTACTTAGTACCCCGTAAATTTGATAGATGGCAGCACGTAGGCAGTATGAGCACGAAGCACTAGCATGCAGCAGAGTTGTGTCTTGGTGTAGGTGGGTAATATGATAATTAGCTTAGTGTGAGTAGTGTTCTTATTGTAATTATACGTCCGTAATATGGACGTAACGCACACAATGAAGGACTGCGCGCCTGCAAGGTAATATGATATTTAAGGTATGACTCCACTTTTGACTCTTGACTGTACAATTGTACAACACAGACCCCAAGATCACTTTAAATCCAGACGTTTACCTGCGAATAAATTAAAAGCTGAAACATCCTTAAATTGTTCATAATTAATACTGTTAGGAAGTGTACTTTAGGAAACAATAGACGAATTGTCGTTATTCTCTCGTTCACTTTGTTATTAGGTAGTAGGCAAACAAAGGCCTAATTAGTGGGATGTTACGATGGATAATTCTGTTTAATATCTTGTGTCTTCTTGACAAGGGAAATAATGAGACTATAGATGTAGAAGCGTTATGCAATTAATTTTTCATGATCATCAATTTTGTCAGTGGACTAGCCATTTTTCTCATCGCTAAACTCTTTCATTTCCTGATACGACGCAATACAGTGTTTCTTTGTTTGCTTCATGTAATTTTATATAGGTCTCTCTTAGTCTCTATTAAAACGATACAATTATTCTTAGATATTTTTTTCATGGACTGCCAGCCTTATTAATTTACTTAATTTCCTAAACTTAGGTATTAGCACCCGCATCATAGATATACCAAAGTAAATGAGGAAATTTGTAATTTTACGAGCTTTTATTATCTACCTATATGACCTTAACCTCTGTATTATCTTTATTTTGTACCAATTATTTATTAACAAGGTGTTTTGCGCGAAGTTACTAAAGGGATCATGAAATTACTGGAAATTGTGACATCATGATTTATTTTTAGGGTAGACATTTTTTTTGATAATTCCATATAGTTTGAGTATAGGTATACCTAGTATCAAAAACTACATAAAATTATCAAAAAATATATTATTATTATATTGAGTACAAAAGTAAGATAAGAAATATTATGACACCACTTCTTAAACTTTAAGAAATGTTTTTAACTATGTCTAGTGAAGTAACCTACCAATTCATTTTAGAAACTGCGGAGGCATTATTGCTTACTCTTTTTTAACAGTTTGATTAAATAAAAAAGAGTATTTCAATTAGCATAGATACTCGAACAAAATCTTTAAAAAATAGGTATTAAAATATTGGTTTTCTTGAAGTTTATCAGGTCAATGAAGTGGCGACTTATTTCGTCCTTCATAGTAATATAGCCTCCGGCAAAGCTGTTTCAGAGACATGACTAGGGCGGTGACGTCACTAATGCAAATTAACCTGGGTACAAGTTCAGGTGTGAACGCCAGGAGTTAAGTTGATGCAATCTGACGCAATTCACTTAGTCTGCGAAGATGGATGAGTTCGAGACTCGGGATAGGTTAGTTTTAGTTTAGAACATGGTTTATGCTCTAGTATATACCCAGTTTTATAGGTTTTTCTTCTTGTCTTCATGAGGCCATTTTTCTCGGAAGTACGTCGTGTCATATCCTATTGATCCGTAAAAATAGACTATTTTTTTCCAGAAATGTCAGATTTAGACTAGCATTATTATCGTTAGCCACATGCAATTTTGATAGCTGAAAATATTATCCAAATATTAGCATTTTTTACACTTTTTACGTTTTCATGCTATAGTGTATGTTTGGTGTTTGAACATCATTATGAGCATTTTCTGTTGACGTATAAAAATCGAAGATCATGATCATCTGATGAAGAATTCCAAGAGACCAGCTACTCTTTAACATAAATGGAAATGGGGCCTTAGCTAGTAGTTAATATTTAATATTAATTTAACTTTGTTAAGTTATAAATTCCGTTTTCTGAAATTGTTGGAAAATTTAAATTTAAAAAGTGTTATCGCAATCATTGTGATTTTTTAGTTTAGGCCTTATAAGGACACAAAACTATAACCCGCGAGTTTCATAATTTCTCTGACAATTTTTTTTCTTTCATTTCCTTTATAAGTTACTTATTGTTTCATTTACAAGTACATTTCACACATTAGCCTTTCTCCTTAATATATCAGCAAACTAAATGAGAGAGACGCAAGTTCAAATGAACTGGAATGCAAGTTGGAGTGTGAAGTCGGCGTTTAACTTAAACAATCTGCTTCGTGTCGACTCCAGCTTACACTTAAGTTACAGTAACTTCTTGTCTGTAACCATTTACTTAGATAATTTTTTTTTTTAGTTTTGATACGGAATGCCTGAAAAAAACAAGTTTAAATTAATATAACAATACTTATATCGGTAACCGAAATAAAATTTAGGAATCAGTATCAGCTGCTATTTAAAGCCTGTATCTAGCAAGACCAATAAATAGAACGAATTTATAATAGTTAATTCGTCGAGATATTTTATTAGGTACCTACGTTTTGATGCGTAGTGGCAGACTGCCATTTAGGTATCTAAACGAAATAAAGTTATAAAATTAATATCAATAAATTAAACATTATAATATCTGTAATAGAATTCTATTAATTAATAATGTTTGATTTAAATTTCGGATTAAAATTTAAATACAATGAGGTGCACTGATTGTGAGTATGCTGTCGTCTCTCTCGTCTATATAACCTCTATATAATAAATATATTGTAGCAAAACCTTTTAATAAATCAATAAGCTTTTTGCACACAAACTCAAAAACGGTAACTTTGCAAAATAAAATAGTCTTCTTAATAATTGTTTATTTAAAGCAAGTTTATTTTAAAATGAAAATGCATTTACGTTTCTCAATAATAAATAAAATAAAATTTCTTTATTTGCAGGCGAAAAACCCATAATTATATTCTGTGGCATTTGAACTTTAGATATCTTTTTAATCATCAATAGTACTTTATTTCTCTTAGGATATTAAAAAAAATAATTACAAATTAATAAAAAAAAACTAAAATTAAATATATTTACAAAAATGCCAGACCCGACAGTTCGTTGCCCTGAGGTAAAGTGCCCAGAAGGCTGGCAGCATTGCCACGTTGGATGGGAATGCTTAATTCTCTTTACGAGATAAATACCAGCCGCAGATAAATGGTCACGAGAAACCTCAATTAATTTTTTGGGAGATGGCGACATATAGTTTATAGGCTGAAGGTCCCCACGGCCCTAATGTCCCAACCCCAAACGGCTTTTAATTATATTATCAATAAAAGCACATAATATGAATAAGCTTTTCAGCATACTATGGAACATGTTTATTTCCGCGTATGACATTATTACAATGTTAACCCTAACATTGGGTAGCCAATGAGATAGAAAAGGTCTCTATTATATGGCCATCATTGTAACATTACAGGAGCGCAAAAGAGAAGATGAGCTTAAAACTAACTGTTTGACTAACTTGTTGATGTTTATAAAATCTAAGCATTGCATTGAGCGTGTACTGCGCCGTGAATAGCAGGCCTTTGTTTTGCCTGCTGGCAACATTGCGCGGACGCTTCGAACGGCATTGACCTTCATTCGTCCATTAGTATTGTTTTGTACTGCGCGCGCGAGGCCGTGTCGCGGGAAGTAACGGCCAGGTTCTCGGCCACCATCTTGGATGGTTCGTTTGTAGCCGCTTGGCGTGGCGTGTGAATTTTATTGTAATCATCGTTTGTATTGTACTTCATCATTGTTAAATAACTATTAAGGTTGTGTTTGTGCAAAAAGCCTTTATTTTGACTGTTTGTTGTGAACGACGTGACCTGTGGCTGCCTGGGGACGCCGAATCCGTCGCCGAGTGGAACTGTTGGAAGAAAGCAAGGTATTTTTTCTGGGGATTGAGATCTCATGGGGTAGGTTGGGTGATTTAGGGACCACCACCTCTTCCGAAGACACCCCAACTTGGATTAAGAAGTCAACTTGGTGAGTTTCATAATAAATTTAGTTAGTTAGTTATTAGTACATAGGGCCCGTAGCTCCCTATATAAGCTACGGTGGTAGCAGTCTGCGTATAGCTTAAGTTAGGTTCTAGTCGGACAAGCGTGGTGCCGCGTGGAGATTCTTTCCCGGTACTTATTTTTACCGGTGGTTTTTTCCCGGTCAAGTTCCGGTACAGAATTCTTTCCGCCACTTCGTTTGTCCCGGATTCTCTGCGCACACTAACGTAGTAGTATATTTTCTATTCTTTATTCCGTGTAGCCAGAGCTTAGATGCTGCAATAGCGGAAAAGAGTTTGGTTAAATATTATAGTATACCTATTAGTGAAATAGTAATATGAAGTAGTGACTTAAGTAAAGTATATTTATGATATTTCCATTGAGTCCAATAACGTATATCATTATTCCATAATGCTGTTTAAAGTAAGTGATGAAGAATTTTCTGGGGATTTTATGTGTCAAAATGTAACATTTAGTAAATATTAAAAAATATTATAGTAAGCCTAAAAATAAGTAGGTATAAAATATTACATTGTTAAAAAAATCCGTCGCTAATAGGTGGATTAAAAGCAATAAAATGTTAACACAGACACACAAAAAGTGGGCCACCAAAGCTGGATCGCCGGGAGGGACAGTGTGGGCTGGAAATTACCATTAATATAAATGATAAAATGGAGCAATAGAGCGAATTTGCAAATTCATATTAGCTCCATTTATCATGTAGAATAGTTATACATTTCGATATTTTTCACGTGATATTTACGTCAATTGCATAAATCACAGCACAGCACAGCATTACTGCATACTGCAAGTTGTTCTCATCCGAATCGTTCAAGCCTGATATAGAAACCTTCAATTTACAGCACAGATTCAAAGGTGGAGCTTCTGTTTTAGAACAGGAGAGTTCCATTACGTTTGTCTAGTGACAATTTCGAAAAGCGAGACGATCGGCGGAGCCAAATTAGGATTGACGCGGACAGGTTTTGTAAAAGCATTGCACTGTTGAATTATTAAGGCGACTCCGGCTGGCTCTATATTGGTACAGTCGGCGGCTGAACTGAATATATATTTGTATATATAGAAACGTATAACGCTGGTAATGGTCCGTTTACGGAACCGCCTCATTTTCAATTCTGACACCTGGATAAAGTGGTCGGCGTGAGTATGGCTGGATAATTTGAAACAAAAGATGGCTTATACTGATGAGCGTTTTAGTAAAAGCTTGACTGTTCAGATAAATGTAAGTAATTACTTAATATACGTTAAGTAAGTTTTGGTTTAACTGAAAAAAAATCTTAGTACTTACACATACACAATAGTTACGTGGGTCAGTGACTACTAAATATCGTTATCTTGGTTAAAATAAAATAAGACGAAAAAGAATCTACTTCGCTTGTAAAGAAAAATTGCTCTAGTGTTTAGTTTTTAAAATGAAATGTTAACATATCTCAAAACAATTTTAAGAACTTTCTATATTCTTAAAGTATAATAAGCATACTCAACGAGATCAAACTCAGTTCCAAACCAATCTCGTAAGCAACGTAACCAGGTAAATTAACACAACAGTCAACTATGTGATCGAAACTATGCCTTCGGAAACTGAGTTCCCAGCTTATTGGGAGAGGAAAAGTTTGAAAGCAATTCCGTGAAAATTTAATGTACTTGAAAACTTGTGAGAATAAGGAATTTGTGAAATGAAGCCAACACTGAGCATAGCTAATTTGTTGCGAATTTTGAATGAGGCCTGCCGCGAAGGATCCGCTGTTGAGGACTAAAATCTTTCAGTTTTAATGGAAGTGACATCGAACTCAACCCGAAGAAATTTAAAAGTGCTTTCGCGCTCGTATATTCTGGGCAAATCAACTGTCCATTATAAATGAAGCTTAAAATTCTATAAGCCATTAGACTTGATAAGCAGATTAATGATAATTTAATAATTAATCTGCTTATCGAGACTGGGAATAGGTATTAATTACGGTTATTTTAAGAAATATGTTATTTAGATACTCTCTTCATTAAGGCCTTTAATTAATACTTATATTCAAGCATTAATTAGGTTTAAGTAACGCAAGTAATACATATTTAATACTAAATTCCTCGAAACAAAAAAAATATAGACCAACCATTTCATTACTTCAAATATACAATCTGTTAAGTCAGAATAACACTTTAAACGATTCTCGTACAAAGTAGGGTAAACTGTTAAACCCATGGGTGTCTAAAACTCAATATATTTGTTGAGAGGGATCACCCAGTACAGTACAGGTACCTACACTACAGGCCTCCTCTTGAATGGCTGTCTGGTAGAACAAACTAATTACCCGTTTAGAGTATTTACTTTGGAGCCGTGATTGCTTTGTCGCCCTAGGGTACAGTGAGGAACATTGCTCTTACTCTGCTGTAACAAAACAAGTTTCTTCTGTTTCGTACTTGTTTAGGATCATTTTCATGAGTACGGTATTGCTTTCAACTATGTTTGAGGAATGCTTTTATGGACTTTATGCAATTTTCTTGCTGTATACATATCAAACGAAAAGTGATGTTAGTTTATTATTAATTTAAAGTTTATGATTTGCAGATTTTATGTCATAATTCTGTACCTACTGATAAGGAAGTAAATTAGGTGAAACTCTCCTTGCACCTATTTTTGCACTCTATATTTTTTAAACAAATACTTTTGTTGCCACAATTCGAAGTTCCTCAGAGTCGATCATTCGACTGGCCAAATACGCCCAAGGGAGCAAAAAGTTTTCGCCATATTAATTACTTACACGTTTGCTCAACCAATAACACAACATACGTCGATGGCATTTAAAACACGTGGTTAGTTTTCCAGGTAGAACTCCATCCCTTTTCCACTGACGTAGTTTTGATTAAGAGCAAGAGGGCAGGCATAAATTCCACCGCCATGAATCAATAACCTGGTTCACCCACACAGGCAGGTGGTATCGTTACAACACACAAATAGGGAATCCGCAGACGATATTTTGACGGGAGGTTGGCTTGCTGTTTAGAAATTACACGGGCGGCGCGGCGGCGGGGCGGGCAGCAAATAGGGTCTTGGCGTAATGGCGCGTCCACACTGAAGCTACTTTTGTGGAGCAACACTGTGTAACACGGTAACATTAGCTAAATATCTATAACTATTGTGGCAACTTGCTACTGTTTGTTGAACATTTCTCATCGCGTTCATACGCCAATACATACATTAACACACTTTAATCAACATTTGACTTGCATTGGCAATATAGATGTTGTCCCATTGTCTTTTTGGGGTAACATTCTCTGACAAATGTTATCGAGTTAAACAAAAAAATAAAAAAATAAATATTATTATTGATTATTTTCAGAATAACATTATAACATTAGGCTTATAGCATACGCTTTATTATCAGTTCGATCCCCTAGGTCAGCAACCCACCATCGAACTAGGAACCAACCTGTATCTCGAGTGGTGGGGAGCATCGCAGAGGGACCAATCTAGACAATACCCATGTTAAAGATAACATAAAGAAAGATATCTGAAAAATATCACATGTTACCCATTTTCAAAAATTTGTCAACGTTACTTAACATACCTTTAAGTATACCTATGTTAAATATCGGATGTTGCAGTAACACTTGGTGGAAACGTTGGTCTACAAAAAGTAACTACAGTGTGGATGCACCTTTAGGCACATATCCCGCTACGCCCCGGCCGGGATGTTCCCACATTTTATAACTCCGTTGTGCTAAACAATTGAAGGACCGTCCCGGTCGGGAGCGTGGCGGAATAGGAGCTTACCGGACCTCACGGATTCATCGGGTGAATCCGTCAGCGGCGTAGACACAACACAACCGCCGAATGTCCATTTGCGACCAATATTGTTTTTTAGCAATCTGGCCAGAACTTTTGTCAGTTAAAAAGTTATTGAATGGTGAGTTTTTGTTTGGAAACATGACTTCATTTTGAATAACGGTGAGTCTTATATCTTTTATTTGTGACACATGACAACGTGAATGCGTTTTAAAGTAAAATTTTGGATGTGAAAACAGTCAAGTAATTACAAAACATACAAAATCGCTTGTACGTACAGTCAACAACAAGTCAAGATACCCATGGACCTCTATACTATATTAAAACAATAATTTCAATGGGTAGGGTAGTTGATGTGCTGCTGACCGGATTTGTTATTAATGACTTAGCCAACTCCGAAAGGAAATCTTTATTGCAAGCCCACGCTCAAATGTTTGACAAGGTGCCTTTGATCCCCATATACTTTAGGTAGCTATTATTTGGTACATTTCAGACATGGTAAACCTTATGCTCGCGTCTTTACCTCAATTTGAGAATAAGTTAATTAGTTATAATAGTTGAGTCAGTGTAAATTGAGAAATTTTATGGAGTTTGGTTTACACAAAGCGGCATCAGCATTTCATTTAAAAAATCGATCGACCTATCTGTAATCTTAAAATACCATAGAAGTGTTTGAACGAACTAACGAACAAACTTTTTAGTGTTGAAAAAATTAATTATATTTTCCCTCAATTTTTACAGACAAATTATTATTTATTTATAATTGTGGGCTTCCGCGCATATAGGGTACCAGTTTACATCGCCAACTGGTACCCTTATACGCGGAAGCCCACATTTGTTTATTTATGTAAAACTTTATTTCACACAGGATTGGACTTAACGCCATATGTCGTCATTAAAATGAATAAGCTACAAAACTGAAAATAGCAAAACAAAACATCAACTCTGATCATCAAACTCGTATACCCGAAGAATGTTCAATAATTAAATTGTAAAATTTGTCTTGCCTTAGGAGAAATGGCGAAGATATTTGCGTATTACAAGATAGATAGGCGACATGCGAGCGACGGTACTCGTAAATGAATGTGGAGCTACAGGAATTTGTCAGCTGAGCCTCTTTTCGATAGACTTATTTTGCGAACACTTCTTTATTGACCTTCCTTCACGCTACATGAGGAACAGAAAAAACCATACCGATTTATACAGTATGATTTTTATCCACGAGAAATTTTTTTGCAGCAGTTTGGATAATGAAACTGAGTAGGTTTTCTAAGAAATCTATGCCTACCAAAAAAGTGATAAAAATTTTCCGACAAAACCGAGTTGATTGGATAGGATTTAGATTTCTTTATTAACCATCTATTAAAGTAATGTTAATCAAAGTTAATGTGACTACTTGATGCATATTTGTGGTTACAATTGCAAATCATAAAAAAGGGCTGCGCGGGGGCGCGCGCATTCCTACTTCCTTTTTATGTAGCAAATTATTTAGTGCTTTATTTTAAAATGCTGGACAAGATACTGATATGGATTTAAGTACTATGTATGATGGTGAAAAATGATATATTTTTCAATACATAATTTTTTCATCATCATTTTTCATTTAATTTAGTTTAGATTTTTTTGCTATGTGAAAAACAATAAATAAGAAGAAAAATATTTTGTAAATTCTGATTTTGCTACGACGCGCGACGAATAAAGTACAGCCACCATACCGAAAACCATGCAGATCGATTGCCTTTAACCATAACCATTAAATTGTTTTGAGTAAAATCGATCGTTAAAATAAAACAATCACGAAGCCTAACCCATTTGCCATGATTTTTATTACGAGTTAAATCTTTATATTCAATCTTCTTCAGATATCCCGCTAAATAAAACCAGTTATTACCTAAATGTGTTTAACAATCATTTAAAACTTCCACAAAGCTTTCTTATTACCTCTTATAAAAGTGGGTTATTATTGAAACCATTGATCCGAACGTCCACCGCTAGATTAGCTTAGCTTAGCTTGCATAGCTTAAGATTTTTTTAGCTAGCTATAGTATAACCAAAACGAATAAAAAAATCACGTTTTAAGTGAGTCCTGTATTGCCAAAATAAAGTTCTTGATTTTAGAATTCATAAAAGAACAACCGTTGCACAACTTAAACGTAACTTAACCAGTTTGAGTCGATCTACATTAAGGACCAACGTCCATAGTTTGTGAAGCTCACCTGAAACTGGTGGGTTTTTTCGCCTGTAAGAGCCTCCAGACTGTATCTTTATTTTGATCACGTTCCTGAGTTTGAAATATTCAACAGCATCGATTATCGGCTCACTTTGTACACAAATGCTTTTTTATTCAATTAAGTGGAACGAAACACTTTTAGGGACAAAGTGTAACCAGCGCAGCGCTAATGTAGCGTTGTTAAATTTTAAACAGATTGCAGGAATAGATTTTCTTTGTTTAAATTATTTAAAAAGTAATTTGAATCAGTTAAATATTATTGATGGTCCATTTAATAAATGATTGTCAAAGCTAACTTATGCCAGTTTTTCATATATAGATTGTTGAATGGAATATTTGTCATAGATAAGGATCTAAGTTTGTATAGTTAACTATAACTATGTTTAGAGTCCCAGGTTAAATTCGTATTATTTCCTTCAATCGAAATACTTCCAATAAAACCATGAAAATATTCATACAATCAGAAAAGTTAGTAAAAAACCTACTACGCGAATACTACTAATATTACAAAAGCCAAAGTTTGGATGTGTGTTTGTCAATTTGTGGAGTTTGTGAAAATGTTTATTACTTTTAATCACGCAAAATCTACTCGACGAATTTCGGTGTTTGATACACGTTTAGAAAAATACCGGGAATAGCACATAGGTTTTATCCCGAAATTCCCATGGGAGCAAAGCCCGATGTGCGGCTAGTATACTATAAAATATTCATGACGGTAAAATAAACTACATTCCGCTGTGTACGAGATGTTGATGTAGACTATCAAGATGTAGATTTTCTACATCAACATCTTGAGAAAAAAGTCCTACACGATATTCCGAGGAAAAGATTTCGTACGATTCTACACGAGATGTGCAGACTCCATTCCTTATGACAGAGAACTCCGCGACCCGATGCGCGCTTCATACTAAGCCGATTACTCAAACCCACTGCAACGAGGAAATCACTGAAAAATAACCTATGTCTTGTATGGGTTTATACCGCTTTCGACCCACACATTTTTGCCCCACATAAAAATTCCATGTTCTCCTCACATACTATGCCTGTATTGCCCCAAACGACATAGTCATTGATATGAAAGTAGTGGAACAGGCAAGGTATGTGAGCCAATTTTTTGTGTGGGGCGTATCTGTGTGGGGCGAACGCGGAAACATACCATTTTATGCGAAAACGTAAATTTTGCCAGACATGCAAATGGCTTCATCGCCATACTGATTTAAGACTTGTTTGTATAAATCTTGTTATAGACATGACACGGTCGCTCGGGGCGAAATGAGCTCGTTACTTGCAAAAATATACTCGCGATCAGAGTTGGGTTTACGTTGGGAAGAAACGGTATCTGCCCGTTTATACCCGGGCGTAAGGCCATCTCAGGATGGGTTTTACGCCGGGAAAAAACCTTTAATTCCTGTTTATTCCCGGGCGTAAACCCATATTTGCCCGCGCCTCGATGGAAAAATAAAGAGAATTTAAATCGATGTGCGTACCTGCTATTTAATGGCATTTACATGAGCTCACACTCCGATAAGCTTCTTATGAGCACTTCTGCCATCGGATATTTGATTAGATATTTACATTTCATTTACGCGAGTTTCGAGGAAGTATATTTTTACTCTTATTTATCCAAGTTGATGAGACGCCCACAATATGCTAAATGTGGCCTCTGGGTTTTATATCCTGAAAAACAAAAATAAATGTGAATGTGTCAGGTAATTATGAAACGCGCAATATTAATTTTGGCTCTATCATAGTTTTACAAAACTTTATCGAATATATATATTTTTTTATGAGTGCGTTTAACCTTAATCTTGCCTGATGGGAAGCAAAGATAAGGTCTAGGTACCCGCAAACTCAAAATATGCATATTCACCCTTGCCTTGAAAACCTCTGAATTATTTTTGTCGCGAAACAAGATACTCAATTCAAATAAAATAAAGAAAATAAGTCATTATTAAGTTTTAGTTTGTAACATATTCTTATATTGATGTCTTATTGTGTAAATGAAATATGCCCTTAATATATAAAAAAATAATGTAAAAACCTAACCTATTTGTATAGTATAACAACACAGAGCCGGGCTGCGCTAAACCAATTTACCGTTCGTTTTTAGTCATCGAATCGGATCAAGTGCTAAATTGAGTTTATCGCTAAAATCGGGATTTCAATCAGCAAGTAGCGAATGTCGGCTGTCGGTGTCGAGTGTCGCCGGCGAGTCAATCAGGGTAAATTGGACGTGTCGGCGACGAAGCCTCTTTTCGATGACGCTTGTTTGGAAAACCATGTCTATGAAGTATCAGTGAAACTAGCTGAACCCAGGTCTTCCCTCTTCTAGTGAGAAGTTCGGGATAAAAATTAGAGGGACACAGATT
Source organism: Ephestia elutella (assembly GCA_018467065.1). Classification (NCBI taxonomy): domain Eukaryota; kingdom Metazoa; phylum Arthropoda; class Insecta; order Lepidoptera; family Pyralidae; genus Ephestia; species Ephestia elutella. Next base: position 7,224,336 of record CM031572.1, read on the forward strand.
AGTTAAAACCATATAATCCTATTCGTAACTAATATTATAAATGCGAAAGTGAATTTGTTTTTTACCTCTTCACACTTTATCTACTGAAATTTTGCATACACATAGTATTAAAAGTACTGAGAAGGACATAGGGTACCTGTTATCCCGGGAAAAAGCACTGTTCCCGTGGGAAATTCACACGGGCGAAGCCGTGGGCAAAAACTAGTATATAATATTTTATATTATAATTCCCTTTCCCTACTCATGTGGTAGTAATTAAATGTTTGGCAATTTCCGCATATAAAATGTAAAATATCAATAGCTATATATCAAAAGCTTTGACTGGTAGAGAATGCTAATAGCATTAAGCCTATCCATCGTTCCAAATAAGTGAATAAAGTTTTAATAAATACATTTTTAAACACAACAAACGTATTTCACAACGTATTGGAAATCGTTTTTATTATAGCTGAGAAAATTGTGTTTCGAATTCAAGCGAAGTTTATAATAGCCAGTCCCCGTAGCAAAGTCAAAAACAGTGCAAATAGGGTGGTCGGTGTAATGCTACACATCACCTCTACTACAATAACCTGGGACCATTAATCTGCGTCGAAACCAAGGTAAAGTGCCAGTTCCGGACCCTTCTCCCATCCAGATATTACAAGTTTGTATATACACAGTTGATACGTTAACTGTGGCCAATAAATGTTCTAACCACGTATTGTCTTGTCAAATAAGTAGATAATAATAGTTTATTCTTCACTTTTCTAAACATTACATGATTAATATTTTTTTCTTTTTATCAATCTTGCTATTCAGGTTTACTAAAATGTGTTTTTTTTTTGCCTAATAATACTGGCACATTCATAAAGTATATTATGTATTCATAAACCTACCTGAAATACCTATTAATGATTAAACCTACCTGAAATACCTATTAATGATTTTAATTTTATTATTATTTTCTTCCATTTACGGCAGCGAATTGTATTATTGGTAAAAGTTGTGCTCGCTGATAATTGGTATTTACATAAGTGATATTTTTTAATTTTATCATTATTTTCTTCCATTTACGGCAGCGAATTGTATTATTGGTAAAGTTATACTTTTTAAATTTATTATTATTTTCTTCCATTTACGGCAGCGAATTGTATTATTGGTAAAAGTTGTGCTCGCTGATAATTGGTATTTACATATTGAAGTAAACTACATGTTACTGTAATTTATTATATAATACTATATGTAAACACTGTATGCGTGCCAATAGTATAGTATATATAGTAAATAAATTAACCTATTAGGAACTTATAAAATATGCCTTACATTTGTGAAAATATATCATCTTGCATCATGTAATTTAATTACTTAGTACAAAACGTTCATTACTGAAACAAGTACGAAATAATAATACCTAATAAGGACTCCTAAAAACTTAGATATCAATCTTCATTACGGCGAAAAGTTTGACAATCAAGCCATTATTTAAATGAAGTTGTAATTGCCACCCTTGTTTTCATCATTAAGGTATTTTTTGTTGAAACATTTAAGAATATTTAAGAAACGGTGTACATTCATTATTTTATCTTCAAAGTTTTGAGAACTTCATTAATCTCAAGTATTAAACCATTGGCATTGCCTATTGAAATACAATACATTATTTTAAAATGGATGTTAATTTGTCTTTAGGTACTTTATCTCAATCATTATGTTTAATTTCCAAATCTCCATTAGTTAAAAAATCATTAATTATATCCTATAGATTAAACACATTCATCACTGTACTGTACTTTATTGTACATAATTTATTTTTCTTTTATATCTATTATACTACTGCCAGTTTTCTATCGATTTGGACTAAAATCTCTATAAAATTTTATAGAGAAGTTCAATAATATGGGAAAAAAATCTTCAAACAAAAGGTTCCATTTTCATGTTCACAGCATCAACAAGCAAAGAGAATAAAATTTTAAGAGAAAATGGGGAAATGGCCATTAGTACGAGCCGATTAGTAGCCGCTAGTATTTTCCGGAATTAAGCTTCGTTCAGACACTGGTATTTACTTCTCCGATGTAGTAGTGTTTAGGGATACTACTTTATATGAGGCTTAACAAATTAAACCTAATCTAGAGAAATTGGTTTAGATTCAGATGTTTATGTTATGATTTTATAAACTGTTTTAGAATTCACGGTCTTATTAATCCTAAAAACTTAGTACTTTGGTAACTAGTTTTTCCGCTTATAATATAACTGTATCTATTTAAAAAAACGATTTTAGTATAACTATATGTAAAATGGATCAAAATTAGTAACATTATATTGTTTTCTACTTAAATCTAGACTTCGAATCTCTAAAACTTTCAAAGCAATCATCGAAAAAGGTCAATTTGTAACTTAAGGACTGTAAGTCCGATCTCACGTACTTGTGCAAGGTGATCGAAATTCTAGAAGAAATCCCGTATGCGTGAGATTCTCGCTAACGGCCATAGCAGGGTAATGGTCCGGAACTCATTGGAAATTTGCACTTGGTACACACGAACGGAAAATCTTTTATTTCCTGTTTGTTACTCGGAATCTTGATTTTGTTTCTCTTTTCTTTTTTGCGGTGTGTGAGTTTAGAGGGAACTTGTTCAATTGTATCCGCATTTGCGTTTTGTTATTTATTTTTGGTAACGAAAAGAAAATAGTTACGTTTAATTTTCCAGATCAATTTGCAGTTGTAAATATTTGAAAACTGAGAAAATAACTTCGATTTTTATTTTCCGTGTACTACATCTCTGAGTTTAAAAAAAGGTAACACCTATACATAAACATAATGAAAACAGAGCGGGTCATATTTTGAATGACCAACATATTTCAGCCCTGTAATCCATCAAGGTAGGTAGGCTTACAAGGTAATCTCAATCAGGGGCGATCCGTATGCATAATATGGGGAGGCGGGCATTCGCAGACAATTTAGTGGCCTCGGCCAAGGGTCCTGACCTTCTGACTGGGAGAAACGTGATCGCAATATCAAGCTCCCTATCTATATGCGACGGGGTCTTGTGATGCATTTTTAAATACTATGTACCGGACTCTAGGTTTGAAGTGGAGCAAATTGCAAATATTAGTGATATTGTGACTTCCATTGAAGAATAATGAAATTAATTACATTAAGTAAGGCTTTATTGCCAAAAAGAGAGCTAAATCTAAGTTAATTGCTTTTTTTCCATAATTTCACTAATAACACCAATTAGCTGTGCTATTATTGGAGGAAAGGCACAGGTGTAAATTTACTCAATAAATCAATTATATTTTCAGTTATTTAAATGTGAGTTTGCCTCCATAATTAAATACGTAATTATAAAATAATAAATTACGCGAGTAACTACATACAAAAATAAAATTTGTAGTCTTATGTATACCCTAGAATAAAGATGAAAACTATCTATAGTATTTTTTAACTGATGAATTGACGTACATTAGAGTGGCCGAACCATATAAAGGACATCATTGAAACATTACGAGGAGCTAGTTTTTCGAACTCCGATTTTCATTAAATTCTAAAATTGCTTTCTTAGTACCTACTCATTTACGCGACCATTTAAAGAACTGCTGAAGTTTCTACGTTCAGCGAAAAATACAAATCAGTCAGCGACTTATTTTGTACAAATGTTTAGATGAGCGAACTTGTTTGCTATCGGTACTTATTGCAAAATAAACATTGATAGCAAATTAACTATAACCCTCACCTACCCGTGGCAAATATACGTAAAGATTTTAATCGAGATGGCAAATTTACTTTCAATGTATGGAGATTTCAAATTGATGGCAAATCTTTGCGATGGCGAACTTACAGTACCCATAAATTCTTAGTGTATATCCAATGCCGTCTTTAAACTATTTGAGGCCCTGGGCACATTAGGATCATGGGGCCCCTATGACCTTGAGAAAACACTATTTAGTTACAATAGATAAAGAAAGACAAACAAGGTTCTAAATTTATTTTTATTTAGTTACTAACTATAAAAAAATAGGAAATATAAAAAATAATCTACAAAAGTAACTCGCTGAGTGGAGATGCTAAAAAAAGCGCGAAGAATTTTTTTTTATTGTACCTACGGATTTCGTACGGAGTTTCAGATTTATTTTACGTACGGAATTTGTACGGATTTTGCTGTCGAATGTACAGATTTTTAGTTCTTGTTGTATGGCAACACTGGACGGATGTCAAATCTGAAATCGATATAACTTTGCAACGACGAACAATATTTTCTTATTTTAATAATATTAAAAATTGATAATAATCATAAGAATAGACACACAACATAAAAGTACCTGTTAAGGACTCAAGCATTTTCCGAAAGTCTTAAGTGGTTTTTATTGCTTCGAAGTAAAATTTAAATAGAAAAACTGAAAATAAAAACTGAAAAAAATGTTTTTATGTCTAGTGCAATAAAATTGATTGACGAATGAATTTATTTATTTTGAATAGTTTAAAACATACATACAGCTACATATTTAGCCAACACATTTTTTACACCAATAGATTTTTTTTTTCCCATCACTGACCCATCTGTCAAAAAGTTCAAGCTATGTTGTACAAGGAATAGCTATCCGCATGCGGCAAACTAAAGCTAATATAATAAGCGTAGGTATTGTAGTAAGTCATTATCATCAGATTTTTCAAAATTAATGTTTTTCGGTAATACCTAAATATCGGTTATCATTTGGTAATCTGGCAGAAACTAGGGGGCCCCATTCGATCGCGGGGCCCTGGGCACGTGCCCATAGTGCCCAGTGGGGAAGAGGGGACTGTGTATATCCATGATTTATCAAAAATGTCATAAAATTTGACGTTATTTAATATTGCCTATCCAAAGACGTTAAATCAAATAGGAGCCTCTGACACTGACAAGCGGAGCACCGTTTTAATTAAGAAATATTAATATACGAGATACCTACCAAGAAGAAGTATTAGGTACGTTATTAATAAATATGAAATATGTGACTACGCAATATTTCAATTTTAAAGCCCTTTGGTAACGCCTACGACAGAATGAGAGACATTTTGGAAATTTTAAAGGCGCTTTTTTAAAGGTAAATGGTATAAATATTGTATAATGGAATAAACAAACAGCTAAACGGACAAGGATGAAAGTTTATTTTGATTTAATTTGACACGGACATAACATATTTTTTCCGGTACCCAACAAAAGGTCTCGCGAATGACGTGGTAAGTATACAAAATACAGGCGGAGAAAGCAGTGGGCTGAAACATTTCTAATTAAAGAAAAACGTACGTAAAACGGTTCTAAAGTCGCAACAAAGTGATTCTATATTTATAACCTGAAAAAAGTTACGGATGAAGTACAAAATTTCTTGGTAAGGAAGAAAATGGAATTAAAAATAAACCGTCTCTTGAAAATTACGTGGTGGAAAGTCGTGCGATCAGCGTTTCAACCGGCTTATAAGCGTAAAAGGGTGCTACACGGATTGCGAAATCACTTAAGTATTCTTATCACAGCAGGTTAATAAAATATTCAGTGTTCGAGAATCCACCCGTAAATTTTGTGAACACCTTTTATACGCAAACGAGAGACGAAAGCGTTAAACAAACACTTGATCATTTACCCCATATCCCTTTAAATTTTATTGTCTCGTCGTCTTATATCCTTTTTGTATATTCCGGTGTTTTTCGGCATTCTTCAGATAATTTATGTACCTCGGGTTAGATGTGTCAAACTTTTATGGGTTATATTTTTAGGTTAGGTTTGTTATTCTATTACCCGATGTTATAAGAAGGTCAGTTACTTGTACCTGGAACACGCGTCCGTTTTATATTTTACAAATACATAGCCTATTTACCTTTGAATTTACCTATTTGAAATAGGTCAATTCATAAATTCATAAACCACATTATTGTTGGCTCTCTCTCTCGATAGAAATTAACTACGTTTCGTCGCCACAAAGGTACTAAACATAGATATTCCTATTATCCATACTAATCCATACTAATATTATAAATGCGAAAGTTTGGATGTGAGTTTGTGAATTTGTGAGTTTGTGAGGATGTTTGTTACTCAATCACGCAAAATCTACTGGACGGATTTCGATGAAATTTGGTACAGAGGTAGATAATGACCTGGAATAGCACATAGGCTACTTTTTATCCCGGGAAAAAGCACTGTTCCCGTGGGAAATTCACGCGGGCGAAGCCGCGGGCAAAAGCTAGTACTAAATAAATGAAATAATATACAGCAACTTTATCGATCCAATTTAATTAACGCGAATAATGATTAAGCTGTAAGTACTGTCTTTTCAGACAGAGTTGTTGTTACAGACTTTGAAGTGAGTTTCTGGTGAGCATCTCTCGAATTAAATTAATAGTTATAATTCTTATTTATTCTTTAGTCTTTTCTTTTTAACGACAAGTTTATTCCTTCTTTTCCAAATTAAAAATTTGCATAAATATGTATTGAGATGTATAGTGTTTTATTAAGAATGTACTAAATCTAATGTCGGCTCTTGATTTACGTTTGTCAAATCGTATTTGGCTACCACAGGACAGGCATGTTGCCTAGTGTGGAGCCAACGTGTAAAATGTAAGTGTCTCAATAAATCATTCATTCATTCAGTACATCTTGTTGAAGGCAGTCTAAGAAAACAAATCCTAACATTAGAAAGGGTTTTGAACCAACGCACGTAAAAATACGAAACTGTCCAAATTGGAATTGAATCATCTCATATTCGAATACGACACGTCATTACGAACATAATAGGCTGGAGTAGGTAAATGCAGCGTGTTTGAGCATTAAGTGGCCCTCGACTCGATGTCCAGTGATGCTGGGCTCGAGAGCATTGTCAGCCATAATACACCGGTGTCAGTGTTTGTCAGAGGTCAGACAACAATATTGTTGTTTATGCCATTTCTTTCAATTACAAATATAGTAATTAAATGAGTTAAATGTCCATAACATACTAATCGCCGCAAGTAGAATTAATTTAGTCATACTTGTTAAAAATATTATAGTCTACATTTTTTTTAGCCATAGTTTGAGCACAACTTTGATTTGATTCATTGATAAGTCCCATCAATAAAGTTACGGTTAACCGAAGATTTTTGCTCTGACCATTATATCCCAGCAAGGTTTTTCTAGAAATCAGACGATGACACCACGTAGATCGCGCACTTTTGTAACATTGCGCACCTAAGCACGTGCCTAGTTTACCTAAACTCCTATAGGATAATCTAACACTGTTAATCTCTCTTTAGTCATATTTCCTCATGACTGAGGGTCGTGGTCATTATATGGAATGAAACACACACAACGACTCTCTTGGCAATGTTAATGGAGTGATTTGCCATTGCCTTCTCCATTTTACACATTAGCTAACAATCATCAACCAGAGTGAGTGGTTTCCTCACGATGTTTTCCTTCACCGGAAGCAAGTGGTGGTCGATGAAAACTAACATGAGTCAGATTGGTATACAAACTCATGTAGCCCGGGCAGGATTCGAACCTGGGATTTTGTATCCACAGGCGGGCGCCCTACCACTCGGCCACCACCGCTTCTCACACACTGTTAATGCTAGATGAATAACACCAACATTTTCTAATAGAACCGCACAAAATAAGTCCACAATATAGCTGTTCGTTCATTCCCGTTTCTACTAACTTGACCGAAGTAAGTAGGTATAAACAGTATTTATATTGTAATATTCGCAAGTTAGGAAGAATAACTAAATCACATCAACTGTGGCCCCTTGCGGGCTGAGGGTCCCCCAAGATTTCCTCTGGCGGTACTCCACATCGAAACTAAACTTGGCGCAAACTTCTCCTGACGGCACAACAATGCAACTTTTATAAGGCTGGATTAGCTTTTTGTGTACAAATCCAAGTGATAAATAAACTCTTCGGATTTATATTCATTGATCCTTTTCTCGGAATCCAGCTCGCTTTCTAAGTGGGAGTTTAGTTAGTAATGAAATAAACGTTGGTTCAAGACAGCCTTCTATTCAAATTTTGCCTTGTGTTAAAAGATCAGGCAATTAGGATATCAGCTTTTATGTAACCTTTCGCGAATTTCGTGCCTTATATAGTATTTTTTTCTGTACAAAATTCGGAATAATTTCTATCCGGATTTCAAAGTAATAAGCAGCGACCTTTATCCGAATATCTTTCCTATTCTCCTATTACTTGGACATATCTATTGAATACGCAAACTATAGAAAACCTGCCTGCTTTTCAATCCACGTTTTCCATAAAACCACTTTCAATTTGAACCTTCGGCTGGACCTAAATTTATTGACTACAGAGAATGACATTGAATAGTCGAAGCAAAAATAATGATAGTGCAGATGGGTATTTACTTAAATATGACTATGTTTGCACAAATGTCAGCGATTAGAGTAATCCTGATATGATGAAGGATACTTTTTGGCATAGATGTACATTGAGCTAATGTTGCGGATAATTAAGGAAAAATTAAATAGAAAGAAAATCCAAACAATTTCAACCAAGAGAACGGTTAAATTCTCTACATAGCAAAAAACCTAGGTTTAGAAGGTTTATGAATACGGATACCGATATGACTTTTTCCAGTTTCTATTACAATGACGTTCTCCAAAGGGAAGCGTAAATTAATCATCATGGCTATCCTGTACTGTAGTTAAATCGTACAGCCCCGTTAACGAGGTTGGCTCAAACAATCAGAAGTCAAGCAGAAATTGATGGGGTGTTCTAACGCCGCACTGACAACCCGGCCTTAATTAAAAGTCTTCACTCAAGCGTAATTCGCCATATTGCTGTCCCGACATTGCTAGGTTAGCTACATAAGAAAAAAAACAAATAATTTGTTTGTGGCCAGTACTCCTATATCCCGGTCTATATTTGAATTAACGTCTTCCTTTCATGTTTAATTACTGCATTTACTTTTTCTTAATGGATTTCTGTGATTTTATTTTTGTACATTAGTGTACTCCACTACTGAATATCGAATTAGGAAATACCGATGTATATTAGTTCTAATGTTGTAACCAATATCGAAGAATGCGAGTAATAGTGACCAAAAATGATCTGTCTTAGCTTATCGATGACGATTTTAGCTAGGACAACTGAGATCCTGAGCTCCTATTACTGTGATGCGATATTAGGGTTAGTGATAGACCAGTTTGTATCGATCAGCAAATCAAGTTGTCAAAGTAAATCTAATTTGAAACTTTTAGCAAATTACTTACATGTAGCCCAGTTTAACGTAAACTTATAATGGGATCGAATAGTAACGTAATTACGCAATTTGGATTATTGGTTCCGTGTTGAATCCTGTAGATTAGTCAATTAGTACGGTGTCGCCGCCACACTTTGGTGGGCAGATTTGGTACTTTCAATGATTACTGGTGTTATGTTGATCTAATGCGATACAATTTGGGTCTATTTTCAACCGACTTCCCAAAAAGGAGGAGTTTAAACATAACCTCCGATGTATGTATGTTTTTATTTTATGTATGTTCGCCGATTTCTCCGCCTACTGTGGACTAATTTCCGAAATTAGTTTTTTATTCGAAAGAGTCTATAAGTTGGTCCCATTTTTACCACGTCAGAATCTGTTCGGTAATTAACTAACTAACTTTACTTACTTTGGCACCGACTTCACCTCGTCAGTAGGTAACATTTTTCTTTTTACACGACTGACCAAAAAAGGAGTGTTATGTTTTCAGGGTTCATGTATGTATGTATGTATGTATGTAATTTCTTTATTCCACCATAAGTCCTGAACGGCTTAACAGATTTTGATGTGAGAGGTATTGTTAGATTCCTTGCATTAGCCCGAATGACATAGGCTATGTAAATTGTTAGTCGTGTTTTTTATTTTTAAATAATTAGCTTGTTGATTAATCTGCCTATTAAGTTATTTCATGATTTTCAGTTTTATACTGGAAGTCGGTTCATTTTTTTTGATTTTTTTTTATATTTAGACATTTTATGTAAGGTCAATAGTCAGAATACGTGTACCTAATATCGAAGAAACACAAAAAGCGGCTGCAGTCGTAAACACACTACTGACTCAACTGAACAGTCTGTTAAGTGAACAGTTTCACGATGTTTTCCTTTACTACAAGTCGATGATTGATGGAAATTACCGTAGATGAGTCAGAATAATCTACAAATTTGGTAGGTACATATCACGCCGAAATAAATGAACTGAAAATAAAATTCAAACCCGGACCTTTCGGACGCAAGTCGAGCGCCTAACCTACTGAGCCACCCCCCCGGTTTCAGATTGGTTGAGCCGATGAAGCAAACAAAGTTGGTTACTCAAAAACACTTAATAAATCTAACATTTCATATAAAAAATCAATGTAAATTCGTCCACATAGATAGTCATTTAATTGTAAGACATATGTTGTAAAGTGACGTCTTTGGAGAAAACGCAGCAGTGGAGTTTGTTGCGCCGCCTCATCTCCACTTGCGCTTTGGAGGCGGTGGTAACCTTAGCTTTAAGTAATTTTATGACGTCAACTCACTAAAAAACAAGAATATGACGATTTAAAAGTGCTAATTTTAAGCCTATTTAAATAAAAACAACCAATTTTGACTAGCAAGTTAATATAAAAAGACATACCTCAGACAGAAGCGAAGGTCAAGTAATCTGTAACAATAAACATAAGCATTTAGAACACAAACAACTAATGGAAGACGGGCAATATACTTATCATGCCGTAAAGCTGAGTATGTAACAGTTTATTGACCCTAAAGGCGTGTTATCGTTACATTTGCATAAGGGCATGTATACACAACACATGGCCTCGAGTCTGCACTAACCCTCCTTTTTTACGACCTTTATATTTCCATATGGTCTAGACATAAACAGTTTTACGAATTTTTCTTACTTAACAACTTTTAGGGTAAAGATTATACAATTATTCGTAGCTACATAAATACAAGTTAATATAATAAATAATTCAAACCGTAATATTTACAGTAAAATTAAAAATAAAATTCGTAATACAGAAACCATTTTCAAATTTCCACACATTTTAAATTTTTTACTATATTCTCTTATTATTTATTTTATACTAGCTTTTGCCCGCGGCTTCGCCCGCGTGAATTTCCCACGGGAACAGTGCTTTTTCCCGGGATAAAAAGTAGTCTATGTGCTATTCCAGGTCATTATCTACCTCTGTACCAAATTTCATCGAAATCCGTCCAGTAGATTTTGCGTGATTGAGTAACAAACATCCTCACAAACTCACAAATTCACAAACTCACAAACTCACATCCAAACATTCGCATTTATAATATTATTAAGATATTAAGAATAAGATTTTATTAACACAAATGTCAAGTCATACTCTAATAACTATACCTATATACTTAACTAGCTTTCACCCGCGGCTTTTCCCGCGTGAATTTCCCAAAGGTACCCTATGTCCTTCTCAGTACTTCGAACCATATGTATGCGAAATTTCAGGAAGATAGGTTCAGAACATAAATCGTGAAGAGGTAACAAACAAACAAACTCATTTTCGCAATTATAATATTAGATAGGTTATTCTAATGATTAAAAAAATGGCTTAAAAAAAATAAAAAGTTAAATAAAAATGACTTAAAATAAAAAGTAAATACAAAAATATGTAAATACAGTATATCGAGCGTTGCAAACGACATTTTACAAGTTCGTAACTCAATCAAGGCGTTGAAATCGTGTTCGAGTTTTATTTTTAAGAAATTCCGTTCGCATTCCGCGAACAATAATCCTTGTTTGAATGCTAATTAATTTGAATTAATTTTATGCCTTGAACAATCTGCTAAACAATGGAACACTTTTCCGCTAAATACATTTGATAAGCCGGACGAAAATACAGAATTTGAGCCACGTTTTTCCTGGTAAAATTACAAGTGTTTTTGTCGGAACAATAATTGTTAGATCTTCTTCAATGAAAGCAGAGATTACGAGAAAGGATATAGAAGACATTCGTCGTAGTAGAGCTTAAGAAATTTTGCATTAATTATATCACATTGACAATGAGGGATTTTCCGAGACCCAAATTAAAAAAATATATATTTCCCGATTACTTCATAGATTGATGATTGAGATGGCGCTTAAGTAAAAGGAGAGTCCATACAAAAAGCAAAAAACCACGAAATAGGCATTTTTTAAAAATAAAACCTAATAAAAAAACATCTAAAAAGTATCAATACTGTGATTTGTGAAATGGTCAGACTGTTAGGTGATTTTTTTTCTGCCTCTGGTTGACATGAAAAAGCGCACCATATAGGTTCAGCCATTATTACGACTCGACTTTCATAAAACGCTATCTGTTGAGACTTTTTTATACTGATTTTTTTTTCTTAATTTAGCTGTCAAAAAATCGTTCATTGCTCAGTCATGTAAACAGCGTAAAATGTATTACTGAAAGTTCTAAAACTACAATATAAATGTGTATCTATATTATTTCAATGTAAAAACAAAGACATGACAAAACCAGAAGTTGAAAATAAATGAAGGTCTCTAACTTGCATTATTGCCAAAAATAACTAATATAAAGTCAAAACTGCCGTTGTTTAAAAACAAAGTCACATCGGCAGTGATACTAAACTACCAAGCCTGAATTCATTGCATCTAAAAGTTAGATTTGTACTTATTTACGGAAGTTAGTGAACGCTGCACTCCAAATTGCGCAAATAGAATTTTGAGTACCGTCCTAACTTATAAAAATGCGACATTAGTAGAGCGCTGGTATTAAAGTATCACAAGGAAAATTTTATGACTCGCTTTAAATGATAATTTAGAGAAGTTGGAAATTTTTACATGTCAGCCAAAATGTTCTCTTTAAATTATGGCCAAATGCATCTAAAATTTGAGTTATTGACTTTGTATTACTACTTTAACTAAAGGTTTTTTCATCTTTGTCATTATCAATGACATTCGACTACTCGCTTATCCGCTATCTGAACACGAAAGACTAAATAATTTATTAGTATCTACTACAATTAATTAACCTTTATTTCCACTAGAGAAAATCTAAACAGTGTTAAGAACTGTTGTGTACGAGTAATTTGCATGAGCAGTGTTTGAATTCAGCTGACTGACTGGTCCATACGTTGGTCGGGTTTTAAACCGCTGACTATTGACAAGTTGTTGCTTAGTTTGCTTTACTAGAACTTAGTATAAAGTTGATACGATTAGAGTAAAATTTCCACGAAGTTCCTGAAAATTTATTGATCTAAAAAAAAACTATTCTTTTGTGTATTATAAATTAATCAATTATTAATGTATTATTAATCACATAAATTTTCAAAATTAGATAGCAGAGAGATGGGCAAATTTTCATTCGAATAATCATCCGAATAAAATTTCATCCGCGAATAAATTGTTTCGTGGATACGTGGATTGTTTCACTCCTACAGATTATCAGACGCGAGAGGACTGATGTTTTACATCAAAAACGACCAAGCCTTACATACCTAAAACGATTGTATGAAAATGATGACGTAATTTATTCGTTATTCAAATGACGGATAATATCACTGATAATCATTGAATTATAACTGATAATTTATTCGTGGCCAATTCATCTGCGGATAATTTATCTATATGTCGAAATTAACACATCAAAACATCAGAATCATAGGTTCAGGGGGGCCGAGCTCAGATATGGATTACCAGAGCGGTAAACACAGTACAAGTACTTCAACAATGGGTTCAGATCAAATTAACTGTCAGGATGAGGATATTTCCAAAATAAAATGCACAGCTCTTAATAGACAGGGAAAATCACTCCTATCTTAAGTTACAGTTCAAAACATCCAGGGATTCATCGGATATTAACGGATTAAGAAATCATCTAGCACTAACCTCACATTTGGTCCACATGTCACGGCTAGGGTCCAACCCTCACCTACCCACGGCAGGGAACTGTGCCCCACCACGCACGGATCAATCCATTTCAACCAGTGAGTTCTACTGATTGGTTTTCCGTTCTAACTAAGATCTCCAATATCGCGCTGATAACACCATCACACATAGTCACATCGTTAACGCACTAAGTAACACGACAATAACACTATTTGTGGCTAAATTGATTCGATAAGTAGAAATTAGAGTACACTATCAATCACCACATTGGATCGAATACTTATTGGAAGCATTCGCCGTTAATAAGCGTTGCTACAGACGATTTAGACAATAGGAACAATGCACAAACCACTTACCATGTAGGCAGGCTTCGAGCACGATTCCTCACGAATAGTTCTTCCTTTAGACACCTAGCCGGCCAGCCACACACGATTATAAAGTTCCAAAAACACTGTTGAGCACTTGAAGTTTTATTAAGAATAATTGAGTAAAATGTAATGTTTGGTGCGCGCGCGCCTTCGCTTTCACGTACAGACACGGAGAGGTTTTACTGGTTCTGCCACCAGCCTATGGCGCTGTATTCCAAGACGCCGGTAGGATAGTACATGCGCCGGCGGTAATCCGGGCGCTCCATTGGCTAAATCGCCTGCAGCACGACGAATCATGATGATTGACAAGTGCGTCGATAACGCGCGCGAAATTCGAATTGAAAAGTAAACGAAGTTTACGTTGAAAACGGAACATTCCGCCCACCAAAATACCAATGGGATTTTCCCAGAGTAAGAATAAGAAACGGTAATTAACGATAAATATGTTTAAGTTACTATCCTAAACTTAAAAGCTAAGAAATGCTAAGTTATAACGATTATACGGATGGTAGAGGACATAGTTTGACCAAAGGTCTCTTAAGCGAGTGATCTCTGGCTGTTCTAATGGTTGCGACTCTAACTACCCCATCAGGGCCAGGATGCAAAGAAACAACTCGTCCTAATGCCCATTGAAGAGGAGGCCGATTGTCCTCTTTTATAAGTACGATTGAGTTTACAGTTAACGGTGTTGAGTCCGTGGTCCATTTTGCTCGCTGAGTTAACCCATGTAAATATTCATTTTTCCAGCGTTTCCAAAATTGTTGTTGAAAAGATTGGATAAGTTGCCATCGATTCAGTCGATTGATTTTTACGTCCTTGTAGTCGAAATCAGGAACTGCTGTAAGAGGTTCTAGCGTTAAAAAATGACCGGGCGTAAGAACGTTCAAATCGTTAGGATCCGAGCTCAATGGACACAAAGGCCGCGAATTTAAAATTGATTCGATCTGAGCGAAGAGTGTGGTAAGCTCTTCAAACGTTAAGACCTGATCGCCAACAATACGGTACAAATGACTCTTTGCGGCTTTGATTTGGATTTCCCACACCCCTCCAAAGTGGGGAGCAGAAGGTACGTTACGTTTAAAATCTATTTTTTCCGCATGAGAGGCTTGTTCGATACATGACGCTAGTTGTGAACTTGCACCAACGAAATTCGTACCGCAGTCAGAGTGAATAACATTGCAGCGGCCACGACGAGAAACGAAGCGACGCAATGCCGCGATGAAGCCGTCAGTCGATAAAGTAGAAACCACCTCAAGGTGCACTGCTTTTGTACTCAAGCATACGAATAAACACAAGTACGCTTTATCGATTTTAGCACCACGATGAAGCCCGAGCTTAATTCGAAAAGGCCCTCCTAGATCGACACCTACGACAGAGAAAGGTTTTGCCTGATTGACACGAAAGGCCGGAAGGTCGCTCATAAAGGGTTGCAAAGGTTTCGGTTTAAGACGGTAGCATCTTATGCATCTTGAAAGATGATGACGTACAGCATGCTTTGCCGCAAGTATCCAAAACTGTTGTAAGATCAGATAGTTGGTTGTGTTCAGACCGGGATGAGAATTGTTTCGATGAATAGATTCGATTACAGCGGATGTAAGAACACTCTTTTTGGGCAATAATGCGGGATACTTCTGTTCGAAGTCAAGATCGGAGTGCGCTAGGCGCCCGCCTACTCTGAGTATACCCTGCTCGTCCAAAAACGGGTTTAGTTTACGAAAACTGCGAGGTAACTGTATCTTTGATTGTAATTTGGATATGACATCCGAAAAACAACGCTGTTGGAAATGCTTCACGATAATTAGTAACGCACGATGACGCTCAGCGTCCGTTACGAAAAGATTATCTGATCGCGGAACAGTGTTACGCATGTTATTACAAAACCTGCGAACGTAAGCGATAATGCGACAGATTTTATCTAAAGAAGAATATTTTTCGAATAGTCGATCAATTATAGAAGTTTGGTTTACGCTTTCGATTTGATCCGAAACGAGAACTGTGGTGCGACGCTGCTCAGAGAGCACCGCATTGTCGTCGTTTGAACGATTTCTCGATGTATCGATTGGCCACTCAGACTGTGGTTGAGACAACCACTCTGGGCCCGCCCACCATAGGGCATTGTTCAGCAACTCGTGAGGCAATTGTCCACGCGAACAAACATCTGCAGGATTTGTGACAGATGGTACGTGCCTCCAGCACTCGGTCGGCACGATATCTTGAATGTGACTTACGCGGTTTGCAACGAATGTCACCCAGCGAGAAGAAGGAGCTCGCAACCAGGACAAGGTAACGGTGGAGTCACACCTCACATAAGTGTCATGAACAGGAATCCGCAGCGTGCCCTTGACAAATTTGATAAGGTCTGCGAGCAAAAGTGCACCACACAGCTCTAGGCGAGGTAACGATTGACGTTTCAAAGGAGCTACACGAGCCTTAGCACAAAACGAGAAAGACGCGAACGGAGCCGTCAGACTCGGTAACGCGCAGGTATATAACGGCGCCATATGCTGCTTCGGAGCTGTCACAAAATCCATGCAGTTGATATGATTGAGCGCTATCGGTAGCGTATTTACGTGGAATCTTAAGATTCCTAACTTGAGGAAGCTGTTCGGAGAACTTTTCCCATTGAGAGATAATTTCCGGTGGGGGCTTATCATCCCATGAAAGACCTAGAATCCAAAGCTTTTGAATAAAGCATTTAGCTTGAATTGTTAAAGGAGATAGAAAACCCAGAGGATCGAAAATTCTGGCAACCTCACTCAGAATCGTTCGCTTGGTGCACGGTTGATTAGATGGATTTACGGTAAAGACGAACGAATCCGAAGCAGGCTCCCACTTAAGGCCCAGAACCTTGATAGTTGTGTCTTCAGTTTCGGTAAAAGTGATTGCTTCTGAAAGACACGCCTCCGCGGGAAGATCGCTAAGTAGCTCGGGTCGGTTACTCACCCATTTTCGGAGCTCAAACGAGCCAAGACCGAAAAGAGCGATGAGTTGAGTTTTGATTTCTCTGGCGTCCTTCAGCGATGAGCTTCCGGATATGACGTCATCAACGTATATGTCGGAAGTTAAAACGGTTTTGGCCTTTGGGTACTTGTGACCCTCATCGTTGGCCAGTTGCTGAATAGAGCGGCACGCCAGGAATGGAGCGGAAGACACTCCGTACGTTACGGTATTTAATACGTACTCTTGAAGAGGCTCATCTGGGTGAGCTCGCCAGAGAATACGTTGATAATCACGATGTTGAGGAGCTAGGTTGATTTGACGGTACATTTGGCGCACGTCTGCCATGAAGACAATTGCGTGCTCACGGAAATGAAGAAGGATCTCTACGATATTTGATTGTAGCTTCGGTCCCGTCAGCAGCGAGTCGTTTAGCGATTTGGAAGTTGCATCTTTAGCCGAGGCGTCGAATACAACGCGAAGCTTCGTTGTAGCGCTGTCGGGACGTAGCACACAATGGTGCGGTATATAATACTTGCCTTGACCCATTTGCTTGGCAGGTACTAGAGTCATGTGACCACTGTCGATATAGTCAGTCATGAACTCCACGTATTGTTGGTTTAAATTGTGATCGCGATACAGACGCCTTTCAATGGCATGAAAGCGTCGTAAGGCTATCTCTCGAGAACCTTCAAAGACTGGCTCCTCGTCGTCCTTGAAGGGGAGACAAACTACATATCTACCTGTCTCGTCACGGTAGTGATTACTGAGAAAACTATTTTCACAGCGTTGCTCTTCTGGGGTCAATCGGGAAGATTGTGGAACGTTATCGATTTCCCAGAAACGTTGAACAATTTTGTTTAAACTATCGTCTACGGTAGAAGGGGCTACTCCTAGTAGACTGGACGATGCGAGTCTGGACTTCCCAAGAAGAAGCCAGCCGAAGACTGAGTTGAAAGCTCGCGGTTGAGAGGCGTTACCCTTCAGACGTTGTTCGAGAAGTGACTCAGCAAAGACGTCGGCACCTAACAAGACGTCGATTGGACCAGGGATGTCAAAACCAGGATCAGCTAGCGGTAGTGTTTTGACCTCCTCCCATCCTTTCGTATTTAGCCTTGCATATCGGTTGATCTCCGCAAATGCTCGGTATGACGAGCATTCCCAGACGAAACTTTACGTTACAGTTGGTGCCAATGTCGCATGTAACAAAGCCACTGACTGAGGCAGGGCTGCCCCCTAACCCATAAACGTTGATATTACCAGTTATAGGTTTTAGATTTAATCGTTGAGCGGCGTGAGCCGTGAGAAAATTGTTTTGACTGCCGGTGTCAAATAACGCGCGAAATGTATGAAATTCACCAGAAGCATCACGAATCTGGACGAGAGCTGTTGCCAGTAACACGGTTGTGGTTACGGTTGGATCAGACTGAGTTAACGAATCCTTAGCCACTAAGGTCGCCGAGCTTGCCGCCGGCTCCTTATGTAGCAAAGTGTGGTGTTTACGTCTACATTGTCGACATGAAAACATTGATGTGCACTCTCGCACTGAATGGGATGCGTTAAGACAATTGTAGCACCATTTCTTTTCAGTGGCCACAGCCATGCGCTCATCTATTGATTTTGCCAAAAAATCACTACAGGCCGAGATGTGATGTTCATTACGACAGTAGGCACATTTACGAATCGGAGTGCTCGAATTGTGAGCAGGTTTCGCTTGTTGTTTATCACCAACATTTTTATGAGTAGTGACGGTGGGAACGACAAGCGAATGCGTGACGTTATGTCGCTTGAACTTCTGTGAAGTTCCCGGTGTGTCCTTTGAAACGTTAGCGGTTTTATTGGTAACATTCGAAAAGTGCGTGTCGCGAATTAATGCTTCACCTTTAGAGTGTAAGAATGCCCTTAAATGGTTATACTGTGGAAGCTCAATATCGGTATGTTTTTCCTCAAACTCGCGTCTTAATTTGGTATCGAGTTTGGCCAGAACATTATAACAAAGAACAAAATCCCATTTATCGGTAGGTAATTTTAAAGTTTTTAAAATTGTTAAGTTCTCATCGATCGTGTCTAAGGCGCGTCGAAAATCTTGAGCGTTCGAAGTCTTTAAACTAACGTCCAAGATATCACGCCAGCACGTAAACGCTAATTCGCGTTTATCTTCATAACGGGACTTGAGAGCCTCGTACGCACTTAAATAATGTTCACTTGCAACAGGAAAAGTTCTAATGAACGATAAAGCATCACCACTTAAAACTGACACGAGATAGTGAAATTTCTCAATATTACATAAGGAGGTAGAATCATGTATCAACGCGTTATAAGTTGCAATGAACTCAGGCCATTCCTTGATAGCACCGGAAAAAGTTGGCAACGAAATTTTTGGTAACCGCATATTTCCACTGTGCGAACCGGTCAATGAATTATGTTTCGAAGTGTCAGCTTGTTGAGATGAACGTTGTTCAAATTTTCGTTGAATTGCCAACACTTGAAAATACAATTCGTCAAATCGATCCTGAAGTTCATCGTCCTCCTCATCGGCATCATCCTTAAGAAGGTCCAAAATAATAAAATGGGAGTCATGAAAACTATCAGCAGTCGTTTTTATTTCATGACAATATGAAAGAAATAACCCTACTTGTGATTCATCGGTATTGGCTAAGGTACCTACTTCCAAAGCCTTCGTTAAGCGATTATATGCTATAGTTCGTTTACGTCGCAAACTGGGCAAATTATTAATAGTGTACGTATTTTCGATACCCTTTTTAATAGTAGGTTTAGATTTACGCCTTGATAGTAAAGACATAATTAATATCAAAACAATAAAAACTGATAGCAACAAATATTCGGATTCGATAAAAAAGTTTAGTTGCGAACGTCTTCAGCGAGACCGCGTTCACAAGAATCGACGAGAATCACTGGGGCGGTATTACACGACAACAGATAATATTGTCACCTCGGTCACCTGAGTTTTAAATTGAAATAAATTAAATCGATAAGGATGAATTAAATGAGCATTAGAAACACTAAAAACGGTTTGCGATATTCGTTAATGTACGGTAAATAAAAAAAAATAAAAATCAGTTTTTGTAAAAACAAAAAACTATGATTTTTAACCTAAAACGGTAATAATGAAAATGTGAACGCACCAAAATTCGTTGAAAATATGATACGATAAACGATACAACGTCACGATAAAAAATATTTCGTAATTTGAAACGAAATAAATTTTCGATAAATAAATATCAAGAGGAAACGTTGAGCGGTTGGAAAAAAGTAGTCGAGTTATAACGAACTATCAACATAAAATTATGAGAAGGTGGATTTGCAATATTGTTTATTGCGAACGGTAAAACGGTAGATAATTTTATGCTAATAAGTATAAAACGACAAAAGAATTTATTTTCAACAAATATTCTAGAAACTGATGGAAGCCATCTTAAATCGATAAACGGTAGGTAAGGTACTCAACAAAATAAAATGGAACAAAGACTTGTTTTCCAATTAGTAATTGAAACAAAATGTTATGTTTATTCGTTTTAGCTGTACTAGTAAATATAATAAGCGTGGAATACGGTAAATGAAGTAGCAATTACTAAATCGAATTGGTATTTGGCGGCAGACTGAAGGTAGGTATCCAAAGTTCCCGGGTTTCGGCACCAAAAAATGTGGCTAAATTGATTCGATAAGTAGAAATTAGAGTACACTATCAATCACCACATTGGATCGAATACTTATTGGAAGCATTCGCCGTTAATAAGCGTTGCTACAGACGATTTAGACAATAGGAACAATGCACAAACCACTTACCATGTAGGCAGGCTTCGAGCACGATTCCTCACGAATAGTTCTTCCTTTAGACACCTAGCCGGCCAGCCACACACGATTATAAAGTTCCAAAAACACTGTTGAGCACTTGAAGTTTTATTAAGAATAATTGAGTAAAATGTAATGTTTGGTGCGCGCGCGCCTTCGCTTTCACGTACAGACACGGAGAGGTTTTACTGGTTCTGCCACCAGCCTATGGCGCTGTATTCCAAGACGCCGGTAGGATAGTACATGCGCCGGCGGTAATCCGGGCGCTCCATTGGCTAAATCGCCTGCAGCACGACGAATCATGATGATTGACAAGTGCGTCGATAACGCGCGCGAAATTCGAATTGAAAAGTAAACGAAGTTTACGTTGAAAACGGAACACTATTCTAACACTGACTACATAGCTACAGAGAATTCAACACAACCGGACGACACGTCCGCACCGCACCGCGCCACAAATCAGACTGCCTCGCTATAATGTCATAACGATCGCACGTTGGATTTATTACAAAGAGGGGGTGACACAAGTAACATTGTCACTTTGACACATTTCCTACGAGTACTGTCTTGAAAACTGTTTTAAACCATTGATTAACTAACAAAATAAACCACAATTAATTTAATTAATGTAAACGCTCCGACATATACATACATATAATAAAACAGTAAAAATATTTTGTCTGTACATTTAGTATTTTTGACTGAAATGGATAGAGGGACATTTAAAAAGAATAATAGAAAACAAAACATTTTTTTTTAATTTCTTGTCTGTCTGTCTGTCTGTATCACGGTCTGTATGTATGATCACGCTAATCTCCGAAAGTACTGAACCGATTTGAATGAAACTTTTTTTGTTGTGTAGCTATTAAGCCTAGGCAACATTTAAAGCTTTAATTGATTTTGAAAACTGGAACACCTGATGAAGAACCAAAACAGAACAGTTAAACTATAAGAAATATGAAAATGGTGCCTTAACAAAATTCGTTCAACCTGATGAGCATTTTCTGCTGACGTATAAAAATTGAAGATCAGGAACATCTGATGAAAAGCTCCAAGAGACCAGCTACACTATAACATATATGGAAATGGCGCCTTAGCAAAAATCGTTCAACTTAATGAGCATTTTCTGCTGACGTATAAAAATTTAAGATCTCGAACATCTGATGAATAACTCCAAGAGACCAGCTACACTATAACATATTTTATGGAAATGGCGCCTTAGCTAAACTTGATTAATCTGATGAACATTTTCTGTAGACATATAAAAATCTAAAATCCGAAACATCTGAAACAGTTTGGAACACAAAAAGATTTTTCATCCAAGCGAAACTCACGCGGGCAAAGCCGCAGGTGACAGCTAGTTAACGAATAAATCATCCGCGGATGAATTTCCACGGTTAAAATTTTATTCGGATGATTATTCAAATAAAAAATTATTCGACTAATGCCCATCTCTGTTGGATAGTATATATTGTTGTCTTTTATAAATTAAATCAATATTGATGTTTGCCAAACAAAGTTTCTAATAGAAAATAACTTTATGATAAGAAGGAAGAATGCTATCCTCAATTTCAGTTAAGTTTTTAATAAAAACCAATAGTAGAACGCGCTTCTGTTACCTACGCAAAGTAAAATATTGACAACGAATGACATAGGTACCTAATTTTTATAAAAGTATAAAAATTAGGTACCTACGGTACCTAATAAATATTAATAAGGAGCACTCTTCAGTGTCGCATAATTTAAAATAGAGCCTTACAAAGGAAATGGCGTTATTATTTTTAACGGAAAGAAACAATTGTTTAACATTTTTCAGTGATGATTACTCAAATAGGTAAGATTGATACTACAATTTTGTAAGTACGTGGGATTACTCTCAGTAATGACAAGATATTTCAGATATCAGATTAAAATCTAAGCGATTGTATTCATATATCTAAGCCATAGCTTTTGCTGTCTGACTGTTAACAAGTTATTGGTGTATTAGACAATTAAAAAATAATAGATCAGATGGTTTTAGGCGGCATAGCGTATCATATTGTATTGTTGTTTTTTTTTGGCTAAATAAATAAATAATATACTAAAATAATGGTACCTTTTTAGAAACCTTATGAAAATTATGTGTGCATCCGGCTATCAAATATATTTCAGTGCGAAAATTTATAATGCTGATTTAAATACAAACAATAAAAAGTGATCAAACTTGAAAATACTCAAGTTCTCATAGTAGAACACTCTTAGTTAGAGTTTCAAGAATTCCGTGCCAACCCTAGGTGTATAGGTTGGCATTGGCACGGAATTCTCACGCATTACTGTTTTTTAATGATTCCAGACCTTACAAAAATACCAAGATATCAAAGAGCAAAGAATATGCAATCCTTACGCAATAAGAGACTGGCGAAAAAACATCCATCAAGACTTTTCAAAATGGGTTTTAAGGTAGGCACAGACTGAATGGCTAATGAGGCCGCGCGTCGGACGCTTTGTTCAGCATATTCATTACCTGCCCCTCGTTTGTTCACGAAAAAGTGCCTATTGTTTCCCGCGATGCCCTGTCAAGAGTAAACAAACAATATCTCTTACAATTTTGAGGTCAAGCGATTTCCTCCTGTGAATATTCAAAGAGATAATTAGAAGAGCAAACGTGCTTAATTAGAAGAAAAAAAAATCACGAACCGCTTTCGTAATGCCGATTTTAATTAACTTTTGTTTTTGCTGAAAATGTTCGGTTGAGGTATTTGGGTCATGTATTTATTGCCCAAGCTACGTAAATTTTTGATGTGGTTTAGCGCATTTATGCGTGAAGAAAATTTACAAAATAAAACTGTTAAAATGATGGTGAAACTTTTAAAAAATTGTTTAAATTTTATTTTTCAAAACAGCTGATATGCGCGTAATTAAAAAAATTCATGCACTTTTCTCTAATGAATGGTTAAATTCATGAGAATTTTTTTTGGAAATTAATGTATTCAGACAAAGTTGCGTAAAAAATTGCTTTTATCTTTCAATAACCAAAACTGATAACGAGCATAGTGTACATGTTCAGAGTGTTCAGACGTGCATTTAGTTGATTTTACAAAATTCTCTCATTAATTAAAAAAAAAGGAATAAAGGAAAGAAAAATATTTTAATTACCCCGATGCTAAGTGTTGGCTCAGTTTAGTAAGGTAGTGAAGTTGGTCGAAACTAGCTAACTCAGTACAAAGTCGCAAGTTGGGAGCAGGGAATCAAGTTGTACGTAGTTACTGCAACTTTGAGCTGAAGCTTATTGCCGCAATGGAATTATTTAACTGTTTACAAACACTGCAGACCCTTTTCCAATGATCCTGGTTAATTAATCTTATCTTAAAATTTAGATATCAACAAGCTTATTGTTAAAAAATTAAAAATACGACTGACAACTCACAAAGCCTTTGTCACTTGAAGGAATGCAAGGAATTTAAAAATACCTCTCATATCAAAGTCTGTTCAGCCCTTCAGGACTTATGGAATCGTTCAGGAATAAAGAAACTTACAACATACATGAACCTTAAAAATATAATACTCGTTTTTTGGTCAGTCGAGTAACAATAGACATAAAATACTTTTGGAAGATCTCAAGGTTTTCCAAAAGTAGTGATATCTAGAAGTATGTAATACCTATATTCAATAATTTAAAACATGATCATCGTTCTCTGGTATAGCTTCTTAATATTGATCAGGATAAAGTACGGTTTCTAACAATACCTTATACATCTTAATCATCTACATTATAGTGTTCTTGTTCGGCAGTTGTGTAATAAAAAAGTGCTGATGATCATCTGAATTATTATCATCAATATATAATCATCTTTTCCACTAAAACAAACTTTTATATAATCCAAAACTCTCATAGTAAACAAAGTAAAGAACAAAAATTTGATCTCTAAAACTTGAGAAGCTTTCAATAGAATTTGCTTTAGCGCCTTTAGTGTGAATTTGTGGAAGTGTTGTCGATAAATCCGATCAAATATGTAGAGGAAATTTTTGGAGAGCCAGTTGCCGCGGCCTTTTGCTACAGAATTTTGATACAATTTTCATACAAATTCAAAATTCTGTAGCAAAAGCTACAGAATTTTGATACAATTTTCATACTAAAGTATTTTCAAAAATGGATAAGCGATGTAGTTCCTATTTTATTAAATTCACTTATATAAAAAATATATTTATTTTCTTAGGAAAGTTATAGGTTAAATTAATATTAAAATACAGAGATATCTACACTTCAATCTAGTCTAGACAGTTTAAGTCCCCCCGAATCGTACCTGATACAAAAGTGTCCATAACACTGCAGCATTGCCCATGTGTGCTTCATTTTAATTGAAACTGAATATCACTTATTACATTGTATCATTTTCCTTCAGGACAACATCAATATTGAAAACGGAATTACAGGTTGACCACGAAATGTATTTCGGTCCCATGCAATTAATACGACCGGCTCTAGGGATCAAAATGGCCACAGACCGAAGTCATCGCTACAAACCGCATTTTGAGGGTTGGTTTATTGATGAACATGGTATTGATATAGATCTAATAATTCAGATGTTTTTATGGAAACGATATTAAGATGGATGAGCTGTGAAAAAGAATTCATTATGGAAAGTAAGTTTGCAATATCTAAATCAAAAGATTCTAAATTTTTATATTATTCAGATCCTGATCTTCTAGGTCCAGATATACCTATTGGTATGTTCTATAAAAAATTAAATACTTAAAGAAATCTAATTGACCCTCGCCTCGCTTTGACCGAGATGATGATGAGCGAGCGTAGCGAGCAAGGGCTATAATTCAAGTTGGGGCGAAAACAACATTGTTTGTATGTATGTATGTATGTTTGTTCCGCGATAACTCTCGAACCGTTGAATTAATTTCGATAATATTAAGAATACGTGTAGCAACTATCCATAGAATTTTTAATTTCGTTACGCAACAAAATCGGTTCAGCCCTTTTTGATATATTTTAATATAATAATCGCGAGGTCTAAGTTCGCGGCGAACCACTAGTATTATAAATTCGAAAGTTAAGTTATTTGTGTGTACGTTGCTTATTCAATCACGCAAAATCTACTAGACGGATTTCGGTAAAATTTGGTACACGTGTATTTATTATATTTGATTGACATTACTTATGTCGAAATTCCTGATCGTTTGCCTGGAGCGATGCTAGTTAAATAAGATAAAATTAGAATACCTACCTACTTTTTATCATTCAGCATTGCCATTGGGAATAACCCCCAAAACATGTCGTTCAATGCAAGTATATTGTTGCTTTCAGATTAATACAATATGATTATATAATTAAGTTTCAATAAAGTATTTTGACTACGAATTTTGTCATTTTCGTGTACCATTGCATATAAATCATTTGTTAAATGCGTACACACACATCCACTTCGGTGCATATTTAGCAGCAACAGCAACCTGCTATTATGCAGAACGCAAAGCATTCAAAACTCTCATGCGGCACAGAGTATACAGCTCATGCTAAACCAAGGAGGGTACAGAAGAGATTTTTTGTCAAAGTCAAAGTCAATTTTTTTTTATTGAAACTTGGCCTTCAAAGAAGGCTCTTTTTCACGTCGATAACTAATAATTTAATCATAAT
Source organism: Ephestia elutella (assembly GCA_018467065.1). Lineage (NCBI taxonomy): Eukaryota > Metazoa > Arthropoda > Insecta > Lepidoptera > Pyralidae > Ephestia > Ephestia elutella. The sequence goes on from CM031572.1 coordinate 7,250,898, forward strand.
ATATTATGTCTCAAAGCTACAAACTACTAGTAACTACTTGTAACTTCATTAGGTACTAGGTGGTAGGTTAAGCTAGCGTAGTACTTATTTTAATTCTGTGGTTAAGCTGAGCACTTTATTTTATGGGTACCTATTGAATGGGACTAAATTGAAAACGCCCGGCTATGCAACGCTCGTTTGGGTGAAATCAGCTTAGGTCAATGAAAGGAATTCGCCTTAAGCTTGAAAACTTTGAGCTTGATCACTTCTGATCTGTTTTTTTTTACGTTTTTATACGGTTAATTCTGACTGGTATACTCTGACCTCTGTTTATAATACAACCATTACTTTTTTTTGCTTATGATGACATAGCGCAATAATGTGTCCACTCAAACACTCTCTGTCCTCTTACTTCCTTCTAGTGCCTTTTACCCTATGTACCTATTTAGTATTTATTCATCTGTACTATCCTTATTCTGTGATGGGAGTAGCAGCATACGTGTCATACAGTGTGTGTCATAAATTTTAAATGATCTACCATGTTCCGTACCGCCCAGCGTTTTCAAACTACATTTTGCTTAGCTTTTTAGTGTTCTGTGCGAATGATACTTCATGTAAGAGACGTGGATACCGTTTCATGATTGTTCATAAAATACTACAACATTATAATAACCATATCAATAGGATGATGAAAGTAAATTGAGAAACCATCTTAACTCATGATGAAAAGGACAAGTAAACAAACAGTTCAAAGTTTCCTGTTAATCAATTTAGATAATCTTTTTGTCAAACATAATGTCGTTAAATAAATGACTATATTACCAATACTAGCTGGGTGACGGAGCTTCGCCCGGATGATAATCATAGACACTCACGTGTGACGTAGATCACTTACATGTGTGAACACTATCTAAATATAAAAATGCACCAAAATTTTGGAGATATTGGTATACAAGACTTGCTTGTCAAAGTACAGAATAAGAAATAATAATAAAGGCGAGTAACTAAATAAGAACAGAGAGAGTGACTTCATATCAGGGTACTTTATTTACTAAAAGGAAAATATTACATTTTTGATCAAAGAATTATTTTAAAAGTGCTACGTCTCGGTGTCTTGAATATTTTAGAAGAAGACGATGACGCCGACTACGGTCCCTGGCAGTCTCTAAGTCGAAGACAGAGCGGTAAGGAAATATTGACATATACAATGTTGACCAAAATTGAATACTTGAAATAAATAATATAATGAAATGACACACTAATCAAAAACTTAATCAACTAAACGATTGTTAATTGCAGATTTAAGAAATTATACAGGACTAGCTTTTGCCCGCGGCTTCGCCCGCGTGAATTTCCCACGGGAACAGTGCTTTTTCCCGGGATAAAAAGTAGCCTATGTGCTATTCCAGGTCATTATCTACCTATGTACCAAATTTCATCGAAATCCGTCCAGTAGATTTTGCGTGATTGAGTAACAAACATCCTCACAAACTCACAAACTCACAAATTCACAAACTCACAAACTCACATCCAAACTTTCGCATTTATAATATTAGTATGGATGATAGTAGATACTATCTATTATTACAAATTTAACAATTCAATATTAAAACTTTAAATGACTACTTCAATCTGAATTGTAACTAAATTGAATCGAAAACTCAATAAGTTCCTCCCCATATGCAATAAAAACTACGCAACTCTGTAAAAGTAATCAAGATCGTAAATTCAAAAGAGAAAGTTATTGAAAATGTATCACCCCGTGTGGATGTAAAGCTACCATATAAAAACACAGGCAAAACACGGTATTCCTGATAGCATTCGGCCGGATGACAATGTTCAATTCCCAGCTGTAATAAGTCGTAAATTTGTATTACAGTCCGGCGCAAGTTCGTACGTTTGCGGCTGTTATTGAACATTACTAACTATGCCAGTATATTACAAACAAGAACGGGAATAATTATGACTATACATTCTGTTTTGTTCATAAACGATCTAAATATCCCTCTATTTTTTTCGCAAAGTACTCATGTACTTCACGAAAAAAATAGAGACGAACGAATTTTTTAGACTTTTCGTGGTCAGGCTTTTTGAAAAATTAGAGATACTGTTATCAAATTACGTCATTATTATTCTCATCAATAATGTTTTTTTTTTTCAGGTAGCAATATATCCACTTGAGAATGAAATAAGTATCACTGTCCAAAACATCAGTTTAGAATGTTATCACACTTACATAAATAAAAATAAAAAAGCCTCTTTATTCCGGAATGGTAAGTATAAATTTGAATACAAAGTACAATATAAAATGAAAAGTTATTTTTAGGAAAAAATAAATAAATTTCATAATCTACATATTAACTTACATTATCCATTTCCCTATTATTTATCCATAAATTTATAAAATTTATGGATCTATATGGTACGGATCACATGTAACCTACAGCAGATGTAGCATACATTTATTGGTAAACTCCATTTTTTCTTAATTGTCGTATTATGTAAACCATCTTACTTTTTGTTGAATTTTGTTGAAAATAAATCAAATATTAGTTCAAACCTAAACATTCTGAAGTAAAACATTAATTCTATTTTAATATATATTGTCGTAAAATCATAAAAAACATGGTAAGATTGTTTACATAATCTAATATTGTATACAACGATAAACCATACATAGACTACTTAAATACTTTATTTATAATCACAGTCAGAGGTATAAAAAAGGGAAGATGCGTAATATGCTAATGAGTTGAACAATATCTTCCACTCCCGAAGTTATATTTTTATTTGTGACAGCGAGTAATACCGTTACGGCTATGAATATTGAGTGTTGTGAGATGTGCCAATTGTGGATTGTGATCACTGAATCGAGGTGTTTTATGGCACCATACAATTTCCTTATTGGGCCTATTGACTCCCGCCATCTGTTTCCTCATTCCCATTTCAACAATATTGCGATTTTAACGGCCGAAAATGTGTTATTTTTGTCGTGAAAAGGATATTGCATTGAATATAACTTATTTATTTATTTCAACACTAGATCTTACCAGTGGATTTCAGCATTAATTAATCCAAGAATACGAAAGTGCGAATATATTTTTTTAAATTTTTTATATATATTTTTTTATTTTATTTAAAAAGGTACAATCACAGATAACAGAACATAAATTACTTATACCTAGTTCTACACATCTTTTGTACACGTACAATCTTTATTAGGATTTCAAAATAAAAATGTTGTGTACAACACTTATCTTCTTTCTTTCTTTCTTCCGTGCTTGGTCCCAATTTACTTGGGGTCAGCCCTCCTAGTAAGTCTGCGCCACGCCGCACGGTAGTGGGTTGTCACGTAGTCTGTGTTGTGTACAACACTTATGATAAACAAATGCAAACAAATATTAAAAAAATAAATAACTTGATGTCTAAATGTTTTGTGTGTGTACTAAGGATGCCAAAGATCGTGCGAAATGAAGAAGAAAAATTAGGAAAGCGGACCTAGATGAGAGAGAATCTAAGAATACTAAAGTATTCTCTTTTCTCTTTTGTACAATACTCCAATCATAAACCAACAAATTAAGCAAATTAATCGAGGTAAAATCAAACCTACGTCAAAACTGTAGTAACATGGGTTGTTTGTCTATGTTTCTGAGACTCCAAAAAGTGGAAACGGTAATTAAATTACGTATACCTGAAACGAATTTGATTAATAGCATAATTAGAAAATAAATTATCTGTCCGTATCAGCCGTAAATGTTTTTTGATGTTTTTGAACCAGTCTTTGCGAGGAAGTAATTAAAATTTAGTCAGGACAAGGCTTATTTATGTTGGAAAAAGATACGTCGGAACAAAATCAGGATTAACTGTTTCGGTTCTTTTTTTTAAATCCCTGATTAGGTTTCTGTATATTCGTGAGTTTATTTGAATATTTTCCGTGGGATGCTTTCTGTTATATCATTCACTTTTAGCAGTTTAGTATTGCGATTTTTACCACTTATTATGAGATGTCATTCTGTTTGTTTGTGTGAATTAAATTCATTGCACAAATCACATAATACAACATACAATTTGTTTAACAGAAAAGATTGCAACGGCAACCGTCCTGTCTTATTCATAAAAAAATAACGAACACTTTAAACCTATTTTTATATGTTTTGTATCTATCTCTTTACAATACCTATTTGACTTTGAACGAGACAATTTACAACATATTTTATCTAAGATAGGCTCAAAAGCAACTTAAAAGTGTTAGTTAGATTTTAATTAGGTACTAGCGAACATTTCGGTGAATTAAACGTAGTAAACAACAAGGAAGTAAGTATAATACTAGACCATATAGCGGTGCATAGAGTCACAAATATGGTTCCAGTACAGCATGAAACCCGTGTCCTGCAAGTCGACCTGTCTCGTAACTGGATTATTTAGAGGTAGAACACAGATATAAAATGTCTAGAATTGCTATGAACTCGGATTACTATACCATGGAATTAATTTCGCACTTGTTTAAAGTACAAAGAGAAAAAGCATGTAAAGTCCATTTATTCATAATTGTCCTATTAAGTAAACAATCTTCACAGTTCTTTTTATTGAATTTTGTTGAAAATAAATCTAATATTAGTTCAAACCTAAACTTTCTAAAGTAAAACATTTATTAACCACGAAAGTAATTTCCAAAAAGTCTATTTAAATTTATATTGTTGTAAAATCATAAAAAGACATGGTAAGATTGTTTACGTAATAGGTAAATTATGAATAAATGGACTTTAGGTGCGTGCATATTGTGTTGGTGTACCTATATTATTTAATTATTATTAAATTTGTTGCCTGAAAAATGTATAAGTAGTTTGTGTTTTATGTTTTTTTTTTATGCAAACTTTCATCTCCGATTTTTGAGGGTGAAATATTTTTTTAAGAAAAGGTAGCCTATATATTAACCTCGGCTCTTCAACTAACTTCATGCCAATTTCATTATTTGGCCGTTAAAGCGAAACAGACAGGCAAACAGTAATAAACTAAAAGGTCAGCTCGTGTACAGTGCAGGTTACCCCGTGATGTTTTCTTTCACTGGAAGCAAGGGATGGTCTATGAAAACAGGCATGTATATTATATGTTTACCTACGTAGCTCATCCAGCTATAACTTACATCTAGAGGGACCCTGTCGTCGTATGTCGCAGCGCACTTATTCAATAATCTGATTCAATTCCACATGAAGGTACAGTTTCATGCTTTCTGACGTCTTATTTAATATTCCCTCTCTGTCGCCACTCATCTGCCATCTCGTGTGGAGTAAATACTAAATTAGATTTGCTCTGACCGCATTTTAAGGCTCGAGTTACAATCTCATTTGTTGTTTGTGACATCCATGGCAAAATCACGATGCTTATTACATTTGATTTGTATATTAAGCGTGCTTTTGCCCGCGACTTCGCCCGCGCAGTAATTAATATCTTAGGATTATTTAGACCAGATTAGTTAGACTAGTGTTGGCAGGCCTCCCACTCGGTGCACCGACGACCTGGTGAAGGTCGCGGGTTGCGCATGGATGCGGGCAGCGCTGGACCGGTCGTTGTGGAAATCCTTGGGGGAGGCCTTTGTCCAGCAGTGAACGTCTTTCGGCTGAGAGAGAGAGAGAGAGAGAGAGAGTTAGACTCATAGAGCAAGAAGATGATTTCTATGTCTATGGTTGGTTAGACCGTCAGCTGTACAACTGCAAAAACCACATCAAATTTCTTTCAGAAGTTCTAGCATGACTCGCTACAAACATATAGACGTGACGTGCAAACTTCGGAAATAAAAATTACATAATATCATTAACGTATCATTCAAGTAGCAAATAAAAAAAAATACTAGAAAACGTATAGGTATTTTAGTCCAGAAAAACGGAAAATTAATTAACTAAAATTCCAGGTATTAGTATTTTATTATTCAATCCTTGAAAGTATCCATTATGGCTGAATGAATCATTAATTGGGATTGCATTTACTTAGTTTATTTTAAATACAGTATGAAAAATGTTTTTATTAGACAATAGGGGACCGGAATGTTTTTTTTGATGCCTCTTTGAAATATCTCGCAATAATAGAATTATCAATGAAAGAATCACATCAGTAACCAATGTAAAAACAATTCACATTTTTAAGCAATGTTTGGACGATACCAAAATGCCCCTTACTAAATTACTAAATGACTTTCCAAAAAGTTTGAGCTCTAATAAATTAACTCAGGATTAACATATTCATGATGAAAAGTCGCAAAATGTGTTTGATTTTATGATTTACATCATGAAGTTAAATATTTTTAACAATTATCATACCTTGTCCGGTACCCAGTTACAGTAGAATCAAAATAAAAATATGTCCTGAAGGAAGTATATACTTAGGGATATCCGAGGGTAGGCAGCAATTGTCGGCATGGACCACAGCCTCGCTAATGGTCCTACGCACGTGCCGTGTCCCGGATAATGTGGCCGAAACGAGGAGAAATCCTCTAAAAACTGCCATGCCACGTGCTAATGAAGTGGTTGATATTCTTCCTCACTGTTTGAAGTGTGAATTGTAATTGACCGAGAATACAACCGAAAGAGCGAAGATGATAGAATAGGTTGTTTGATTGACCGAGCGAGCGAGTGAGGGCTATAATTCAAGTTGGAGCGAAAAACACATTGTTTGTATGTATGTATGTATGTATGTATGTATGTATGTATGTATGTATGTATGTTTGTTCCGCGATAACTCTCGAACCGTTGTTCCGATTTTGATGAAAGTTGGAATATATGTAGGGATGGTTAATAGAATTTTCAAGTTCGTTGGGCATCAAAATCGGTCCAGCCGTTTTTGAGATATTTAATTTTTTGTGAAAATAAATATTGTATTTTAATAGTCGCGAGGTCTACGTTCGCAGCGAACGACTAGTTATGTAGAGAGAAAAAGTAAGATATGGAATTCTCTCCCCGCGTCGCTATTTCCCGACAAATATAATTTAGGGATTTTCAAAGCAAGAGTGAATAGGTATATTTTTGAGTTTGCGTGTACCATCCCATCTTTGCTTACCATCAGGCAAGATTGAGGTCAAACGCACTCAAACCTCTAATAAAAAAGACATAAGTAGTAAACACACAGACTTTAATTTGCACACCCATAAATTTATAAGGAATAGATTTAATAAATTGATAACATTTTCAAACGTGGTTTACCGATAAACAAAATACTTATTTTTACTTATAGAAATAAGTAAGTAAGTCAAAAATAATAATAGCGATGACCTCCGAAAAATTTGAACTTTTCAAATAAACTTTTCGAAAAATAGAGGTAGTATTAAATTGCTTTTATGAAACATTATCGCTACTAGGTGGATCGTAGATCTCTCGTTGCAGCATTTGAAGGATTTTAATCGCGATTAAATTAAGATTTGATCTTACGTGGGAGAAAATATTTCAAAAGGCGTTGTAGTACGCGGAAAGGAATGTACCAGAGAATGAACGAACAATCTTTTACAAAAGGTTCTACCACTAGATAGAGGCTAATAACGTAGGAAATAAAAGAATATGGAACTCAAAAGCTCTATTTAAAAATATCTCTACTCACTTCTGCTAAAGCTTCTGCTAACTTCGCAGGTCGTCAATTAGTTTGAAATAAAAATGATGGTATAGACTCAGGTATGTAATATAGGACTGGAAGTATTTTATCCAAACTTTTTCTTAACTGTGTCACTCAAAAAGTTCCCGACTTATCGGGTCAAGGAAAGTACTAAGATGGTTGACCTATTATCTACTATATCTTCTATTAAGATGATATTTTCAGTTGTATTTGCTCTTATACCTGAACTAACGTGTTATCCTAAGACCTTCTTCTCCATATATTTCTTTGACTAATCTTATTTACGTTGTAATACTTGACATTATCTAACAAACATTATAATAACATTATCGTAGACCTCATCTCTATCCTCGGGCAAGATTGTGATCAAGAGCAAACCCATATCTAATAAAAAAAAAAAACAAATTCTTCCAAAAAACTTTTAAAAATTTGAAACTTGAAATTAGCTTTGAACAGTGTTTGTAATAAAATGTGTTTTTATTTTTTCCTGAACTTAGTTAATGTTTGCTCCACAAAGAAAATGTTTGGAATAACTTACATAATGTTTTGTAGCGACTTTATCAAAAATTAAGAAAATAAATAATATATCTACATATTTTACTACCTATTTATTGCTTACGGTGAAATTTTTCATCTCCTTTATAATATAAGCGTCTCGTTGATATTTTTGTTATTTTAGTTAGTTTTAGTTTATTTTATCCTTTAAAAGTTTTTTATTTTGAGTTGTAATTATTAAACAACGATTATTTAAGTGTACCTAAATCGATGCAAATATATTGCCGACTTCAAATAATAAAGAAATTGCTTTCATTTTGATTGGCCTGTTCATAAAAGTGTTTTAAAGGTATACTTTGTTTTTTCTAATGTACATGAATAGGTATTCGTATTTTCATGAATATTATCAAGTGAAGGAAGAAATTTTTGCGAAAGTAAGAAGAATTAACAACCCTTAATACTGGGCTGTGGTGCAGCCGCGGGCCTCTTGCTGTTGTTCGGGACCTACAAATTACTAATGTCCCGAATGAAGGTGGTTGCAGCAAGAACACAACCAGTGTGAAGCTATTTTTTGAAAGGGGGAGTACTGTGGCTTACAATACCAATAAGATAGCTCACAGATTGTTTAATTTTAGATAGTGTACTAGATAAATGTAAAAGATAAGAATATAGTACATAAGATAGAATAATGTAAAATAAAGTCAGACATCTACCAACTTTGTGTCTCATTGTATATTCCGCAATACTATCAATAGCTGTTTGAATAACAAAAAAATGGCATCAACATGAACACATGAGTCATATTTTTAAAAGTTAGGTACGGTCTAGTAATGAAACAATTCTTTATTGCCTGGCTACTATTTCACAAAGACAAAATTCTGTTACAAATGAAAAATAAAACAGAGCCACAACTCATTATTTCAACATCTACCGCCCTTGTTAGTTCTTATTTGTTGATTTGTTTTAATTTCCATATTTTCATTGTTAGGTACTTTATCTGAATTTATCGAAATTTTAACCATGACAATTTGATTTTATGAACCCCGATTTTTGATGAATTTTAGTTTTCTCATTTTAATCATTACAATAATTCTTCACATAATACTTACTGGGATTGCTAACTATTATAGAACCGATGGCCCAGCTGTGGGTCATGGAAGGCTCGTCAGCCTTCCATGACCCACAGCTGGGCATAAACCTCCTTTTGTATACGCCAACCTTCTCAATCGTGGGCCATCATTTCGGGCCATCGGTTCTATAATAGTTAGCAATCCCAGTAAGTCATGTTGTCCCAGTAAGTCTCATCAACATCGTCATGTTGATAAGAAACTTGCGTTCTCTTGTTGTATATAAAAGTATACTTCTATACATTTGTTATTTTGTGATCCCGGACTTTTTATTTTCATAGTCTCTTGTTTTGCGCCTGCTCTCATACTTGCTCCATTGTGCTATTTATTAACAATTCCAATTAAGTTTCCCGAGTTCGCTTGTTCTGCATTTTCTACCTTGAATCAAAATGTATTGTTAGTACCTACTAAAATGAAATAGAATTAATTTATTTTGTTGAAATATAAGTCAAGAGATTATGAACAGTCAACACAATTAAAAAAGTCTCGTATTTCGTGCTACAATAAAAAAAACTAAAGATATCATGCATTATATTCAAGGCCAAGCGAGTAGAAAATATTTACCAGCAGCGATTGTGTCAAATACGAAATCAACAAACAATACATATCTATAAAGTAAGAAGTGAAAAATGCCTATTCAAAAGTCCCATTCTGTTAACTATAGGCACAGATAAATAGGTATAAAAATCTATAGGTGAGCTCACGTATTCAGCTTTCTGCATGCCTTTTGAAAAGCTTTCTTCCCATTTCAATAAATGCTCTGTGAATACCTTCCACGTAACTTAGCTGCTCTCTGAAAATTAATAACCATTCGATTCTTAAGTATACGATAGACGATTTGAAAATAATGAGGAACGCTTTTTATAAGGTCCAATTTCAATAAATCCATTGGATCAGTTGGATTTTGCCTTACCTTTTCAAGGATCTTAAAATGAAAACAGGAAAATATTCCGATTATCTATTTACTAGCGTGGCCCGGGACTTTGTGGGAATTTCAGGAAATTCTCTCTACTGATAGCACTAGCTCACAAACACTCCCTAAAGAGGTTTCTTAGGGAGTGTTTGTGATGGCAAATTTTAGCTTCGAACATCCAGTAGTTATGGCTGTGCGTTGTCTGTCAGTCACTCAGAAACTGAAGAATTTTCTCTCTCAGCCGAAAGACGTCCACTGCTGGACAAAGGCCTGCCCCAAGGATTTCCACAACGACCGGTCCTGCGCTGCCCGCATCCATGCGCATACCGCGACCTTCACCAGGTCGTCGGTCCACCGAGTGGGAGGCCTGCCAACACTACGTTTTCCGGTTCGTGGTCACCGCTCGAGAACTTTTCTGCCCCAACGGCTATCTGTTCTATGAGCTAATGTGCCCCGCCCACTGCCACTTAAGTTTCGCTATTCTGCGGGCTATGTCGGTTACTGTAGTTCTCCTACGGATCTCCTCATTTCTGATTCGATCACGCAGGGAAACTCCGAGCATAGCGCCATCGCCCTTTGGGTGACCTTGAGCCTTCTTATGAGGCCCATAGTAAGCGACCACGTCTCTGAAGAATGTTATATACCAGTATATATTGATTTGAAGCTAGTAATGATTGTAAAGGAAGTGAAAGAAGGATCGTAGCAAATGGAAGTTGAATATGTAAAATAATGTAACATAATATAAAATCGTACGATGTATAGTATAATTACATCTGTATATTAGACGTATGTGTCACATGATATTCAGAGAACAATAAAACACAACGCAAATTTTCATTTTCATGACATTTGGTCCAAATTAACAGGATAATGAAATTTGAAGAGGGATTTTCAGATCTAAAAATGAAATATGAAGCTTGGAGTGAAATAGAATGAGTAAGCACATATGAAACAGACAAAACATGACGTGAGCTTAATGTGAATTCATAAGCTATTAAATACAACTTAAATTTGTTTAAAGATAACTAGAGAATATTTTTTTTGGTATTTTGAGCATCTCGGATGCAATTAGTACTAAAGTACTTTCATATAGAAATTATATATTGTGGTGTTTTCTATATGAAAGTAATAACTAGAGAATAACAAAAGATATTAAAATTACTTTATTACGATGTTATTTTGTAATTTACTTTAGTTTTCTGTATTCTGTGGACAATCAGATTTCCTTTTGTACTCAAAGTATAGCTAGTATATTATTTCATTATATTTAGTCAAAGTTTTTGTACCACTTTTATTGTAACGTATGAGTAGAAACGTACCTATTTATCCACGTGATCTAAACGGAAACCTCTATAGATACTTAATAAGTTAGTATACCACAGAACCAATTAACAATCATCGTCTTATTATTCACAATAGACCTTCGAATAGAATTTCGAAGAAAAGCGTATTTAAATCTGTATTTGAGTTCGAAAAGCGGCTCAATTATCATTATTATAACCACAATAGACCTTCAGATTGGTTTGCAATTTACAATCGGGTTGTAAAGGAATAGATAAATTTTCATACCGTCCCTCGAATACATCCTAAAGTTGCTTCGGCAACATTAATCTCGTAGTCGACTCGACTTTCACAAATACCCACATTAAACATTATCTTACGGACCCACGCGTTGTGACAAGTCGGCCTGAACTTTTAAAACATGGATTACGGAATCTTCCACGTAGTACCTATTAGAGAATTAATTTAGCTGGCAACCCCGTTAGCCGTGTAAATTTAATCAGTCCGCAAACAAATGACGAAGGTGGGACCCTCACATTATCATGGAAGCCCGGACCACGGTTAATATGAAAATGCGGGTAACCAACGCGAAAATATGATGGCATTAATATAAATTGCACTTAGCCTGGCGGCGGGGAAAAACAACTATTAGGGCGGTAAAAGGAATACTGGCAAGTATTACATGACTGTGTTGCCATAGTGCGCAATATATATCGCGAAAATTTATTTGTCTTTAAGTATTTTTTTTAAGGTTAGCTAAAGTTAATTATAGCTTTTTTGTTCATCATGTACTTTCAATGATGGATAACATTGTTTTTTAATTTCGAACATAAAAAAAGTATTCTAAATCGGACACCAATTTTATTTCTTATTTTACTTCTTATTCTGAGAAGTTTTACTTCACTTTAGCAGAGGTATAGTAGAACCATGTACAGTTAAAGCCGGGCTCAGATAAAACTGACCTCACCGAATCGATATGATTCGGTCGGGTTTATATGCCCTCGACTGTACTTTACAGCACACAAGTTGAGTTTGTTAATCAAATTCCTCATTTTATTGCTGGACATAAAAGTCTGCGGTATCCTGAACCCTGTAAAACAGACCAGTAAATATTCACGTCAACGTTCCAAGAAAGCAACTGGATCCATGAAAAATAGATACCGACAAAATCTATTTGATCCCTTAGAAAAATCAACATGGTGCCCTAAAAACAAAATCGTATAATGGCGGCATAAAATCCTTTGTTTATGAAAAATCAGGGTGGAAAAAACCTACTTTATAGGTGGTGGTCGGACACGGCTTATAATCTTTACCCGAGCACACATATTTAATGTAAGTATAGAAGTAATACAAACTTACATGTCCTTACTTCAGATTAGATTTTTTTAATTTTCTGGTACATCCTAGACATTTAAAAATAAAAATACACGACACATAGCCTATGTTACCTGAAATAACGTAAGGACCTTAGGGTGCGTTTCCACAGAGCTGACGGTAAAACGGCCACTTCATATTGCTCAAAATACAGAATGTGCAATATGATTGGTATTACCAAATACCTACTATATTAACTTGGTTACACACCTCTGCACAGCACCGCGCAGCTCAGTCACACATCTATTATTTGTTAACGAAATTTTTCCGACCTTGACATTTTCCAACTATAACATTAAAGGATGTATCGAAATAAAGAACCCTGAAAACATAACACTACTTTTTGGGTAGTTGTGTAATAACGACATGTCACTTCTGTACACTGTTTTGTAACTTTGTTTCTCGATTCTCGACTCAAAAATCCGAACTCGCGTCCCCAAGCGGAAACGGGATCGGCAAAGCATGTTTTCTTTGTAAACTGATCCTACCACAAAATAAGAAATGCACATATGGGTATACAGCGCTCGGAAAAAATCTCTCTCCATCTCTTTAGTCGTATTTCCTCATGACTGAGGGTCGTGGTCATTATATGGAATGAAACAATTTTAACGGAGTGGTTTGCCATTGCCTTCTCCATTTCACACACTAGCTGATAATCATCAACCAGAGTGCAGGTTTCCTCATGATGTTTTCCTTCACCGGAAGCAACATAAATGGGATAAAGATTTTTATAAAATGTAAAAGAAGCAATATAAATTATGCGTGAGTGTTTGATAAAAAAAAAAACTTCATTGCCTAGCCTTGTTATTTGTTATGGTGTTGTATTTACTTAAAAATAAGCAGTAACATCTAATAATGATATTTCCATTAGGTACCTACCTACACAGATTTACTACAATATTATATAATCTGAGGTTTTACACACGCCATTAGGTTTAGTCTTCATCAAGAGCTCTTAAATAGTAAGAAGTAATGTAAGAAGCTAGAGGTAGTTTAAAAAGTTGTAGTATTCGGATACATAAATGGAATTGGAAGAAGTATTTTTATGACTTCGCCGAGTTCAGTGAAGGCGTACAACTTAAAAAACAAACTTATGTTTATATTTTTTTTTTTTTATAAAAATAAGGTAATTTCATTTTTATTTCAGAACACATTTTATACCTCGCCTGTGGTGTCGGTCTATTTTTTATTTGCCTTCGTTCTGATTCCGATAGCACTAGATACAACTCACACAACACAGCATAGACTATGGTGAAGAAAGGGAGGTTATGATTTTAATACAAATAACACTAATTTAATAAAATGAAAAGCCGCAGTTCCGTAGCTCCGAACTCCAACGACATTTTAATAAAATAAATTGACGCTGTTTTATTACTTTCTAGGTAGAACATAATTACTGGACAGTGAGTACCGGAATACCTTATGCTGAAATGTTTGTGTGCTGTTTTTAGAATGAATATGAGACTGATAAGTTCGATTTAAGTTTTAAGAATAATCTGTATGCGTCACAGACATTATATTACCGTTAATATAAGTCTGTGGTATGCGTAATGTTATGGACTGATTGGATTATCAACGTAGAGACGAAACCGCAGGACGTAGAAACTTAAAATTTTGCAGAATTGTTCTTTATATAGCGTAAGTGAGCACTACAAAAGGAATTTTAAAAATTCCCCCACTGGAGAGGGTAAAAAAACGAAAAAATTCACGCGGGCGATACCGAGGGCAAGAGCTTGTGATATATAGACGCAATTTTCGTAACTGCAGATTCACACTCTTTCCGTTGTCCCTTCAGCTATTAACTGAAATGTTTCTCAATTCGCCAAACATAAAATTTAATTTGGAACTTACGATTCGTTCCTTGGAATCTAATAACAGAACTCCCTAAATGATGAAATAGGAAACCCTTTCCTTTTATTTTAAATCCAGTTTACTAAATGGACGTTTTGTATCGTTGGGAAATTAAAATCAGGAGTAATAACCGATATCGGGAATTAATTTTGTTCCGATTATAAATCCTTTAATAGATTTTGTTTACTGAAGCCTATTGAAATATAAATTGAATGGACTATTCAGAAAAGAGTAAAATAACAGGACAATTTAAATAGGTAATCTAAAATTTATTTACACTTGATTGACATACTAAGTACATATTTCTTTCATATAACATAGAGCAAACAAGAAAGCGGGTCACCTGATGATAAGTGATCACCGCTGCCCATGGACAACTGCAACACTAGGGTACCACAGCAGATTGCTGGCCTTTCAAGAAGACAATCACACTTCACATTATCCTAACTAATATTATAAATGCGAAAGTGAGTTTGTTACCTCTTCACGCTACACGCATACACATAGTCAGAAGTACTGAAAAGGACATAGGATACTTTTCATCCCGGGAAAAAGCACTGTTCCTGTGAGAAATTCACGCGGGCGAAGCCGCGGGCAAAAGCTAGTAATATTATAAAGATGAAGTGTTTGTAAGTTTTTGAGTTTGTAGGAATTTGTTTGAATTTGTGTTTTGTATCTTCGGAATTATCAATAGAAAGTCAAGACCCCTTTTGAGGAATCGTTTGATTTCATATACATACAGTTAAGATCTATGAGAGCTCTCTGGATATACATCCCGTCGATGAAACGACTTGTTAGCTCACGGAAGCAGCAAAGCGAACAAACACAAATGATCCTATTTACATGTCTACGGATACCCAATATCAACATGACATAACTAGGTCGCTGTGACATCCGAGTTGATGTCGTATGTGTGGACAGGCTTGTGGTTTGCGGTTCAAACCACAGTCGCCGGACGCAATCTGATGCCTGTGTTACAGAAAAATCCTTTGACTAACTGAGTCTATAATTGTTGAAGACAAATCTAATAATACAAAAAATGTTGAATAGGTACAACTCACTAGCAGACCCCTGGGACGGCTCAAGTAAGAAATTCGGAATGAAATGTAAATTATTTGACATTTCAGGTTTTGCTTGAGCCGTTAACGAAATTTCATCAAAATTCGCTTTGCAACTGATGCATGATTTTTATTCTGAAACTCCTACGGAAGCGAAGCCCAGAGGCATAGCTAATAAATGATTTCCATGTGAGATGTTCTTGAATGTTGTATCTTAGAACCGACTTATGGTAGATAATTGGTAGGTAGTTCATATCATAACACATAAGTACAATGTACAGTCACGAGTACTAATATGTATCTAATTTTAGACCTTATAATATAGTCTTATTGACCAATGTGTTTACTTATGAATGCTCGTGACTGTACCTACTGAATCTCTTGAATATTCTGTTAATCCATATCCTGTGTAAACTGTACATGAATACGAGTACTTCTGTTCGTTTGCTCTGTAAAGCATGAGGTTATTAGCTATTCATAAAGGTAGTATTGATTCGTAGCAAATGCGGATGAAGCCATCTGTATAAGGAATTAAATCTAATTGGTCGGACGACTTGAACTAATACCGTCCTTATGACTAAAAATAATAAAAATTAAATTATGATAAGTGCAAAATATTTCATCCACCACAGTGTTTTTTGGGAAGAAAATAATAACGTTCGAGTGAAGTATTGGGTACTGCTGGGAAAATGCCTCTTCTTTCTTCTTCCACAACTCTCGTTCGAGTGCATCTTGTTGACAACCTCGCAGGAAACTATTCATGTCGTTTCGCACCCCATAGAGTAGTGTAGTAGGCATTAATTTAAAATACCTTAAAATGAGTATCGGTATATACTAAAATAGACTGAAATGAAATAAAGACACTTTAAGTTCATAACGGAATAGTAGAAACGGTAATAAAATATTAACGTACGCACTTGTCATCTGCGCTACCTTTCCATAATCCTCAGTGACTACGCATATCCCCTTTGGTAAAAAATGAATGAGGAACCCTTTTCTTCCAACCCTACATGTTAGGGATAAAGCGATAGGGTTGTAAAAGAAAATGTGATCATAATCCGTTACTCCCATATTTGTTTGGGATACTGAGAGGTGGATAGGTTTACTCTCTTATCAGTGATTTGTTTCGTACAATAATACAAAATACTTTAATGTATTTTTGATTAGCTTATCGGAAGTTTTTTTTTATGTTGTGAGCCATAGCGGACTGCTATTAATTATATCAGGCTATAGATAATAAATTGATGACATAGAAAGTCCAAAATCTCTAACTCAACGTTAAAAAGCCAATACCTACCTACTTCTATGTTTCTTAACGATAAGTACATAGGTACGGTCCATTTATTTATAAATGTCTTATTATTTAAACAATCTTTACAGTACTTATTATAGAATTTTGTTAAAAATAAATCAAATATTAGTTCAAACCTAAACATTCTTAAGTTAATCATCTATTGAAGACGAACGTAATTTCCTAAAAAGTCTATTTTAATTTATATTGTTGTAAAATCACAAAAAGATATGGTAAGATTGTTTACATAATAGGACAATTATGAATAAATGGAGGCAGACAGAAGTTTTGCAATTGTATTTTAGCAAATAATACTAGGTTATACTTATTAAACAGAAATCGGAGTATTAAGGTATATCCGCACAAAACTACTTTGAAAAAATGTAATATTTTATTTTCCGTTCTCGTCAATATTTGCAGTAGCTGATTTAGGGGGGGGGGCACGGAGGCACGTGCCCCAATATTAGTGCTCCCCGTCCCGGTCTGAGAAGCAGACCGCTAGCTTACTCTACGGGAAGGCGGGCGAGAGAGGTCACAGCTCTCCTCAAAATCGAACCGTCGACCAACACCTCAGCCACACGCGGAGTGCCATCTCCGCCAAGAATCAAACGTAATATGCGAGCTCGTCGCCAAAGCAATGAGGGCAAATTTGCCTCTTTTAACAATACTAAATCACCCTCCCTGGGAGGCTCAGTCCTGTCTGTCCACTTCACTCTTTGCTGCAGCAAATGCAAATATTCAAGCGACCAGCGACGCCAAAAGTCCTGGCTCATTTGCTGCAACATTTGAAAACGCGACAACCGATATACGCGTTCATCCTTCCACGGGTATTCGGGCAGGGCATTCAACGGCCCTCCCACCAAAAAATGACCAGGGGTGAGAGCTTCCAAGTCATTTGGATCTGGAGATAGCGGACAGAGAGGACGAGAGTTGAGGACCGCCTCAACTTTACAAAACACTGTGGCCAGCTCTTCAAAAGTTAGAGCCGTTTCTCCGATAATGCGGCGGAGGTGGGTCTTTGCGGATTTCACAGCCGCTTCAAAAATCCCTCCCCAATGGGGGCAACTTGGGGGACTAAACTTCCAGGTTATTCCCCTTTGGGCAGCAATTTGACTTAAACTAGTACAATTTTTATCAATAAACACAGAAACATCCTTAAGATAATTTACAGTTCCTTTATAGTTTGTGCCATTGTCAGACCTAATAAGGGAAGGTAGACCTCGACGCGAAACAAAGCGATCCAACGCGGCGACGAAGGCCCCCGTAGTCAGAGCCGATACCACCTCCAAATGGACAGCCTTGGTGGCCAAACAAACAAATACACACAAATAGCCCTTCACAATACGGGCATTACGAAAGGGAGAAGCCTTGATCGAAAAGGGACCGGCAAAATCGGTTCCAACGCCGTCAAACGGCCTCGAAGGTCGGATTCGATCAGCGGGCAAATCACCCATCTGTGGTTGCATCGTGGATGCCTTCAACCTATAACATGCAATACATCGAAACAGGACACTACGGATTGCTCTTCGGGCAGACAAAATCCAAAACTCGCGTTGCAAAATAGCCAACAAAGCATTGCACCCAGCATGGGCGTTACGAATGTGTCGATCAGACACCAAAAGCTGCACCAAGGGTCCGCCCTTGGGCAACAACAGAGGATGGCGAGTCTCATATGGAAGATCCGCCTTCCGGAGCCTGCCTCCAACCCGAAGAAGCCCATCCGAGTCGATGTACGGGTTCAAACGAGCGACCGCGCCCTTCAACTTAGCGCGTCCGTCGCGCAAAATACGAAGCTCTGACTCAAACCGTCCGGTCTGCACGACACGGACCCAATGCAACAATGCGCTCCGGCGCTCTTCTGCACCTGCAATCGGCTCCAACCTCTTTGCCTGTGGGTTTCTACAATTATGTATGAAACGCTTAATCCAACTGGTAACACCCAGAAGCTTATCCAAGCTACTATACCGAGCAAGTAGCCAATCCGGCTCCGACGTCGTCTCAGCGACTACAGCATGTACACGGAGCCCAGTCAAACTCAAAGAAGTAACATCTGTCTGACAGACAGGCCAAGATGTTTCTGATCCCATCAGCCACTCTGGACCCCACCAGAGCGGGTGTGACACCAATTCTGGTGCCGTACAACCTCGGGAAGCACAGTCCGCTGGGTTAAGCTCTCCCGGCACATGTCTCCATGTTATATCAATTCCAATATTTTGAATTTGGGAAACCCTGTTTCCAACAAAAACCTCCAAGGTATATGGGGCCGCGCGCAACCATGCAAGCGCGACCTGGCTATCCGACCAGGCGAAGATGTCCCGTATCTCGACCGTGGCCGCTAGCTCACATGCAACGTGATGCAACAATTTAGAGAGAAGGTGAGCTCCACTCAACTCAAGCTTGGGAATAGTCAGCCTAGTCCTGATGGGGGCGACCTTGCTCTTCCCTAACAAAAGCGAGACATTGACCCGGCCATCGGCGTCAACTGTCCGCATATAGACTGACGCGGCGTAGCCTCGCTCCGACGCGTCACAAAAGCCATGCAGGCTGGCTCGATATTTCCCGGGGGCAATATTCGACGAGGCAAGGCAATCCGATTGACTTCCTTAATCGATGAAAACAACTCGAGCCAATCATCCAATGGAGAGCCAAACAGCGGCTCGTCCCACGAGACGCCCAAAGTCCAAAGTCTCTGAAGAAGACACTTTGCAGAGAATATCACTGGACTGATCCAACCGCTTGGATCAAACATACGGGCTATTACGGACAACACCGTTCTCTTAGTCCAGACCTTTGGTATTTCCAAGTCCACTTGGAATGTAAAAATATCGGTTAGCGGCTGGTACTGCATGCCCAGCACCGCTATCCTGTTGGGATCATCCACATCCTCAAACAGGTGAGGGTTCTGTTGGTGATCCTCCGGGATCCCTTCTAGAACTTTAGGCTCATTAGACAACCACTTACGTAGCTCGTAGCCACCTGTCTTCAATATTTCAATCAATTCATCCCGCAGTAGGAGGGCCTCCTCAATACTTTGGGCTCCGGTGCACACGTCATCGACATACAAGTCACGTGACAGCACGGAAGCCCCACGGGGAAAGCGGATCCGTTCCCGCTCTGCCAATTCAAGCAATGATCTGATGGCGATATAGGGACTAGATTTCAAACCATACGTGTTTGTGTTGAGTTCATACACCGTCACAGGATCCTCAGGGCGCTCACGCCAGAGTATCAACTGGAATCGCCTGTCCTCAGGATGTATGACTGTCTGGCGGAACATCATCCGGATGTCCGCACCAAAAACCACTTGATGTCTTCTAAAGTTCATGATGATGTCAATTATGTCCCTATGCAATTTGGGACCCGAATGCAAACACAGATTCAACGAAACCCCGTTCGAAGTGGGTGCGGACCCATCAAAGACAGTCCGCAACTTGCCCGTTGAGGCCTTCACCACCGCGTGGTGGGGCAAAAATAATGCTCAGTTGAGCTCCAATCAACTCGAGCCGGAGACATGTGACCCAAATCCTCGTACTCTGTTCTGTTCTGTTCTGTTCTGTGCCCTCCCAGCCAGTGGTTAAACTGCAAGAGTTTAGGGCTGGGTCCACCTCCGAGGGTGCACTTTCTACGAGAGAGCTGAGCCTGGACGTTATGTACATTCTCGTTCTCGTGCCGTGGAGGAGTGCTCCACTCAGACGTGAATCCCTAATCCCCAGCTCGAGGAAACCAGTTGGGCACGTAGACGAGATTGGGAATGTGGGGCGGGGCAGCCAGGATAGGAGTGATGGGATGTTTTTAGAACCGACCGAATTCCAGCATCAAATCAGTATGGGGAAGATAGATACTATACTTGGTGTGTAATATATATATGGAAGGGAAATAGGCTGCGATGATGTTATGTGTGTCCAAGTCTTCATGTTGTTGTTCCCCTGGTTGAAGGCCGAGCCGCATGCAGAACTCGCTGATGTCCTCGCGTCGATGCGAGGCCGAAGGCCGAGCTAATGATGTCATCGCTTATGTCCGCGCCGCGCCGATGCGAGGCCGAAGGCCGAGCTAATGATGTCATCGCTTATGTCCGCGCCGCGCCGATGCGAGGCCGAAGGCCGAGCTAATGATGTCATCGCTTATGTCCGCGCCGCGCCGATGCGAGGCCGAAGGCCGAGCTAATGATGTCATAATGATGTCATCGCTTATGTCCGCGCCGCGCCGATGCGAGGCCGAAGGCCGAGCTAATGATGTCATCGCTTATGTCCGCGCCGCGCCGATGCGAGGCCGAAGGCCGAGCTAATGATGTCATCGCTTATGTCCGCGCCGCGCCGATGCGAGGCCGAAGGCCGAGCTAATGATGTCATCGCTTATGTCCGCGCCGCGCCGATGCGAGGCCGAAGGCCGAGCTAATGATGTCATCGCTTATGTCCGCGCCGCGCCGATGCGAGGCCGAAGGCGCGGCGCAGCCCTCACGGCGCGGCGCAACTCCTCTCACGGCGCGACGCAGCTCCTCCCACGGCGCGACGCAGCCCCTCCCACGGCGCGGCGCAGCCTCTCACACGGCGCGGCGCAGCTCCTCTCACGGCGCGGCGCAGCCCCCTCACGGCGCGGCGCAACTCCTCTCACGGCGCGACGCAGCTCCTCCCACGGCGCGACGCAGCCCTTCCCACGCCGCGGCGCAGCTTCTCTCACGGCGCGGCGCAGCCCCCCTTATGGCGCGGCGCAGCTCCTCTCACGGCGCGACGCAGCTCCTCCCACGGCGCGACGCAGCCCCTCCCACGGCGCGGCGCAGCTTCTCTCACGGCGCGGCGCAGCTCCCCTCACGGCGCGACGCAGCTCCTCCCACGGCGCGACGCTGCCCCTCCCACGGCGCGGCGCAGCTTCTCTCACGGCGCGGCGCAGCCCCCCTCACGGTGCGGCGCAGCTCCTCTCACGGCGCGACGCAGCTCCTCCCACGGCGCGACGCAGCCCCTCCCACGGCGCGGCGCAGCTTCTCTCACGGCGCGGCGCAGCCCTCACGGCGCGGCGCAGCTCCTCTCACGGCGCGACGCAGCTCCTCCCACGGCGCGACGCAGCCCCTCCCACGCCGCGGCGCAGCTTCTCTCACGGCGCGGCGCAGCCCCCCTTATGGCGCGGCGCAGCTCCTCTCACGGCGCGACGCAGCTCCTCCCACGGCGCGACGCAGCCCCTCCCACGGCGCGGCGCAGCTTCTCTCACGGCGCGGCGCAGCTCCCCTCACGGCGCGGCTCCGTTACTGGCGCAGCGTGGCTGGGCATCATGCACGGCATGGCTCTGCTACTAGCACCGCGTAGCTCCACGCCCAGCACGGCGTAACTCTGCACTCTGAACGGCGCGGCTCTGCGCCCCGCACGCCGCAGCTCCGCACCATGCATGGCGCAGCTCTGCACCCTGCACGGCGCGGCTCTGAACTTGCCGTTTTCGAGGAACCGCTGCAAAAGGTTTAAATCCCAGCACAATGAAAGCCACAAACACAAATTTCAAATATGATATGCCTAAACGTATACGTAACAAAGTGCGAGTATATACTTTTCATTTGAAAAGTCCAATCAAACATGGTATGCTTCTAAAATGTAATTAACAATTCTACCCAATTGCACAAATAAACAACAGTAAATTAAAGAATCACAGACAAACATTTGATGTGCAAAGCTGCACAATCAGGCACTTAGTACATAATCCCCTCCTAATAATCCTCCTAATAATCTCTCCTGATCTTTTGGCTAAATTGAAGTTAAACGCACTGATTGCGCCGGTCTTCTTCTCTTAGGGTTACCGAAGAGACTTAGAAGTAAAACTCCTTGAATACTGCTGCTATTTCGTTTATTTTCTTTAAATTTAGAAAATACAGAATAAATGATGTCGACAGTACGGAAATTCACAACGCCATGACGAACGCCCGCGCCGCCAGGACGCCGCGCGATGTCACATCGAAAGCCGCCTTTTCTCCTAAAAATCTGTTACATTTAATACCTCGTTGCCTATGCCTGATATGCAATGGTACGAATTGATTTTTCTAGGCAACCCAATTTTCCTTTGAGCGCTTTCACTAATGAATGAAGACTGGCTTCCAGAGTCCAACAAAGCTTTTAAGGTGTAAATATTGTTATTATTCTTTACCTCAACTAACGCTAAAGTGAGAAGAATTTGACCAGAAGATGTAGCAGACATGGACACGGAAGAAGCAGTGCTAGTTGTCGTGCAATCAGCGCTGGGAGTGCTAGAACCAGGTAAGTTGGTATCATTTGTGTCAATATTATTATTTGTAACCATGTTCGACTGGGCAGACGGAGACGGTAATGAATTTTGTTTATGTAGCAAAGTGTTATGTTTTCTGTGACCAATTCGACAACCACCCAGTCTGCATTGAAAGTGTTGATGACCACAACGAAAACAATTACTACATAATTTCAGAGAGGTAAGTTTAGAGATTCTTTCTATTATAGGCATAGCTTTAAATACAGAACTTTCGTATAACATATATTGTTGTTTACAGATTGGACACTGCTTATGAGGCGACGACGAATCGACCGATGCACTATGAAAAGTTTTAGTATTTTTTACATTGGGAAGACTATGCCGTTTTTCATTAGTTATTTTGCTAGCATTTAACGTTTCCAGAATAGTAGCGCGTTGTCGGGGAAATGAATAAAATTCCTCTAAGGTAGGGGAATCCATGCTACTCCTAAATTCCTCCCGCTTTCTAGTAGTAACACTGCCCAATTTCTTCGATGCCATATATATGATGAGCGTGTCCCACTTATCAGTAGGCTCGCCTAAAGAATTCAAGGCATTTAAATTTTTAGATAAAGTGTCAATCAAATGACGAATACCACTGTTTGATTCTTTATTCAGTGGTTGAATTGAAAATGAACATTTGATATGTTCATTAATTAAAATACGTTTGTTGTCGTAACGATCACGGAGCAAATTCCATGCGATTATGTAATTGTCTGCTGACATTGTAACGGAACCTATGACAGAACTAGCTGGCCCTTCTAAATACGATTTAAGGTAATGAAACTTGTTAATATTGTTTACGGTTTCGTTCTCATGTATTAATGACTCTGACTGATCTGAGGATCACCGTTGAATGGATTGATTTTAATGTAAGGCCATTTCACATTCGTACATTTAGAAGTGTTAGACGAAGCCTCCACTTTATCTTGATTTTCGAAACATTCTAACAATGATTGAGCCCGTGCAATTAAATTAAAGAATGCGTTTTCAGTAGTTTCGCGCTCCATCATTTGTTTATTATCATTGTCTTCGTCTAACACTTCTATCTGCGACTAACACCCGTATTCACAGACGCCTCCCCGACCCCAACCCGCCCGACGCCTAACCGACCCGACCAACCCGGCACGGCTAGCCCATATATGGCATGTTCTTATGTTTCATAATTATTTTTTCACATAACTTATTATATTTGCGTGTTTAGTAACGGGTGAACTACTGTTCCTGCAAATTGAGTCCTTATATGTCGATCCCCGAAAATGGTAACCCAAAAATTTACTTCACAATGATAGTGACAATCACCACATATCCCATATATGTTATCTCCCATCTAATCTTTGTCATATAATATACGAAGTCATAAAATTCGAATTCAGAAAGCCTTGTAGATCAAACCACATGTCAACCCCCCGAAAATGTTAACCAAAACCCAAAAACTTTAGATACCTAGCTCTCTCATGTATGTTATCTTACAAGTACTCTATGTCGACAATGAGGATTAGAACAAGAATTATTCGTTTATTGATCTTAGGTGACCGATTACTTTCCAAGAACGCACTTCTGTTTTATATAAGTAGGCCTGATACGAAAGCCAAGCCGAAGGCCAGCACGAAGGAATATAATTATTAGAGATGTAAAATGACTGAATCTGACCACTTCTGACAGTCAATAAAGATAAATGACCGATTAACTTTGTCAAATTCAGTCAATTTCACTTATAATCGTTCGTTTACTACTAAAGGAACTGAATGTAACAGTGACTAATCACAATTTAATTGTCATAAACTATGAACTTACACGCCACCAATCCATACTAATATTATAAATGCGAAAGTTTGGATGTGAGTTTGTGAGTTTGTGAATTTGTGAGTTTGTGAGTTTGTGAGGATGTTTGTTACTCAATCACGCAAAATCTACTGGACGGATTTCGATGAAATTTGGTACAGAGGTAGATAATGACCTGGAATAGCACATAGGCTACTTTTTATCCCGGGAAAAAGCACTGTTCCCGTGGGAAATTCACGCGGGCGAAGCCGCGGGCAAAAGCTAGTATCAAATAAATTCTTTACTTATTAAATAAATCGAAATAATAATAATCGTGAGGTCTAGATTCGCGACAAACTACTAGCGCTCGAATAAATTTATGCTTAAATTTATGCGTAAGCAAGTTACCTATGTGAAAAAATCATTATGACACATTCTTATGTATGCCCATATATGGCATGTTCTTACATACCATATATGGGCCAACCATACCAAACTGGTCGAGTCGGCCAAACGTCAGTCAAGCTGAAGTCAGGGAAACGTCCGTGAACACGGGTGTGAATGTCCTCAAAGCTGCACGAAAGGTCACGCATTTTATTGTAACGCAAACGAAGTTCGTTTATTTTAACTGCATCTGTTTCTTTGCATTCCAACAAAGGTGATAAATACCGTTCAAATAACGTTAATCATGACCTAATGTGGCCTCTCTGTTTAATAAGATCCCTTAAATCACTCATTTTGTTGACGAAAAACGCAACTTCAATCAATTCAATAAAATAAGCGAAAGTAGTTGAATCAGAAATAAAGTAAACAGGTACGTTACGTGCGCGATGATAACAAACTGGTTTTGTAGCCAAGTAGCCGGCCGTTCGGCGTCAGCTGCCCGCTGCTGCCTTATCACAGGAAAGCAGATTCTCCGCGAACTTTAGCAGTCTAGGTTTCCGACTGCTGTATGCACCTGGAATATTCGGCAGGTAATGTAAGGACTACGTTCAAAAATGGAGCTAAAAGTTGAGGACACTAATAATTGCAAATCATTGCCAAACAAAAGATTGATAAATTTGGTTGAAAAATAAGGAAATGTTGATTTCTACTATTGATTTCGTTACAACTACGTTTAATAAACACTTAATCACTGTTATTAGTAGAAAATATTTAGTGATTAACGTGAATTTTACGAAAAACGTTGAATTTTATTATTTTTTATATGAGGGTTGTCTAGCACATCAATCCCTTCCACAAAAACAAGGCTTCGTAAGTGGACGCTCATTTTTTAAAATGACGCCAATTTCCGGCATTGCCCTTTTACCACTACGGATATATTTGTCTAGTAAAAACTATAAAATTACGTATCGATCCTACTTCTGAATTTGTTGGATAACGGTAACATTGTAAATAAAAGTATTAGGCGTGTTTTAAATGCTTTGCATAGAAGTAGAATATTCCCCTTACTTTCTGTATAGGAGAAACAAAACCAATATATCCAAATGATTGTTCAAGCAGAGATTAGTTATAAATTCGTAATAATTATTTGGAAGTTCTGAATACTTATATTTAATTAAATAATAACACATACTTACATTAACAATGTATATTTTCCATCACATCAGCATAAAACAAAAGACAGACGGACTGATCGATTGCCTTTTAAAATTGGCGGGAAGATTAACCAGCCAGTGTCATTGTGACAGCGTCACAGAGAATAAACCTTATGCGATCAGTCCGTAAATTGATGAATACAAATAATAATTTTTATGACATATTTGCTCGTAAAGTGTCATTTATTTCACCAATTTCAATATTGTATTGTATCTCATTACGCACTTGTGCGTTATTGTAAAGTAAAACGCACGCTCCGTCTAAAAACGAATGATACTTTTTAGATCTTAGCATAGAGTTTTTATGTCAGAAAAGTGGTCAACATTTTATGAATAAAATTAACTTTAGGAGATAAAATAAATAAAAATTTAATTCTTTAAATTAATTTTAACAATAAATTACAACCATTTATCTGTAACAAAACACAAAAATATTAATTTACTTTATTAGTAATAGTAGTAATACTGGCTGTCTTTGTGCATTTGCCCCAAAAAAAAAAGCGCTGGTGCGCGCGCACCGCCAATCCGTGAACAAGCAAAATTACACCGCGCGCCCCTCCCCGGTATTGTCGTTTTCCGAGTTTCACTCAAATATTTCCTCGCAAATATGTTACAAAACGTCGTATGACATACGTGCGCTCTAAAAATTACAGCCTCTGCCCTTCTTGTAGCCCTCGCCTACGGCTCGGGCTAGCAATATCGCCTCGGCTGTAATTTTCAACCACCGCACTTATATCACAATGTACTATTATAACATATTTGCTCGTAAAGTGTCATTTATTTCACCAATTTCAATATTGCATTGTATCTCATTACGCACTTGTGCGCCATTGTAAAGTAAACCGCACGCTCCGTCTAAAAACGAACGATACCTTTTCAATTCTTATCATAGAGTTTTCATGTCAGAAAAGTGCCCATCATTTTACGAACAAAATTAACTTGAGATAATATAAATAAAAATTTAATTCTTTAAATTAATTTTGACAACAAACTACAACCATTTATCCGCAACAAAACACAAAATATCAATTTACTTTATTAGTAACACTGGCTGCTTCCCTGCATTTGCCTTAAAAAAAGCGCCGATGCGCGCGCATCGCCAATCTGTGAACAAGTAAAATTATACCGCGCGCCTCTCCCCGGTATTGTCGCTTTCCGAGTTTCATTCAAATATCTCCTCGCAAATATGCTATAAAACGTCGCATAACACACGTGCGCTTCGCAAATCACAGCTTCTGTCTTTCTTGTAGCCCTCGCCCACGGCTCGGGCTAGCAATGTCGCCTCAGCTGCAATTTTCAACCCATCGCACTTATGTCACAATGTACTATTTCAACACACTTGCTCTCAAAGTGGGTCCTATTACAACGAATTCAGGCCCATAATGCCACACATTACGAAGGCATTACAAATATATTACGGAGGTGTTTGGAAATAAAATTACCATACTGCGCCATACAAAAGATAGAAAACTAATGCGGGTACATAATGGATTCCACAAAGCATTTTTAATTTAGCCGTACAACACATACAAGATCAAATAGGGAAAATAACAACCGTTTTTAAATAAGCAAATATAATGATTTTTATACAGCCAAGCACCGGCTGTATGGCGATATACTATCGGCAGCGTGCACCGCGCTCGCGCGGCGCGGCGGCTCGCGAATAATTATTATGTTGTGTTTGTAAAGTACATCTTCCGATTCTCGCCGTGTTAGCATATTAAATATTTAATAAAATGTCGACTAGTATGGAAGAATATGCAAATTCAACTCCACCTGAAGTCATTAACGAGGCGCGCAATGCAAGCAATAGTTTCAAGAAAAAAAATCAAACGTAAGTATTTGGCAGCATACGAATGTTTTATAAAGTGGAGGAATTACAAAAAGGCGCAATCGTTTTTCGACAATTAGATGTTAGGACCACATTATTATTATTTTTTTACTCACAAGTGTGTTGAAAAACGTCGCACGATACACGTGTGCATTTGGTCACTACGCACACTCGGCTTTATTAGCGCGCTCGCCCTCGGCTCGCGCGCCAATATCGCCTCTTGTGCGCAATGACCAACTTTGCACACTTTTTCGTAATGTACTATTAAAAACGACTGATGGTGACAACTTAAATTTGCAGTTGTAATATCAAAGTCAATGCAATATGCATATGTTATTTATAAATAATCCCCAACATATGATTTAATGTGATCACCTCATACAAACGAAAATTCCCAGCCCCGTCTGCTATTGTTTATTGGCGATAAAGAGCGCAATGGGTTTAGGAAAAAATATGGTAAGGTTTTTACTGCCGCATCTGCGTTTTTTGAAAAGTTTTTAGTAGTTTATTCGTTTGTTTCCTTGAGTCAAATGTTTGTCTATTGTCAAGTCACGTGTTAGTTTGGCCTCGAGTTTAAAATAGTTGTCTATTGTATATTGATAAGAGAAAGCTATGGGTTTAAATTGTTATCGAGGTGGTGTTTTTACTGCCCCAGCTGTGTAGTTTAAAAAGAGTTTTAAATAATTTGTTCTTTTTGTTTCCGTGAGACAGCGTCTGCAATATTTTCTAGCAGATGTTTTATTGCGGGATGTTTACTGATGTTGCATTTGAGGAATTTAGTTTCGGAATGTGCCTAAGTATAATTGTTTTCTTTGTCGGCGGCGTGTTGTTTTTGGGCTTTGTTACTTCATGTTAATTACTTATTGTCTTTAATGGTTTTACCATGAAAAATGGGCTGGTTTCTCGTGGGAGATATTCTTTTCCGATATTCTTCTCAAATTACATGTAATATTTAGTACAGCTAGGTTATATTCAAAAATAGAAAAGGGCGGGTTAATTATTAATAGAGAGGCTATTAGGTAATTGGATTTAGGTCGTAGTAAGACGATTATTGTATGTCGGTACACATGCGTGTTTGGGTGAGTGATCTGATAAATAGATCGCGACCAGGCTTAAGATGCTTAATTTAATTAGTTGTATTGTAGTCTAGGCTACGCGTACGAATTTAATACGCGTAGATTTGGGTTAGATTATTTGTATCTAAATTTGGTTACAGCACGAACATATCATATCGGGGGATAGCAGAGCAAATTAAGGTGTTTATATAGAATTTTAAGCGGTAAACTAGGTGATAGTCAGAACACTAGTGGTTAAATTCAGTTTCGGCTGGGTTAGAGGCTTTGTGTCAGGTAAATAAGAAGCTTGTATCTAAGATATATATGGTTAGATCACTTGCATGCTAGGGTGTTATATCTAGGAGAGGGTGTAGGATCTAGGAGATACTACTGCAGTCAAATTTAGTATGGGCGGTTATGATGTTAAGTAGGTAGGATGGAGATGGCTAATGTCTAGATTATAGTCAAGTTACACACTATCGGGCTGCGGCTGAATTCAAGGTGCTGAATTATAAAGTTAGATGGTTACGCATTATTTATGTTAGTTATTGTCGGGACACGTGGTGTACGCCTGTAAAATAGCGGGCGAAATAAATCTGCGTCTTTAAGTTTCTAAAAGAAGAATTTAAGTAGTTTTATATCTAGATTATGAAAGTGAAGTTCTTTATTTTATTTTCATAAAACCCAAATGAACGATTGTTAGATGAAAGCTGGAATATGTTGTTAGATAGTTGTAATTTTAGATTATAATCAATAAATAAGCGGGCTGAATCCGTTGCGGTCAAGTTCAGATGCTGGAATATAATACAATCGACTCTCGTTAATTCAAACCTGCGATAGTTCGAGCCTCTCTATAATTCAAAATTATCACTGGTTCCCTACAGAATATCTTATTATTTCGAACTAAATCAATACATTTTTATGCACTTGGTAATTCGCACAAAAAATTCATTGCTAATATTTTATCATTAGTCATTCGTAGTTTTATTCATTTTCTCTCAAAAATTTCGAACCATTTGATATGTCAAACATTCAATTCGTAATATTTTAAGAGTCCCTCGAGTTTCGAATTAACGAGAGTCGACTGTAGTAGGTTGTTTAGATATATATATATGGAGTATAAGCAAGCTACGTAAAAGCCTGACTGTATAACGGATACGGTTGTCAACGACTGAGTTATACTTATATGCTTATATAATATTCGGTTTAGAATTATATTACAATCAAACTTTAGACGGACAGGGTCAATTGCAACCGAGTTAAAAGGTGGAATATAGGTACTGTAAAACAGTCTAGGTTAAGGTAAAGTTAATGGTGACAGAATTTACAGTGTAGAATTATATTAATTTTCCAAAATACGTACGGATATGTACTGTTCATTGGCAAACTGAATTCAAATGATCGCATGCACTGCAAAATTGTATTAGTACTGTTTTAGGAGTGAATTGATTCCGTTCGAGGTTTATTGGTAATGTATAAAAGGTAGTTGAATCAACGTGCATGGAAACCTCTCACCCGAGTAATCCAGCCCGCTCGTAGTGCTCTCAGGTCGCGGATATTCTTCATTCACTACACTTCTTTGTTTTATTTTAAAGTTTATCGCGGATTTTTTATTTTGGGCCGGGGAAAGATAATATTTGTTAGAAAACCACTGAAACTTAGAGCTCTTCACGATACAGGGATCGGGGCATTCACTCGAGCGCCAGTAACACTATTTTATTTTGTTTTTATTTTATATAGATTAGATTCATGTAACTTGGCACAAATTAATAGTCACCGGCAGACCATTTTTCGAAAAACAATATGCGAATGCACACAACACAGCGCGGCCGCAGGTAGAAAGGATAAATGTTTCAGAGGCGGGCTCTTTCAACATCTGGCCTATTGTTTCGAGGACCAGGCAAACGCGTGCGCACCCGACAAGGTCCCGGACGAGACTCCGTGACCCAAATCCTCGTACTCGCGCATAAATTCAATATATTTATCGCGAAGTACGTGGTCACGCTGCATACGTCGCTCCATGGACAGCAGTCGTTTCTCCGCAAGCGCCCTACTTTGCCCTAGGCTAGGACGAGAGGCAACAAAGGGTAACCTAGTTACAAACCGACCGGAGGGCAACCTCTCCGTGGTCGATCGAAAAAGGGCTTCGCACTCAGCGTGTTCCGGATCCATCCTGGAACTCATAGGTGGCTCCTCCACCTCCCAAAACCTTTGCATGGTCTTGGCCAAGGACGCTGATGCGACGACCGGTGGCTCCTCCACGGTGCTATTATCAAACACAGGGCCCATCAGGGCGAAACCAAAGATAGTAGACACTGCCATCAGTGAAGACGAACCCAGAGCTTTCTGGGTACCCAACAAAATCCAACCCAATACGTCCGAGCCCAGGAGCAAGTCCACTGGGCCGGGATGAAAGACAAAGGGGTCGGCCAAATCCAGACCCGAAACCAAAGACAACACACCCGGCGGTATGTCTGTCGAGGGGTGCCAACCCGCAATGGTATCCATTACCATAGCCGAAGTCGTGATCCTCATTGTGGAGGACTTCAGCGAAGAAAAGGTGACAAGTGTCTGGCCCGTCAGACACTTCACTTGTATGCCACCAACTCCAAGAAGTGGCACAGGCGAGTCTTCCACGACTAAACCTAACTGGTGTGCCACTCGAGTGGTAACCAAACTGCTTTGAGCCCCTGAGTCCAACAGAGCTCTCAAATTAATGGCTTCCCCCACGACCCCATACGCGGACCACCGCGGTAGGGAGCAGAACCGTCCGCGGCTCTGTCCCAGCAAGGGAGCAAGCTAGTTACGGGCTCCCCACTCTCTCCAAACCAGGGGCGCGCCACTGACCCGGATAATATGGCGGGCGAGTGCACATCCCCATCTGAGGGGGGGCATAACCCGCGGCCCGGCCATACATATGGTACGGCGGGTGGTACTCCAGCCGTGGGTACTCGCGCAGCGGCGGAGAAAACCGCTGCGGCTGCATGTGTTGGGCATTGGTAACCCGCGTGGAGGGGGGTGTCCCCACTCTCACGTCCGATCTAGGGCCCCCGCCCATGGGGGCCCTATCCGGGGCCTGGCCAGCCACATACTGGCCATGACCTTGGGGCGCGTGGTCCCGGTCCGCCAAGACCCGCGCAGGTACGCGACCCCCTCCCGAGGGGGGTGCGACGAGCGAAGCCGCGTCCTCCGTCCGATGGTGGAGGGCTTCGCGCAGGAGCGCCCCCGCCCATAGGGGACCCCTGCCTCAACAACCGGGGGCCATCCCCGTTCCGGTTCATGCAGAGCATCGCGTGGTGCAGCCCACGGCATGCACTGCATGGTATGGCCCTGGGACAGTCACGTGCATAGTGACTGCCCAAACAGTAAAAGCATAGTTCATGCCGCCTTGCCATGCGGCGCCGATCTTGTACTGGCAGTCTCTGCCAGTCCCTGCATTGCAGCAGGCTGTGGCCCATCCGGCCACATTGCAGGCAGTCCGCGTCCCCCGCGACTGCTGCCGTGTGTGCAACCCGCACACCAGCTCCACGCGGTGGCGGTTGCCGTCCCTGTTGGGGCCTACGTTCAGGCGCTCTGGATGGCGCTGAGTCCGTCATGGTATTCTCAGCCGCCCGTGCCTCAAACTCCAAAAACTTCACCAAGTCAGTGAATGTTGGTAGGGTGGTGCTATCCCGTTCCGCATTCTCGCGCTCAAACCGCGAGCGGATGTTATTGGGCAATTTGCCCAATACAATGTGCACCAGCAAAAAGGACCATTGGTCCACCGGCAGCCCCAGTGTGCGGAGCGCGTTACAGGCCACTGTAACGGGCGTGAGCAACTGCAGGCGCAACTGTGCCCTGTTGGCCACCTTGGGCAGGGCCATCAACTGTGCGGCGTGCGCATCCGCTAACAAACGTAAATTTTGGTAGCGGGAGTTCAATAACTCCCAAGCCGTATCGTACTGGTCGTCCTCCACCCGGAGGTGCTGGATGAGCGACCGCGCTTCATCCTCCAGAGTGGAGAGGAGGTAGGCCATCTTCTGGGCCTTCGACAAATCCTGTCGTGCTACGACCAGGGACTCAAACATATTTTTGTAGGCTACCCACTCCTCCATCCTACCCCCAAAGTGGGACAGCTGAAGGGTGGGGAGCCGACCAGTAACCGCTGGTCCTTCCTGTCTAACAGGTGTGCGAGGGGCTGGTCCGCCAGCCTGTCTCGCCCTTATTGCGGTCGCCGCCTCCGCGATATCATCGTGCAGACTCAGGATCTGGTCCATGTCCGCCATGTGACCTGCGTAGACCTCCGCGGCAAGTTCGGCTTCGGTAAGCACCGCCATGGCCGCTTCCGCGCTACTCAATCGTGAGTGGAGGTGATCCGCTCTTAGCAGTGTGGCGCCCTCCCTGTCCTTCCGGGACAGGAGTCCTCCGGCCGTCACAAACCATCTCAGTTCGTTGGCGAGTGTCGCCTTAGCATTGGAGACCTTCGCCATCGCGTCAAGTCACAAACAAACAAACAAATAAGAAAAGATAAAAAAGGTAAATAAAGAACAAAATCAAGCAACAACACGAAAAACCGCGGTAGGTATGAGAATGGCACAAACCCGGAGCGCACGGTACAAACCGCAAACAAATACAAAAAGGGTTACAAATATTCTTATACAAACAAACTAAGAAAAATCTAATAATTTTTACAAACAATTAATTATTTTTTACAAACGAACAAATAGAGGGTAGATAAACTACGCTCTGCTACCAGAAAATGTGCGCAGAGAATCCGGGCAAACGAAATGGCGGGAGGGTTCGGTACCGAAAAATATACCGGGTAAAAAAAGTACCGGTAAAAAACCTCGACCCGACACTACGTCTGTCCGACTAACCTAACCTAACCTATACGCAGTCTGCTACCACTGTAGTTTACAACGGGAACTACAGAACCCTGTATATTAAACCTAACTTAATAGCTACAACCACCCACAAACCCAAGGGTCACTTACCAAACTTAATCTTCTGCTCTTCGGATCCAATCTTGAGTGTCTTCGGAAGAGGAGGGGGTTGTTCCCTAAATCACCCAACCTACCCCATGAGATCTCAATCCCCAGAAAAAATACCTGATCCGTCTAGCAGTTCCACTCGGCAACAGATTTCGGCGTCCCCAGGCAGCCACGTTTCGCATCTCACAAGAAACAGTCAAAGTAAAAGGTTTCACAAACACAAACGTTCAATAGTTATTTAACAAACAGGAAATTCACAAATATAACTCAAACTAATTAACAATCAAAGGACGCGGGACCTCTCGCGTATTAAAAATCAAACCGATATCGCACAGGACAATGGCGACCGTCCGCGACCCATTCACGCGAGCAATTTCATGCGGCGCGGCCTCCCCGCGCGATGTCCAAACAATACTGAATTCAAAATGGTCGCTCGCGACTGCCGACGCCGGCCGAGCGGGCGACGACGCTACTAATATGAAACTACCGCACGCGCTAGAATATTACGGCGGCGAACGGACAAAACAACATAGATTTTATTACAAACAGTACAGAAAGGAAACTCCCTGCCCCTCCCGCAATATGGCACCCCCCCGCTCCTTCCGCACTTCTCCCCCGTTCTTGTGTAACTGTGGGACGTTCGACTATGAAAACGCACACATTGACGTGTTACTGACGTGTTCACGGATATACAGTTTCATTTGTAGTAGTAGGCATATTTGACGCGCCGTTTCTATGAAGCGCCCGCCCTGTGGTATTAGCTTCAAGGCGGGCGGCAACAGTATCAGGATGGATGTCGATTTCTTGCCCCCCCCCCAATATGCATAGTCCGCCACGGACCTTGTAAAAAAAAATCCGAGAAAAAAATCCTGGATCCGCCGTTGAATATTTGTATTACTAAAGTAAACAATTTAAACATCACCATTGTTTTTCCACATTCATACTAAGGTTACTTATGTATACCTATTTTAACGGGACTTAAAAATTATGTCCAATTAAAATTGTATAATCATTTTTTTATTTCACGAATTGGTATAGCTACTAGAATATTTTAAGAGGAATGACATCACAGAATTGCTTACCATTTCCGTTTACTCCCAAATGATCAAAGGAGCTCAACCTTCTTCAAACGTCACTCAGGGGTGAAACAACATTGACATTCGAGATTTGAGCGGTGAAAAATGTAGCAAATAAGGGTTTGTTTACAGTAAGTAAGTATTACATAGCACAATTTTATCAGACACCTGTGATACATTGCATGAAGCAGCGTCAGTCGGCAGGACAACTAGAAAACGAATAAGTAAAATTAGCAACACGAATTTGAACATTCTATTTTAGCAGAAATAAAAGCGTGTCCATTAAATCGTTTACAGGTCAACGCGCAGTTACTGAGTGCTGTATTTTCCCTTTTTCATCTAACCCCCTACCCTGTCCTGCGTGGACTTCAAATTCGACAAATGCGGCGCGATGCGACGACGCCGTGCTTTATGCGACAAAACGCCGCCATCATAGGGCACATATGTATGCCCTAACATTTGATACCGTAAAACGGGGTGGATAGACACGATTTTTGACTTTAGATAAGATTTAAACCATGTTCCTACCTACATACAGCTAAGGAAATGTAATTTTTATATGAGTCTAGGTTTATACTATTTTTTATTACCCCGCTTAACCCAGTTTCCCTGCTTATTTTTGTAAAAAATACCAAAACGTGTGTGTTTTCTATTCGCCTCGAAGTGTGGGTGATTAGACACGGCATAAGAGGTGAATAGAAAAATTGCGTAGGGTTGGCATCATCGTAAATTATATGTACCTAGGTAGGTACCTAGCTAAGTATTATTTAAACTGTGCTTATTAATTGCATAAAAATCTTAAGCAAAGTTTAATACATTGAATAAGTAATTCATCTTAAACAAGTTATTTGAAATAAAAACACTCAGTTTTCATACAAAATTTGAACATTAATTTATTTATTGATTTTTCTAAAAGTAACAATTTGTGCCAACCCTGACTGTAAAATCTATCTTGTATTTATTGACCCCATATGCCGTATCTATTTACCCAGTATGCCGTGTTTATTCACCCCATACTGCGTGTCTATATAGTTCTTCCCCGTGTCTATAAACCTCAACTTCAAAATAAAATGGCAAAGTTTCTATTTTTTTAAAATAAACTTTTAAATTACAAATAATGTACTTATTTTTATACAAAATGTATTCCAGAAGGACCACAGATACGTATAAAAATAGCTTTATCACCAACAGGTAATGTTTTATAACTGAAATTTAAAAGTTTTGGTGACTTAAAATTCACGCAGTTCAACCGGTAGTTTTTAAAACGTTAGAAATAGCACTTTTTTCCATTATCTTTGAAAACAGGTGTTGCCGTTCTATAAAAAATATATTACTCTATTACAAACAAAAAGTTTAGTAACTTTTGTCCATCCGTTTCCATAGAGTTATAGTTGAAAAAACTTTTCGCAATTTTTTTCTATTGCCCCCGCACTTTCTATTCACCCCGTTTTACGGTATTGACGCATTGTCGCATTTGATGCGTTTTGCCGTCAACGTAGGACGCCGGGTAAGGCTAAATCTAAAAGCAAAGTTGTGACAAGTCGACTTGTGTTTATGACAAGATGTCACGTTGCGTTAGAGTTTCCTCGCGTACTCATTGTTGCTGTCTTGTAGTTTTGAAAGGACTTTAAACTTTTGTAGATTAAATACGTACTGAGTAACTTGTGACCAGCGATGGATGATATCTCGCGACCTTTGTGTAAACGCATAAATCGGAATTCGGAAATTTATAGATACTTATTTAAATGTTTATTACTATTTCTGTTGTCACATTTAGGAACATATCAAGTGGTTTTATTCAAGCTGTAATATGTGTTTAAAGATTATATTTTTTATAGAAAGATAAAAATATTATTAAACTGACATCCCTATAATAATTGTCCAGTAAAACTGCTACGCTGAATAATAATATCGTTAAAAATATATGTAACTAGCTGTCGCCCGCGGCTTCGCCCGCGTGAGTTTAGCTTAGATGAAAAATCTCTCTTGGAGCTTTTCATCAGATGTTCCAGATCTTCAATTTTTATACGTCAGCAGAAACTGCTCGTCAGGTTAAACGACTTTTAATAAGGCGCCATTTCCATATATGTTATAGCGTAGCTGGTCTCTTGCAGTTCTTCATCAGATGTTCCAGATCTTGAATTTTTATACGTCATCAGAAAATGCTCATCAGGTTGAACGACTTTTGTTAAGGCACCATTTCCATATTTCTTATAGTTTAGCTGTTCTGTTAAGGTTCTTCATCCAGGTGTTCCAGTTTTCAACATCAGTTATAGCCTATATGTTGCCCAGGCTTAATAGCTATACAACAAAAAAAGTTTCATTCAAATCCGTTCAGTAGTTTTTGCGTGAAACGCGTACATACATACAGACAGACAGACAGACAGACAGACAGACAGACAGACAGACAGACAGACAGACAAGAAATTCCAAAAAAATTTTTTTGCTTTCTATTATTCTTTTTAAGTGTCCCTCTATCCATTTCAGTCAAAAATACTAAATGTACAGACAAAATATTTTTACTGTTTTATTATATGTATAGATAAGAAGAACAGCATAGAGCTATTGCTTAATCTTTAAAAAAAAATTCAGCATCAAGGTCAAGTTAATAATTCCTTGTCAGAACTAGTACAAATCTACCAAAATATATTGCTTGTAGATAAATCTATGGTTATCTTATCTCATAAATAGTATATTAGTTAGTTACAATATTGGAGCAACTGTGAAGAGCAAACTGATCTCAAATTTAGTTCACGCCAAATATACTAAGAAGAAATTAGTCACTGCCACAAACGCTTATAAATAGTTCCACGGTATTTACAAGTAGACTAGCGATAGTACTATCGCATGAAACTGTCTGGGCTACAGGTTTATTATCATCATCTATGATAAACTGAAATAATTAAATCTTTATTTTTTTTATTTCAGTTTGTCATAGATTAGATTGTCGTAGGTCCTGACCCGCTCCCGCAAAATTTGACAGCCCCTTTTGTACTTTTTAAAGACCAACTTTTGAGAAATTTGGCATAAATTACAAAACATACAAGGTTTGGCACAAGTTAATGAATAAAATTACAAAGGACTTAGCAAAAAAAAATTAGTATTATTTTTTGGGACTTGTGAGTACCGAAATTGTTATTCATGGAAAAGGGATCTAGTAGCTACAATTCCTTAAATCCCACGGGACTAGCCACAGCCAGGTAAATAAGAGCAACATTTAATAACTAGTTAATTATTTATTAGTTAATTAAAATCGGCAACTTTACTTAATCTCCTTTAATACAGAATAGAGTTAAAACAAATACCTTAGTATACAAAGTTTCAGTTGGAATGAAACTCAATAAAATTTCTTACTCGTTCAATAAAACAGCAATGTTTTAGTTGCGGTTGCATTCACTCGCCATTCAACTTTGATTAGTTCTGATACCATTCAATGCACTTTGTTTGTTTGGACACTCAATAAAATGTCGGCTTCGATTTACGGTTTCAGATCCTAATTTTATTTTACTGCAAAAAAACTAATATTTATGTGAATAGATAGTATAGAAGGACCTTTTCTCCGATTTAATTTGTTATTAATTTATTGACACCTTAGAAATGCATTGAATATATTTAAAATCCAACTGCGAACAAAAGTGAGAATATTATTGATAGTTGTAACTGTAACATATTTTAACAACGCTAGCTTATATCAACGCAATTTTACGAAGAAGTTCTTTATATAACGTACCTAAGTGAGCAATATAAAAGGAATTTTGGAAATGGACGAAAAACCAAATTCACGCGAGCGTAGCTGAAGGCACATGCTGTCTATACATATAATAAAACAGTAAAAATATTTTGTCTGTACATTTAGTATTTTTGACTGAAATGGATAGAGGGACACCTAAAAAGAATAATAAAATGAAAATAATTTTTTTTGGAATTTATTGTCTGTCTGTATGTATGTTCGCTTTTCACGCAAAAACTACTGGACGGATTTGAGTGAACTTTTTTTGTTGTATAGCTATTAAACCTAAGCATCATATAGGCTATAATTGATTTTGAAATCTGGAACACCTGTTGAAGAATCATAACAGAACAGCTAGACTATAAGAAATGTGGAAATGGTACCTTTGCAAAAGTTTATCACTCTGACGAGCATTTTCTGTTGACGTATAAAAATCAAAGATCAGGATCATCTGATGAAGAACTCCAAGAAACCAGCTATTGGCGCCTTAGCAAAAGTCGTTCAACCAGATGAGCATTTTCTACGGACGTATAAATATTGAAGATCTGGAACATCTGATCCCGTACATCAACATATATTCCCGCGGGACACGGGATAACCAAAGGGCTGAAATTTTGAGTATTGGAGTTTAGGTTACTACAGTTTAGAACACAAAAAGCTTTTTCATCTAAGCGAAATCCACGCGGCGAAGCCGCGGGCAACAGCTAGTATATTATAAATATAATTTATGATGCGAATTAAATAATAAATATTTATTTCTGTGAAAAATATGTACTTTTCTTATTCAAAATTTTCCATTCTTTGTTAAATTACGAGGCACTCAGACGCTTAAGTAATTCCGAAACTAAGCGTAAAATTTATAATTCTCTTTGTTCGCTTTGTAAAGAAGCAAGATTATACTGAGGCCTAATAATATTCTTTACGTTGAAAATGCCTTTGGTTGTTTTTATAAAGGAAAGTGCTAGCTGAGTACCCTGAAACATTTTGTTTGCTATTTTCATGCTGTCATAGAATATAAATATTATCATTTTAGTCAAATTTATAATTTATTTATTGTCGTGATATGTTGATAACTTGCGTTTGTGATAATACAGTTAATTATTACGTAATATTATAATAATGGAGATTATCTGATGACGCCAGACGGACATAGAACAATAAATCTAGTAGGTAAATACACGATAAAATAAAACACGGCCAAATGAACTGCCCATTTGTTGGCCAACCTAATTTAACTATTATTGTTACCACTTCGTATTAATAAACCAGTGGCAAAACACAATTTGCGGTAATTTGCAACAAACACTGGTAAAATTGATATTAAAACCCATTGTAGAGGTTTACAAAGACTTTAAATCCCAAACAAATAAACTGACAATGATAACTTATAGGTACATAATAATACAATTATTATAATATTTTACAATACCTTTGATACAAAAATGCATGAAACACCAATTTTTTTTTAAGATAATTAAGAGAGTCGCAAAAAGTTGCTCATATATATGAGTGTTTTCACTAGTCGAAAGAAAGTGTTTATTGCGATTTATTTTCTCACAAGATGCAAGCTTTAGACACGAAATCGTAATTGAGAATCACAGTTGCTCATAACCACAAAAACAAAGAATATAAATAAGTAGTAAAGTTAACTAGTTAAGTTAGTTAGTTAGTAGTAAATAATAGTGTAGTCAATCTAGGGAAAGGGCTAGCAACCTGTCACTAAACTGTATCTCCATTCCATCAGCCGCCCACTATTCAGCTAAGCGTGGCCTTCGAGACTCACGACTCTTGGCTCTGTCTACCTCGTAAGGGATAAAGACGTGATTCTATGTATGTATGTATAAATAAGTATTTGTAGCTCATTGCCGTGATGAAATACAGTAACATTCCGTAAGTAATGCTATACGTACTGAGAATCAGTACCTACTTTATTTTTAAGTGCAGATTTATTCTACAGCATAAACAAACTGCTCTGCTTTCACCAAACTACTATTGTTGAATGGACCAACAATACTAGATTGTTGGTAGAAACTAATCACTAAGTTATCTCGAAGGCATTGATTCAACTTACTCCAAGATCGGTTGGAGTACGGTTTGTCGTAGGTACATTCTAAGTTTAATTTCGCACCTTCTGGAAATTTAACACTGCTTTGAATCTAATTGGGGATTTATTAGTGTTCGAA
Organism: Ephestia elutella; assembly: GCA_018467065.1. Lineage (NCBI taxonomy): Eukaryota > Metazoa > Arthropoda > Insecta > Lepidoptera > Pyralidae > Ephestia > Ephestia elutella. Next base: position 7,292,310 of record CM031572.1, read on the forward strand.
TTGCTTGTTCTATTTCAAATATTTAGTTTTCGTCAAAATTGTTAGTAATAGTACAAAGCTCTATTATTCGATGCATTTAGATATTTCAGTTTTTAAAACACTTTCGAAATTTTACACTGCTTTAATAGGTTTGTTCATCAGTCAAAATATCAGGTAGTTCAATTTTCAAATATATATATGTTACTGTAAAAGCTCGAACTACGGTAAATCCTAAGATTTTCGAGTAAAACCTAAGATTTACCAACTCTTAATGGAAAAAGCCTGAACAATTTTGCGATTCGCAGTTTTACCACCATTCGTTTGGTAAGTCTCAGGATTTACATTAAAGGCACGGTAAATGACTGATAGATAAGGTTTAGGTAATTTTTTTATGACCACAGCCCGGAAAGACTTTGAGGGCGGAAAAGAAGGTAGGTTCAGGTTATTTTTTTTTATGACCACCCGGAAAGACTTGAGTAAAGATACTCTTTGTTTTATTCCCAAAACCAACATTTACCAGCCGTCAGTGGTAAAACCTAGCATGTACTAAATTCAAATTGTAAAAGCCCATAAATCCTTACATTTACCAACTCATATCGGTAAATCCTAAGACTTACTCTTAAATCTTAGGATTTACCATAGTTCGAGCTTTTACAGTAACATATATACCTATAGTTTACATATTATGTCGATGATTTTTTAACATAACTGATTTTTATTTGACTGTTTTTACTTTATTCGTACGTAGAGCTATTGAAAAACGGATGAAAAAAAAAAATCCAGTTAGCTACTGTGGAATTCCTTTGATAGTTTGTTATTTGTTTGTTCTATTAGAAATATTGTAAAATGTCTATTTTAGACGAGAAGCAATGCGACTATCTATATAGTTCGATTTTTTGACTCTATAAACCCAAAACTTCATTGACTCAACTAGACCCTACAACAAAATAAAAATACCTTAAAATATTTTTATGAATATAGTTTTTAAATCTATTTTACTTACAGAGATGTCGAAAAAGAGAAATATAAAGTCTGGTTTTACCTGTAAAAGAAATAATCATTATATTATTAAATAAATCTGTTACCACTACATGCAATAAAAAATAATGTAAGCCTAAGTATAGAAAATACTTAAAATAAATAGTAATTAATACTCAATTTTCTAAATATTTTTTTATTTACAAAACAACAGGTTATGTAATTTTGTCTATTAAATAGGTTCTGTCATTTTAATGGATATTTCAGAGGGGTTTTCACCATCGGTGGGTGGGATACAATTACAGAACCTGACGAAATATAATATTCTTGGAGGCTTATCTCTGTCTTAGAAAATAATCTTGTTTTCTATTTTTAATTTAAGTTTTAGTAAATCTTTTAAACGTTTTACATTTTATCTTACCTCTCACTAATATTATGTAAAAGCAAAAATTTTAGAAGAGTGTTTTTATGATGTTTGGAGCTCATTTATATAAAATCTACTGAAAGGAAACTTTTAACCCCGAAATTCTCACGGAGGCAGCTCATTCTAACTAATATTATAATCCTAACTTATATTATAAATGCGAAAGTGAGTTTGTTTGTTTGTTTGTTTGTTTGTTCGTTCGTTCGTTCGTTTGTTCGTTCGTTCGTTCGTTCGTTTGTTTGTTTGTTTGTTTGTTTGTTGGTTTGTTTGTTTGTTACCACTTCCCGCTTTGTCTACTAAACCGATCTTCCTGAAATTTTTGCATACACATAGCTGGAAGTACGGAGAAGGACATAGAGTACCTTTCATCCCGGGAAAAAGCACTGTTCCCGTGGGAAATTCACGCGGGCGAAGCCGCGGGCAAAAGCTAGTAATCTTTATGTTCAATATTTTAGAGTTACCTATTTGCTACTTTAAAATTTGTAGGTAGGTAGGTACCTACCTGTCTAATTCGTTCCTAAAGTCGTTCCTTAATTTTTAGAAACGTCAAACAAGTAAAACATTATAATAACTCGACCACCACGTGACCAAAAAGCTATTGAAATGAAAAAAAGAAGCGTAAGAATATTGCGTTTATCCCGCGATCTTTTATACGCACTGAGAGTCAAAGTCAACAGTAGTGGTCGACTATCAAAACGGATTAACAGTTAATTTTGAAGCTCGTATAGGGGTTGCTGGTCGCTTAATTAGTCGCCTTTGTGGCTTGTTTATTGGAAGCGTTTTCCGTCACGTGCCCACCGCGCCGTGCAACGTTGTGGGTCCTATTGCTGATGCAAAGTGCGCAGAAGGCTGGCGGCCAGAGATCGGGCTTATGCTCGAGAATAAACGGGCAGAATAGGTTTTGCGCGAAGTTAACTCATCTATCTATTGGATGGGCTTACGCCCTAATAAATGCGCAGAAACGGTTTATTCCTGGCGTAAACCATAACACATCTGTTAATTTCATTGTTTGTTTAAGAAAACGAAAAAAGACTTAACTTTATGAAGGTAATCTCAATTATCCATACTAATATTATAAATGCGAAAGTTTGGATGTGAGTTTGTGAGTTTGTGAATTTGTGAGTTTGTGAGTTTGTGAGGATGTTTGTTACTCAATCACGCAAAATTTTCTGGACGGATTTCGATGAAATTTGGTACAGAGATAGATAATGACCTGGAATAGCACATAGGCTTTTTATCCCGGGAAAAAGCACTGTTCCCGTGGGAAATTCACGCGGGCGAAGCCGCGGGCAAAAGCTAGTATATACATATAAGGTAGTTATATTATTGTAAATTCATAAGTATGTAAGGACACGCGTTAAGGAACATCAACAAAGAAAGACTATTGTTTGATTGCTTTTAATTTTTATCATTAAGTTGAAAGAACAGAAAGCAATTTTTTGCTCTATGCTTATTATACAGTTGCTATTTCACATCAGCTTTGAATAATGTTGAACAAATGTTAGAGACACTTTTCTAGGAAACTATATCCTAGATCATAGAAATGTTCAAGATACCTGCACTGCATTCTTACCTAATTGGTTGTAGAAAACCCTTTTATAAAGGTAATTCTAAAATCTCTAAAATGTTTTAAAAAACTGCAATGAGCAGCACGTATTCCTTTCAGAAGTAATTCAAATGAAATTTTGTTTTAAATGGAAAATTCATAAAGAGCGTAACTAAAAATATGTTGAGCACATTTTGTATGGAGCTAAGTTAACCTTTTGTTAGTATGTTTAATGTTGAGCAAGCCTAGCTAATAACATTTGCAAAATTAAACAGCCACCGGACGACGCATATTCACAATTACATTGCAGTAGAGGACAGCTTTTAGCACCTAGCCACCCAATAACAATTACGTGGTCACACGAAAATACTCCAAAATGTTCGTGATAATACTCGAATGTTAATTAGTTTGTTTCTTAATCAACCATTTTCTTTTACAAACCGTTGGACATTTAAGTTTACATAATTATTGGTACGAGTCTAAACTCTATATTTTAGAGGTTAGGAACACTTGTTTTTAGGTTTCCGTAGTCCGACAAGGAACCCTTATAAGATCGCTCAGTCCATCCGTCCGTCCTAGTCTGTCACAGCAGAATATCTTCTACGTTTATGGACTGATTTGCATGTAACTTGGTTTGAGGATACTTCTATCTCATTTTAAAAATACAAAAAAATAAAATTACCCCTTTTTACGGGTACCTCCCCATACATGTAAAGGGGGGAGGGGTGAATTATTTTTTTGAGTGCACCCCATCGTTGAAAAGTCTATGAAAATAAGGTAGGGTTTCCATACAACACTTTTTTATCAGCTTTACCATTTGCGAGATATATCCCGCCAAAGTCGGTTACACGGTGTCCCCCCCCTGTAATTTCTAAAGTCTTGCACCTATAAACTTCAAATCACTCACGCAAAGAAACAGGCGCGGAAACTTTTATTTAAAATTGTTTCGGGTATCCTGTGATGAATATTTTTTAAATTATAAATAAAATAAAAATATATACTTTTTCCAAAAGAACAGTATAAACTTAAAAAGATTTTTTACATATTATTTTGATGATGATGCAGAAATGCAAAACAGCGCGGTGCCAAAAATTACTACGAAACCCTACTTTATGCGTGGTCCGACACGCACTTGGCCGGTTTTTTTAGAATATTTATACTGAATCTAAACATTGATATTGATGTTCACGCACCTAGAAGCGCGATTTAGAATGCGTGAATTCCACTAGCTACATTGATTTACCTACTTATACTTATATCATACAAAGAGCATACAAGAGAATGTCATACAACGAATCCAGTAGGTTCTCATCTCATTGACCATCTTTATTTAAAGCCTATTTTTAATTCTATTTTTGTAAATCCAAACCAATATCACCATAAAATTATAAACTTTATATTTAACTAAATCATCACTTGGATTCTGAAACAAATTTGGATAGAACATTCTATTATTCACATTCATCATATTGTATGTTACTACGAATAGAATTTATGCAATGTTGAATAATGTATATGTAATTGCACATTTGATCTCATTAAAAATATATCACAAAGAAGAAACATCTTGCAAAATAAAATGTATTCTAAAGAATAGCGCTCTTCAAAATATAATTGGTATGAACCACCCACACTGAACTTGCCAACAAAGAAAAAATACTGGCTTGTGTATTCAAAGCGTTTGCTTCCTCGATGCACAGAAAATATTCTCGTTAAATGACCTGCATTATTTTCTGTAGCATTGTTTATTCGCTAACTTTATTTTACCTTTTACCCATTTTCATAGATATAGAAATCCGTGTTTTGTTGAAGTCAATTACGGATTTGGGCTTGGTATATCTGACTTTCTCATCTAAGCATTTTCCCAATTGCATCCTCAGCTACGCGTCATCGGAGCCCAGGGTCCGTTATCCTACTTTTCTTCTCCACTTCGCAGGATCTTCGGCTTCCTTAGTTGTGAGACCATTGGCATCATTAGTATACGAAGGTATTAAATTCCGAGATTGGTTCCGCCTATTTGACGTAAATTCTGCATAAAACATTATACGTATTTTTTCAAAACATCTCTAATCAACCTTTGACTCAAGTTCAAACATTTGCCGTCTTGTTTTGAATTAAATTGAGAGTAATAAAATAAACTTGTATAATAAAATAATGTCTACTATGTTCTAAACTACCTCCAGAATCGACCGATCATAACGTAATATTTATCGTATAATCTAAGGTTTTCATATAATCCAATAGTCAACTGAAGTAAAGATTTATTTATTGACAATGTTTGTCTTATTTGTTTGATTCGATACAAAGTAGCGGAACACGATCTCACTTCATGTAAATTGGCTTTGCACAAACCTATCTGTAAGCAGCTATTCAACTGAATAGAAATAACACTTCAAGGAAGAAAGCGTTATTGGAAATGTTCTGTAAATATTGAATTTTATCATGCACTTCGTACATTCGTCTCTTATAACATCATTGACTTGTTTATTGCCACGGAAATGTACGAGTATCTCTAAGGGTATTTTTCTTAAAGAATTTCGAAATGTAGCTATAACGTAACGGACGGAAAGACGCGACTTTACCAATATATATCTCCGTGCTTTGTTCCTTCAAACATTTATATTTTTAGGAAAAGGTACACATGGTAACAGTTTTACTAAAGAGACGATGTCTATACACACACAAACTTGACCCGAAAACGCCGCGTCAAAAATTGATGTAAAACTCGCGATGTCATAAAGTCGGAAGGAATTTTATATGCTGCACTTCCACCATTGCACCGGCGAGTGCATTCTATTGTTTTCCGATGGGCGGCGACAGGAGATGGATGCCTCCGTTATTGTTGCAGCCTTCATAAAACGCGTCAGATGCTGTAAAACTTTCAGCACTCTTTCAACTGTGTTTTATTTTTTAATGTGATCATTAATTTTTTTACTTCTTGTTTTTTTTTTCATATTCGATTATCTATAATATCTACGATAAGGCAGTTAGTCAGTAGTATCCGCGGACACATGAGTATACGAACAGAGAATATTATATTAAAAATATTATTACGAAGAAAAACTGGAAAGACTTTTTTCTCAGATGTACTCTATAAAAGATACTTCTTTTAAAAATATTAAGTACCTAGGTATCTGTTTTGTTAAGACCATTTTCTAATTCAAGGTAATTTAAAGCGATTCTTGTAACAGTTGACCAAGTAAGTCGAGCTTCGGCACCGCAAACTTAACTTTGTGATAAAAATGCGAGTCCAACTCGCACTAGCTCGGTTTTTAAGTAAATATGAGTACAACGTAAAATAAAAATGTCTGTTTCCCGACCACGGCAAACTTTGTCGTTAACCGTATTCAGAAAACATACATTTTAACTTTTGCCTTGTATGTTCACAATTTCCTGTTTACCTACTTACAAAGTGAAATTGATTATTCCACGGGATAGTGGAAAAAATTGGACAAACGCGTAACATAAACACGATAATATAATTTCTTTTCCTGCAGATGTTTTGATACGATTGTGTTTTTCGGGGCCTCGCAAGAGGATTTGCTCGGATTTGGGCCTCCCAATCTGAACCTTACCGCTAGAGGCAGCCGAATACTTCGACCGGATAAAAAGGTCCTACTTATTCCTCGTTAACAGATTTCCAAACCATGTTTTCAGGAAAACAGGAAGTTTATTTTTAATTTAGGCAGAAAACGCGACAAGCAAAGTTTTTATCTCATTTGGAAGATAAGCCCGTATCGCACATTTTAATCCAACGTTAATTACAGAAGGTGAATATATCAAGTTACCAAGTTGAATGGAGTTACAGTATCAGTTACGATTTTAGTTAAATTTACTTACATCCCTCTTTTGATCTAGGTAAAGTTACTCTTTTCATTAATTATACTTAATTTATTAAGCTAAAAATTCGATACGAAAATCAAAGAGCATTATTTTAAAGGATTTTACTTTCGTACCCTGTCATGTTATATTATATAGTCAGCATAAAGTGCGAAAATTTACATGATATTCTACTCACGCATAAACCGGTTGCAGTCCACGCAAGCAAAGTCGCGGACAAAAGCAAGTAAAACAATAAATTGAAAGTTCTATTATGGGCAATCTGAAACAAACAAGGATACAGGTGGCACCACTCAGCAAATTATGCAGAACCATACGGGGCTAATCCATCAGGCGATCGCGAACGTGTGCTGCCTTTCATTAATCATCCTCTATTGATTAATGTGTCTCCACACAAAGTAAGTAATTTACTCCGAGCCACGTGAATTGATGAACTCTGCCTTGATTTTTCGTGAATATCCCTTTTCATCGAAATTATTGGTGTCATTCACGACCAATGAAATAACAAGTTACGTTTGTACATATAGATTACGAGATTATTGTTTAGGGCGATACATTTTTTTGGAGGGGAATTTTACCAGTCAACATCTTGACTAACCTTACTAATGTTAGTCAAGATGTTGACTGGTAAAATTACCTTAGTAACTCGCAATTTTTGAGATCATCAACTTTTTGTGAACTTAAGAGCCTCTCGAATAATGTAAACCTGTTGCAAAAGATCATTTTTGTAGTAATGCTTTATATTTTATCTATTTTCATATGTACACTTTTTATTATACATATGAGATCTGGTAATAAAATACCACTACACTTTTATGCGACGATAATATTTTTATTTTTATGCCCTCTAAAACAGATATATGACTCATATGACATATAAAAGTATCAGGATTTTTATCGGACAGCGGTCTTTTGTTAAAAGGACATTAAATAGTTATGTCGGGCGTATTGTTTAATCCCGGGCCTTCCTGGATTGTCTGTTATTAGGCTGGGAATATCAAACGGGCGGGTATAATTAATATTGCAAATGTTGTTAGCAGTTAGGCCGTGGCCCTTGCGTGGGACCGCGCGTAGGGAGAACACATGGCTGGCCTATGTCACGCGAAACGAAAGTTTTTGACTTTTTCTGCATATGTACTTGTAGTACATCTGTCGGGGATTGATGACTACGATCTTTCATGTTTTTTTAGTGATGAATATGCCTGAAATACTCCAACAGTCTTCAACTCCCACTTGAATGAATGTATAGTTATATTACAAGTTAGTAATTTGCGCCTTTCAATCTACAAATTCAAGTGGTTGTAGTGTAGATGCAGTGTTTAGTTTTAACTTTGTTGTGTTGTTAAATAGAATTTGATTTCGAATATTGCAATAAAAATATAGCTATTAATGCAACTCTACAATGTTGTTGAATTTAAATTTTCTTTTTTATTGAAAACTCTATTAGTTAGCGTTTGATCTACGTCAGTACAGGCGTACTACACGTATTTAAGAATTTATCACAATAATAATTATGTGCTTATTAAATTTTTCCTTATGAATGATATACCTAACATAGGTATAGCATTGTTTGTTTGTGCATCGGTATAATAATAATTAATGGAGTAAACAAGTTTTCCTTACTGCTTTGATCTAGTAAGATTATTAAGAAAATGGTTAGTTCTCAATAAAATGTACAATATCCTACGCCCTTTTCTGTATAATGATAGTATTTGTATGTGAAAGTATTAAATAGAATGTGTAATGTTGGAAACGTTTCTCATGACACATCGGTATTTTTTCAGACTTCCCATATCTAACCGTAACATGGCTAAATTGCCAAGTCAATAACAGTGTGCATCGCTAATAACTATACAATTATCCCTAATAAGGAATAGACTTTCTTTCTAGAAACCTGCTTACGCGGTAGCCGCCTCCGTCGTAAAATGAACCAGTATGCGGTTTTCTATCCGCGTCATTTCCTATGTCGCTCTTACGTGTGGATAAAGGGACTAGATGTACTAAAAATTCGACTTTAAACTTTAAAATGAAAGAAGCTGAACAGGCTGAATACATAACTTTTATTGTTTAAGACCTGTAATGTATTGTTGTATTCATGCAAATACATTTTTGATTGATTGGTTAAAAAAAACTTTTACGATTTTACAGTATCTTGTTACATAGAAATGATTTGTTCATGTTGATTACATGCTAATGTCCTTAGGATTTTATTCTTTTTTTTCGAATGATGTTAATAATACTTTTATCTAAATTCACTAGTAACATTCCTAATGTGTATTAAATATTGTATAAAAAAATTTCAAAATTATCATTAATTAAGTACTTCTTAATTTATTCTCAAGTACTTATTTTATTGCGTATACATAATAACAACATGACCATAGAATATGTATGTACAAAAATAAAACAATACCCATAGGCTTACGGCTTACCCTTACCCTTACTTTTTATTTCATTTAAATATTTCTTTAAAATACCCGGTGGACTGGAAGACGTCCCCTTATGGGATAAGTCCGGTATCCTACGCCTGTCTTTTTATTTCACTATTTTGTATTTTTCTTATGTAGATATGCAATAAATAGTTGACAAACAACAAACAATTGTACACATTTTATGAATTTTATTTAGTTAGTCTGAGTATAGCCATCATAGTCACTTCCAGCAAATTTATGCAGCTTAGATCCTAGATCTTCAGGTTGACGACCTATAAAAAGGCTTCATGTATATGCGGAGTGGTTAAAAGGGAAGGGACCCTCCGTAGCGGAGTGTCGTTAGTCTACGCAAGTAACTGGATAGTCGCGCATAAGACCGGCTTACGGCGCCAGTGTGCACCAACTTTATAGAAAAGATTCATTTTACCGTTCAGAAAAATGTTACGGTAAACGCATCCGTAGAAGAAAAATGCGGATATTGCATAATGTATATAAAATTGGACTTTGAATGATTGGGATATCAACGCAAAACGAAACCGCACGATATTAAAAACGTTTAAATTTATAATATCCTAACCACCTATTATAAAATGCGAAAGTGAGTTTGTTTGTTACCTCTTCACGCTTTAAGTACTGAGAAAGTAAGAAGGTTATAGGGTACCTTTCATCCCGGGAAAAAGCACTGTTTACGTGGAAAATTCACGCAGGCTAGCCGCGGTCAAAAGATAGTATTTATATATTAAAGAAAAACTTTACCGTACGGCCAAACTATTCATTTGAAATACTGGTAGAACTTTACCTATTTTATGTAGGTTGGGCGCTGACTGGACTGATTGGTATATCAAAGCAGTAGCAGAAATAATAAGGCTTTGTTTGGACACTAGAAAAATATCTAACTTTACATTACCAATTCTTCTGACCCAATTAAATAATTGTGAGAGCTACTTTGTATTTGAATGAAACAACTATTTAGTCAAGTGTCAATAAATGACAAACAACGACTACAAATTTAACAACATAGTCTCAAATTGCTCTCATAAAGACTTTTCACGAGAAACAGTAAAAAAGTACATCAACGTTAAAATTACTTCGAACAATCAAATAAACTGTGAAGCAAAAGAACAATTTAAACTAGGATAACGCTTAATCAATTGTTCCCTTCGCGTAGACTGTAATAAAGCCAGATTAATGTTTGGCAAGTAAAAAAGTCCCAAAAATGTTAGACTTAATTGTTTTTTATTAATTTACTAATAGAATCAACTGTGCTATTTTAAAAAGTACCTAACTTTTGGGTCCTACAAGAAACGGTTTTGCTATTTCCTAGTAAGTACTAGTTAAGTATAAATTTGCAATAAAAATAAATGATTATTATCTCAATACATTCTCTTCTCTTCAAGTATGAACTTCAGTTTTATTCCCGGTATTTTCTACCTGTGTACCAAATTTCATCGAAATCTGTCCAGTAGATTTTGCGTAATTGTGTCAAACATCCAAACTTCCGCATTTTTTAATAAAGTAGCTGGATTGCTCTTTTCAACCGACTTCCCAAAAAAGGAGGAGGTTATATGTTTCGATGTATGTATGTTTTTTTTTTTAAGTATGTTCGCCGATTTCTCCGCCAATTGTGGACTGTTTTCCAAAATTGTTTTTTTATTCGAAAGGGTTTATTCCCAAGTTGGTCCCATTTTAACCACGTCCGAATCTGTTCGGTAATTTTAAAGATACCTAACAAATAATAAAAATATCAACATTGCATTATAGAGTAAAAGCCCGCGACAGCAAGCCCTTCCTTATTTTATTAAAACTCAAGATTTTCTGTGTATGTCCCCAACACAGGAATAGCGATTAGCGACTATACCTAAAAGTTGGATCATGATTACTTAGGCAGATAATTTGTAGCAATAGCATATAAAGTGGTAGCTCAATTTCCTCAAAGTAAAGTTTTTTAAAGATTTTATTCCGTATAATACTAGAAATTATTCCATCCATTACCAGGCAATTGGTGCAGATATAAACCCCTGCCAGACATTGTTACTTTACGAAATTATAGTTATATTTGTTTTATTACAAAATCTGAATTTACTTTGGGCGGCCCCAAGGGTGCTTTTTACACCTATAAACATCATCCTTGCTAGCCATATTATCTGCATAAACAACTAAGATCCAAACTTCATACCTAGTCGCTAATATTTTTACCCGTATATACCACGCAGAGAAACATTCCGCATTTTTAAAATATGGAGGGTTTGGTCGTCGCGGGCTCTCGGTCTATTTATGTGCCAAAATAGTAGACAATTTGACATGTTCTGACATTTCAAATCAGACTGACATAAAAAGTTTCGAATTCATAATTCTTTATTTTCGGCCAGAAGAAAAGTTTAAGTTTTTATCAAAGAAAATAAGCGTAGAATCACTAAAAATGATAAAATAACACTTTTTTCCAAAAAAAATGAACCGACTTCCATCATAAAACTTAAAATCATGAAATAACAATAAAGAAAAATGTATTGGCATGCTACCTACTGAATGAGGTGAAGTCGGTGCCGAAAAAATTAAATAATCTAAATTTACATTAGAATCGTGTATACATAGGTATATATAAAATGCCTAGCTAAACAATTACATAACACCCCTCCTGCACTTGGCACCGACATCACCTCATTCAGTAGGTAGCATGCCAATACATTTTTCTTTATTGTTATTTCATGATTTTAAGTTTTATGATGGAAGTCGGTTCATTTTTTTGGAAAAAGTGTTATAATTTCTGTCTTAATATAAGATTTTAATGACAAATCTGTCATAATCAAGCATACGTTTAGAATGAAAAATCGATATTAACACAGACATGATGGCTGGAATCCAATAGCTGTCTGCAGCGGTGAAGGGAAACCATATTTCAAATCGGGATGTAAACGCCAGAACACCAGTCGATTTGCGCAGCGGGTGACAAACTCCGCTTGCACCACCGGGCTCTCACAATTTGTTCATATTTTGTGACTTTTTTCTTTTTGGTAAGATTTAAGTGTTGATTTAATTTAATATTTTTTTTTTCTTAAATTGTTTTTGTCCGTGTCTATAAAGCGTCGAACTATTTTGTTTGTGTTAAACTACTAATAGCTGAACTATTTTGTGACATTTTTCTTTTAATAAGAGTTAACTGTTGATTACTTATTTTGTTTGTGTTTTAGTCGTCGAACTATCAAACTGTATCAAGGAACTTGGGACTAGAATCGCAGTATGTAGTATTATTCTAATAAAAATGATAAAATAAAATCATTTGTGAACTGAGTTTCTTCGGCATTGACTAAACAGCAGTTGTTTGAAGTGTTGAGAAAAAAATACCTACTAAAGATTAACTTAATTGATTCAAACATTTGTTTTTTTTTTAATTGATTTAGTGACAAAAATAATTACATTTCTACCTAATTGTTCGATGTAAGTAGGTACTTAGGTAATGATAATAGCAATTAAATAGAAAGAAAGACGCTATTCAGAACTTGTGTTCCGTCCCGATTACCTAAAGACGCTCATGTAAGAAAAATATTTTGAAATCCACTGCGGCATTCAACAGTATGTATCTAGAGCGCCTATACAAACAGACGAGTCAAGGGAGTTTGTTTTATCGTCGTCTCGTCCAGCCTTCGAAATGGTCTGTTTTAGTTGATTTCGCCTAGTTTTCTCAAACAAGAGTTGAGAACTAGAAAATGCTGGGGCAAAACTCAAATATACGGTGACTGGTCAAATAATTGGTCAAATGTTAACTTCGAAATATAAGTCTACACCTAGATAAAATAACTTTGAATACTACTAACTGACCTGATAATACATTTCCCTGTAATAAAACACATAGATTTCCGGTTGAGAATAGACAATTTTATTTAACTTTTTTAGTCACTATACAATGTTGTCTCTGAGACCATAGACACATTAGATGGCGTAAGTAGCATAGAGAAATGCATTTAATTATTTTGATATATATATTTTAACAATTACTGAAATTTTCAAATTTTCTTAATTTTTCTATCCGTAATATCGATCAACCGACGACGTATCGATTGATCATGCAATTCTATACGCGAAAAAGATGAAAGAAACAATTTATATTTGTAATTGCAAATAAATATAGAAGTCAGATACACAATCACAGATAAAGTTTATCAGATTTGAAACGTCGTCGTCGAGGGATCGTCGATTCGATGCAATCGGCAAGCGGTCAATGCTATGTGAAATTGTGATACTATCTCTATGACATGACAACATCAATTTCATTTCCTTCAAGTTTTCTTCTTTGGTAATTCTGGCGATAAATCACACATTTTAATCGGTTTAGACACACATTATCAATATAAGTAGAATTCTCTTAGTCTTTGGAGAAAATGCAGCAGTGGAGTTTGTTGTGCCGCCTCTTCTCCACTTGCGCTTTGGAGGCAGGGGTAACCTTAGCTTTAAGTAATTTTTATGACATCAACTAACTAAATAAACAAGAATATGACGATTTAAATTGCTATTTTTTAGCCTACATATAAAAATAAAAATATTTTAATTTCATTTCACTGAGTGACTGAAGGACTACTTCAGCTACTAGGCGTTGGAAGCTGAAATTCAGCACCGAGGTTTCTTAAAGAATGTAGGGGAGTACTAAAAGGGAATTTCCCGAAATTTCTACGGAAACAAAGTCCTGGGTCCATACAAAATTATCAATATAAAATTATCGCCGAAAGTTTTACATTTTTCCTTTTTAGGCAGTAGTTTAAGACATTGTTCGAATCATTCACAGACATGGCATTATTATGTAAAATACCAAATTTATAATTTTTCTATATGTTTTTAGCGATGTTGGAGTAGGTTAAGCCTGTAATGACACGCTGTATAAAATGAAATAAATAAATAAAAATAAATGCGAATTTGGCTCCCTCAGTGTGTCTGGTGAGACTAAAACAGAGTACAATCACAATAATTACTAACCAGAGTGCCTAAATGGTAGCTGTGTGTGTGTACTGTAGATTGTAGCTAGACTAGAGTATAATTTACATGATTACGTCACAACAATCGCACTACTTACTACTTACATGTTCATGAATTCAAACTTACCTTATGAGGGTAGATGTGACTAAGGTAAGTAATTTTCTTTGACGTGGCCTTAAAATGTACATAATATACAATTAAAATTGTCAATATCTAAGTACAAAAATATAATTTAAATATAATAAGATTGACAACAGACGTACAGTATTAATGAACAAAGAAGGTAAAATGATATGGCTTCCTTTTGAAGATTATTTTTTGGTTCAGTGAAGATGCTCTTAAGAAAACAAAAGTCAAGATCGAGACATTCCCTAAAGCGGCTGCTATAAGTCCGGAATTTTTCGGATACGGCCAAAAATTTGGCTCATTTCACGGAAGGGAATGTACGGGAATTTTTAGATGATGGAGATATCAAAAAATCTTGATGTGAAAATATAATCATCAAACTAAAACTAATATCAGACTGTACAGAACTTGAAGAACCATGTTTTTAATGAATCTATGTCACAATACTTCAGTTGGGTAGATGTAATTTGAAATATATTTGGGTAAGTACGTAGTTACCTATCTGTAAAAAACCTAAGGGAAAATATTATATCTAAAAATAAAGTGCCTAAAGTCTTATATATTCTCTATTAACAGTACCTTCTACATATTATTATAAACTATTATAGCATGTTTATGTTAGGTAGTTAAGTATTTTCTCTGCTAATATTGTCATTATGTAGTACTTAACTATTCACAAACACCATTAGGTAACCACCCAAACCGAAAAGGTCTAGTACTAAATTCTCAAACGCCGATTAAATCACCTTCCATTTAATATTCACAAAGAACGGGACAGAATTCTTGGGAGAAAATCTTTCGACTTTATGAAAATATACGTTGGATTCACAGAACATTTATTTGGAACTAGCGCCATTAGAAAACAATAAAATCCACTAGAGAGCGCCTCACTTCGTGTGATATTGAGAGGTGCACCTCAAATTCTGCATTTATTGACCCGAGTTGCCGGTATTGGTGGCATTTTAGAATAGAAGAATTCAAAAAGACAAAGACGTAACGTTGATAAGGCAAAGAAAAAATGGATAAGGTTAGTAGGTCCGACTCACGCATAGAGCTAGATTTTTTTTTTAATTTTACTTGATTTTTTATTCTATGTCTATGGATGGTCTATGGTCTCAGGACAGAAGTCTCGCGACGCGGTTCATAGGCAACAATTATGAAGTTATGCAAACTATTTATTTATGTACACGTTCACTTGTTTTAGTGAGCGTGAGGTAAGAGCCACATTTTATACTTCAATAATACTATATTTATAAACGCAATACATTCTTTGCTCAATAATACCACAGTACGTTATAATTTGTCTAACACGATCATTCAGTTCACTGCCCTTGAATATTCACTGTTAAGTTTGTGAGTTTGTTAGTAGGAAGTAATCTCTGGCTCTACTAAAGCGATTTTGAAAATTCTTTTACCGGTAGAAAGCTACATTATTCCTGAGTGATGTGCTGCAATTTATGTATGTACCTTCTGAGCGAAGCTGTGTAAAATACAGTAAAAGCCATTTCTAGTTCTATTATATTATTTAGATTTTTTGTGGTCAAAATAGAACCTATGACTACTTTTCGGAAAATTGTAAGTATATTTTAACTTTTTTTTTCGCTACAAGAAGACCGTAAATTGTTTATATTAAATACATTTAAGTACACATCATTATCTGAATTTCGAAACGTAACGTTAACGTTACGTTAAGCTCTGTAAACGTATCTACCTGTAAGTAATTAACGTAATTTGCGATCTAAATGTGTATCGAATTATTAATTACAATAATAAGAGACATTTGATAACCTGCTCTCGAATTCGTATGCCTATTGGATTGTTCATAAGCTCATCAATATTGCTTTGACTAATCAGAAACCAGCAGGCTTGACTTGATCATACGAGTACATATAGACAGTCACAGCGTAGCAATCTTAATTAATTTCAAGTACATTCAAATATCTTATTAGCTGTAATTGTTTTTTATAAGTTAACCCTTTTGGTACATTTTGGTGTTTTGGAAAAATAACGACAATAATTTTAGATTTTGTTTGTGAAAAAGGAAATAGCGCAAGCCTTATCCTAAAAAAATAAATGTAAAAATGTGAAAGTGACTTTGTTTATTTGATTAGGTACTCCACTGAATCTCTTAAATAAACTAATCATTTCCGAAACAGATATAAAAGTATTCAAAACTTTATGGTCTAAAACTTTGTTGTGTCAAGTCCCTCTTCGAAACAACTAAACATAAATTGCTTTACATAAATATGTAAAGCAATTCACTGAAGTAGAATATTAGATAATATTATAGGAAAACTTTAATTAAGTAGGATTTACTAGATAACTAGTAACATTCAAACAACTTGAGGTGGGGTTTGTTACTCGCCAGTTTCATAGAAATAGTGAGCGATTGAATGAAAACGGAAACTTTGCAAAATGATGAGGGAAAAGTTTAGTAACATAATAACTTCAATAGAACTGCTTATAATTAGGGTCCATAACGTGAAATACGGTCCCATCCGAAAGAAAGCATGAAACTTGGCATGAATATAGCGTTCATATATCTATTTTAATATTGATATAGAAACACTTCGAGAAATGAATGTTTCCCCCCCCCCTTACCCCCTTTTATGTCCGAAATCTTAGTTTTTGTAATTTTTTTTATGAAAAACGGTAAAAGCTACGCAAAAACTGTTAAAGAGCATTATGTTCTTCATTAAAGTCTCTATTATATTGGATGTATGTTGATAGGACTTAAAGTTTACAAAATATGCCCATGTTACTAGAACTTTCAGAAGTTTCATGCTTTCTTCCGGATGGGACCATAAAATCGTTTTTTGGTAGGACAAGGAGCCGTACTATTACGATATATTTTCATGTAAATTGGCTATGGAAAAAAGTTCCATGAGAGTCCGACACGCCTTCTTTTAACGATCTACGGCATTTTATTCCATTTTTAATAATTAAGATGTTATAAATGTTCAACAATTTCTGAACAAACTATTAATCTACTTCTTTTGTCGTACACTTTTTATGTAAGTACCTAAGTACTATAGACTTGATATATACCTATAGATAGAGATATATAAAGATATATAGAGAGATAGTAGTATAGAAAAGTTCTCGAGTGGCGACCACGAACCGGAAAACGTAGTGTTGGCAGGCCTAGTGTTCCTTTAGAGGCCTTTGTCCAGCAGTGGACGTCTTTCGGCTGAGAGAGAGACCTAAGTACTTCAAAACCTTTGTTTATTCATTACATAGTAACGGTAGCTATTTGTAATAACTTACAAAATCTATACCTTATATGCCTACTACTTACTTACAGACAAATAATTATATTTTTTAATGAAGATTTAATCGAAAAACCCAAAATGAAATTGAGTTACCAACAAAATTTATTTATTATTTGTTCTTTGATGATTCAGAGGGCCTTTTTTATAAGAAGTTTTCCTTTTCACTGTCAACGCGTAAGCCAAATTTTCATAACGATTTTATTGGTCGAATAGTCATAATGGGAAGAGCGGTACGAAAAATAAATAATCTCACTTTCGCGTTGGTCTTGGGTCTTGTCAGTAATATTTTTATATTTTATAGGTACTTAAAATGTAAAAACGTCGTGAAAAAGTCTCTGTGATAGTCTAGTAACTAAATTACTGATTCGAATTTTCTTTTAGTTTAATAACTATAATAAAATTTTATAATTGAAAGGCGGAGATAAAAAAAGAGAAAGATCCAAAAATGGCTCAATGATATAATGAGTAGGAAGGAATTATCAAATGAAATGGCAACATATAGATTGAAATGGAGGGAATTACCATAGTTATACTTACTGTGCCAAAACTAGCTTTCACTTAGTAGCAGAATGTCCTACATATGCCGCTGCAAGAAGAGAAGTATTGGGCTCAGACGTCCTATCTGAGCGACATTACAATAGGGCAGATGTTAAAATTCTGCAAAGTAACAAGTAGATTCAGTGGGTCGTCACCAACGTGAGTTACCAGGTAACTCAAAACCCTATACGGGTCTCGGGGAATTGGGTGAAATGGTCCCAGCATAAGTGGACTAATCACCCTTCCGGTGCTCGTGCGCTAGCGTCCCCATGTAGTAAATAATAATAAATAATACTGTGCCAAAGTAGAAAAGAGACATAGGAGATACAGATACAGTTTGACGTCTTTATCTCTTACGGGGTAGACAGAGTCAAGTTGTGAAACTCGAGGACCACGCGTTGATGTATATGGGCTTATTGGAGGTAAAATCAAGAATATTATATTTAATGGCATAGTTATCAACAATGGAAAAGGCGAACAATCCCGATTTCTAAGCTTTCATGAAAATTGAGTGCCGTCCTGCAGCGCAGGGACTTGAAGCATTATTTGAAGAGAAATCTTAATCAATGTGAAAGCGTTTTGGATCCAAACATCGCTTCTACTTTAGAACCATTTGACCGCGAACTATTTATTGCGGTCTTGGAAATATATTTGGTAATGGATTAAGTGGGTTTTTTAATATTATTTAGTAACTATCTACTCTACATAATATGAAAAATTTATTACTTTTTCGAATCTATTACTTGTTGTTGTTGGTGTTATTGTTGTTGTTGTTTTGGTTAGAAAACAAAAAAAAATGTATAAGAAGTCTTTCTTTTCCAATTTTTTTTCTACACTAAGACAAACTGTTTGTAAGAGCAACGTGTAAAAGTTACTGAATTCAATTCTATGTAATTTTTACAGATGTTTTACTGAAAATCTAATTTGTAACGCCTATAAGAACCTCAGATATTACCAATAGCATAATTCCGTGTGGACTCAGTCGCGGGCACGTGCTAGTCCATAATATATACGATTCGAATATTGTAGTGTGCCAGTACATTCGATCGAGCTCACTGAAAACCTATTGGATTTAATTGAGAGTGACAAACGTCATTCGATATAACGGACGGTTCACTGCGAAATCCACTCGGAGTCAGGAATTTATCAAAGAGTGGTATGCTGCCTCAGGGCCTGATCCGTAGGGAGCTGTAGTCTATATTTTACATAGATTTATATGAATTCAAAACACGGCTTAGCCTTTTGTGCCAGTTTGTAGATTTGCTAAATCCAATTATTTATTGTTTGCCTTATCTCTAAGATATTCAGGTGAACCTGACACGACTGACCAAAAAAGGAGTGTTATGTTTTCAGGGCTCATGTATGTAAGTATGTATGTAAGTTTCTTTATTCCACCACAAGTCCTGAACGGCTTTAAAGTAACAGATTTTGATGTGAGAGGTATTGTTAGATTCCTTGCATTCCTCCGAGTGTCAGCTATGTAAGTTGTCAGCTTATACTGACCGAATAGAAGTATCATATGACAAAGTAGAAGTAAGCCGAGATATACAAGAAGTATCAGATAGGTATTTTTCTCTTACGGGGTAGATTGATCCAAAAGTCGTAAGACTAGTATATTTTATGAAAATGAACAAAATAATGTAGGAATAGAAACTAAAACATTATTGTGTTCCGAAGAGTTCCGAAAAAAAATACCTACATACTAAAGAATCTGTAAAAAATAATATGTTACTTCAGGGCTACTGGATATCTACAATAGACTACAATAAACATCTTTAGGTATAAGTTCCTAAATGCTCGCCGAATTGAAATATGTGTGCAGACATGAAAATATTAATTTCACTAGCATTTCTTCATAATGGTACTTAAATAAAATAAAATCACTAGAATTTTCGAGAGAAACCATAATATTTTCATAAATATTCTGTTTTACGATTCCATTTGTAGGATCCCGTTCACCGCAGAAATGATACGCGAATCGAGTTTCGAAAAATCTGCTCAGTCGAGTGTGCCAAATCGTCAGCTCGTAAAAATATTTTTATTTTATTCTCATCTAGTACGTTACGGATAAAGAACGTATAGTAGTGCTAAATAAATATTTTTACGTTGAAGTAATCCTTTTCTTCTCTCTGTTTTTGATAAAAATACAGAAAAAAATACAAACAAAAAATGTACGAATAATGCTTTTTGCTAGCAATTTTAATTTCTAAAGACGCCAGTACGTATTTTACCACGTGCACAACTTCTTTGGTAGCCAATATCAACATCTATATAAGTACTACCTGTACACACTGTCGTTTAATTTTGATCTTAATCCAATAGCCTCGTAGTTGCACATAGACGTCTAGGGCGACTCGCACGCATGACCGGTCACATAATATTGAGTTGACGCATGGCCGCGCGAATCGTCGTGCTAACACGGCGGAGTGTCAACAAGTTCAGCATACAGCATCAGCATACGTACAGTTAACACCACATAAACGTTCTCAAATTCATCACAAATTCTCCGCTTTTACCGCCGCATAAGGTCCATGCAGGCTTATTTGATATGCAGTTGACTACAGTACTTATTTGTACTCATACAGCGAAATAAGAGACATAGACCATTTGGCACTACCAGACACTACCAGATCAAAACAAATATAATCTGATGGTTCTTAACTTCGCTTTGATCTTTCTTTTTTCAGGAGAAAAACATCTTCAATATTACATTTCCATTGAAAAGTGTAAAAAGTATTTGAATAAAGAATATTCGTGTGAAAAACCTTTTCCACAAAAAAACATAATCTATATATTTTAAATCGCAAATAAGTAGAAGTAACTTTTTTTTTCATTTGTGTTTTAAATAATCTTGATAAAGGATCTAATCGACTTTATAGAAAATATACAATCTTTTTCTATAATATAGCTGTAGATAAATTCGATTGGCGACCGCAGCGATGCGCGAATTCCGTGCCCTCCTCCTCCACCACGCGATCACGCGCGTGCACGATTGACAACCGGCGAAAATCTGCGCACAGAGTACACTGATGGAAAATATAGAGAGCACGCTTCATGTGTTCCCGATATTATTTAGACGAAATTCTTTGGAAATACGAACAACGTTTTTTATAAGATCCAATTATTAAAATTATGCTGAATGTTTGTAAATGTGTATATTACGAATAAATATTTTTCTGATCTATTCAATTGATTTTTGCGTTTCTGATGTAGGTAATTGTCTATAAGATTTATTTTGTAAATAAATTAATTGATAAGTACTTCAATATTAACGAAATAAAAAAAATTATAAAACGTAGTCATCCATCACAATATTCACAATCATACAATAGTCAAACAATCAAACGTTCGTCATCAAAACACTTGAAAAATAAATTTATTGCAATAAACAGGAAAAATAAATAATAAAAATAATATAAACTTAGATTTATATTTTTCAATACTTAAATACATTAGACAACATACCTTCTATTAGGTAAGTACTTGTCTGATTTAGCAAAAATAAAGTGTCCAAACAAAACACTTTATATTGTTTAGCTGACATTAATTCACAGCATTAAACAACAGCAACAGTTGTAAATTCATGCTTTAGCAAAAAACTAATTAAATTGCTTTTAAAGTGGCAGACGGGAATTTATGCACCGTGATTTTCACCCGTTTTGAAAGCGGAGAAAAATTCACATCTATTTGCAGCGAAAGAGCAATCTCGTTAAAAATTTCTGAAGTTTATAAAATAGCACTCAATAAATAAATCAGGGAGAGATCAGGTCAGTACTATACCTGGGTATACAATATCTACACCAGTTCCACAAATACCTCAAATCAATACTGGCTGGAGTCTGGCTAAGTTATTTAAAATGCAGTTGACACGTCATCCGAGCGAAATGCAATATTCGCCTTGTCCATGCGGAAACATGGTTATTTTCAATCGAGTTTTTTATCTCGAATATTCAGTACACTGATTTCGATGGCTGGGCATTTAAATATTCAGGATAGTTTATTCAATGAATACATTTTATGTCGTCTGAACTGGATATTTCCTATCTTTTGACAGTCATGAACATTTGCTAATCAATATTAATTTCATACTGCCATTTACCTTATTTCTGTTTAAAATACTGGGAAGCAGCATAAATGAGATTAATTTGACTGAATATCAAAATTGTGTATAGGTGAAATTTGGGGTCTCGAATGAGTTTTAATAGTTACAATATTTCAGCAAATCATTTTAAAGTTGTTTTGGAAAATGATGTTTAATTTATTTCTTTACTTTTCTGTTTTCATAATTTTCAATATACTAGGGGACCGGACATGGACAAGTTTGTAAATAATTTAATATACTTAATGACAATCGTTGTAAATTAGAATACTTACCAAAACGTGGTCGGGTTGTCAAATTTTATTTCTTTTTAGTCTGTAACACATACATTGCATAATGTACATATACCACACACCTATATTGCAAGGGACTAAGTAAATCGTCGCCGTATATCTCGTGTTTATAAGCAACACAAGCCGGTGTCCCTCGTAATAAACATAAGCTTTTCATCTGAAGGGTACACGAATGCGTGGTGGCCCCGCAATCCGCTGAGCTTTACAAATGATAGCTTTGCTCGTCATTCTTCCACAAAAGCCCTATTTTCAACTACGTTCGACTTTTACTATTATTTGCAGGTAACTATTTATAGGCACGGACTTTTTCAAAAATTGAACATTTTTGTTGAAAAATATTTATATCCTTATTAGGGTAACTAGTTTCTTATAGGATTTTCTTATGACTATCTAGCTATATGGAGTGGAGCCCTATAAGGTGAAGCTAATGATATATAACATAGATTTAGTTATATATGCTTTCAATGCAGCAGTCTTTTTCTAGCAGTCAAGCAACATAAAATACTGACTTTCTACATATAGATGCATGTCTTTATCCCTCACGGGGTAGGTAGAGTCGTGAGACTTGAAGGCCACGCTTAGCTGTACACTGAACTTATTCGTGGAATGGAGATTCAGATTAGTATACAAAAAGTTTCCTTGTAAAAAACTACTTAGAAAATTTTCATGCTATTAACCAAAAATGAGGTAATTCATAAGGAACCCAGTTGAATTATAAATTCGTTCATAAATGTATGCAACAATTTGACAGTTAAAGCCTTTGTATATTCGCCAGGATATCGCATGCGCTCACAAATAGGGCCTTAGCCGGGATTATATTCGCGCCCGTTACCATCGCATCACATCTCTAGGAACCTGTTCAGACCCATTCGAAGACCTGTCAGGTTGTTGACACTATATGTATAAGCTACTTTTACAGTTATGTACCGATTGCAAATATAAGGAGAATAAAATTTTATTAAAGAAATATTTTTTGTGTAATGAAGTTTAAATCTTGCTTTTTAGTTACTTTCATAGACCTGTTTGCGTCAAATGAAGCCAGATAAAATGCATGACAAAAAATTTACTTAGTTTTAGTAGTTTAATGTAAGTTATTATGAAACACACACAACGACTCTCTTGGCAATTTTTAATGGAGTGGTTTGCCATTGCTTTCTCCATTTCACATACTAGCTGATAATCATCAACCATAGTGCAGGTTTCCTCACGATGTTTTCCTTCACCAGAAGCAAGTGGTGGTCTATGAAAACTAACATTGGTACATGAGTCAGATTGGTATACAAACTCATGTAACAGGTGCAGGATTCCAACCTGGGCCTTTGTTACCATAGGCGGGCGCCCTACCACTCGGTCACCACTACTTGTGCGCCACCACACCTCACCAAATACTCAGGACATTTTCCTGTCGAGCAGCATCCAGGGTCGAATCCTTCTAATGTCTCATGAAATAGGCGTGCAATAGGAAAGAATGAAGCAGTTAACCGTTGGTACGCAAAGGAGGAGTATAAAAATAATCTTATAGTTACGCTCATAAATACTGTTACGAACTGTTATACGCAGATGCAGTTGTGGCGTAAAAGTTCAATTTCTATCACATTGAGCAAGCCGTAAAGTTGTTTATTGCTTTCTCACCGCTTTATATATTTTAATGGATAGTTTTATTATTCAATTGATTTTTCCGTTTATGTTTCGACCTAAGCATAAGATGTTTATAGGTCTGTTTTAAACGTTTAGTTTATCTCAATATTATAGGGTGATAAAATAAAGATAAAAATTAGTAACTCCTGTAATAAAATTAGTTCCCTGTTTCTATTTCCTTAACCAATCCCTTTCTATCCTTTTGTACCGTTTTTATTTATTGTTTTACGTTATTTCTAGTCGTACTAACGCAATAATAGTTGCGAGTAAGGTCCATCATAATAATTATTTCGGTTGTAAGTCAAAAGATTGAGTTGAATACATCTGTTTAATTTTGAATACATTTACTCGTCAGTATCATCCATGGTCCCAATTCCCAATATACACCAGTTTAGTAGACAATTCAATTAATAGAAAAATATTTGTTATTAAAATAACAAGACTTATTATTCCATCTGTACCTAGCAACTAAGCCGTCCAATAAAAACTAATCTAAACGTCGCGCGTCGTCCATTGCGGCTTTCGTTTCACGCTGGCGAGTTTCCCAGCTTCGCAACCTGTTATTCGAGCCATGACATTACTGGATCCTTGTTACACAGGCATTCCAACCGCTTGTGGGCTTTCCAATACCTGTATGTGTTTCCTTTAACACATTTTACGACGACGCACTAATTTAAGTTAAAGTCAAAGTCAAAGTCAATTTTTTTTATTGAAACTTGACCTTCAAAGAAGGCTCTTTTTCACGTCGATAACTAATTATTTAATCATAATATATTATGTCTCAAAGCTACAAACTACTAGCATTTCGGAACGACCACTGCTGAGAAGAAATGCCGAAAGAAACTCATGAAACAGTCTTGGTCGCCTAGCATGCCAGAGGAGCTATTCATTAACTTTATACATACACTAGATTGTGTACAGTCAAAAATAAAATAAAATATAAGGAAAAAATATATAATAATATAATAAAACATGTTATGTTTGTGATCAAGTAACCACAATGAATTGGTTAAGAACAAAAAATAAAAATAAGGATCGAAGCCGGATCCCCTGGCAACACCCGTTTACGAGTTGACGCCTGGGTCAGCCATCGCAAAGCTGAACCATAATAGAGGGAACCTTAAGAGTCGTAAGTACTCGTGTGTAATAAATTGTATTAAGTAATCGTGTTAATTGAGTATTAAGTTTTAATACGTGCAAATATTTTAGCTAAACTAATCCGTAGACTAGCTATTATTGTTAGAAATTAATATTCACAATAAGAAAAACACAATATTACATAATACTTTTTTATAATATTTTTATTTCAGTTCAGCCTGATCTCAAAATGGAGTAGAGGTTCCAATTTATTTGGCTTCGCCACAAAAAATAAAACTCAATTTCTTTGTAGTAAGAAATAATTTTTCGCTGACTGAAATCTTGTTTTACGCAAATTTCAGCATTTACATTTTGCTGAAGACTCTTTTCTGAATATCGATGCAAAATATCTAATACTATCGATTTTGTCTTTATTTCGTCCTCAGAAATACACGCAAGGAAAAAAAAATAAGCATTTTGCCAGAGTGGCAGTAGATTAGTCTTTACTATATTATACCTAACTTACCTCCAATAAAATCTATTCCAACAAAATAAAGCTAAAGAGTTTGATTTTTTGTTTGAAAATAGCTGGAACTACCAGTCCGATTTTCATAATTATTCCTGTGCATGAAAGAAACATTTATGACAAAGGCTAGGTAGGTATATTCAGAATCCCAAATTTCTCACGGAATCGAAACCGCGGGGCTACTTATTTAAAAACACGCAATCATGATCTATTGTAAGTGCTAGTTCAACAATACTTACGCATATAAAAGAATTAGCCACTTTAGGCGGAAATATAAACACTACGAAAATTATCAATTTATTAAAGGTGGGAAATAGCATGTGTGGAAGCTTGTTAAAAAATATTACTAAAAGCAAACAAGGTTCCGCATAAAACAGCAAAAAATGGGTCATTCCGTGCAGAGTTGGAATCCGCGACACAGTCCCGTGTTCCAAGGGTTCATTGTAACACGTACGAATATTATGAAATAAGTTGAGGCGCGTATCACCCTGTTGGGAGCTAAATTAAAAGTAGGTAAATCTAACTACATCCCAGAACCTAATGGCTGTAATTCATTAGAAGGACCTCGTTATATCCATGCGTAAAATCTACATTAACCTTATGAGGTGAGGAGGTTAGAGTTCTGGCTCTTTCAATGTAAATGTTAAAGTGAGTAACGAGCTGAAATTGTAAACCTAGATAGTTGGGTTCATTTAACGTCTTTAATGCACGAATGTTTTTATTACAAACGTCAATGAGATGTCTCAACGATTTACTTGAATCTGTAGTTACGCATTCGACATTAAATAAAGCCTGAACATGATTATTCACGAGTAAACGACTGTTATTGTGCCGATTACATAACAAATTCAGAATATTATGTGGTCTCCTAAAAATGTTATATTTAATGATTAGTAGGTAAATAATACAAATAAGCTAGGGTATTATTATGATGAATATTATTCACCACAACGAACTTATTACAGAGAAAAGAAAAATTACAAGGAGTACAGCCATCAAGATTACATAGAGCTGACGCCCTTCGTGATTTATATATGTAGTGAGGTACCTTTATGTCAGTTATTTCTCATAACACGCTTCTCGGTACCCTTTTACCTTCCCACATAATAAGATTCAGGTACTTATCTTCATGACTCCTATTTTATATATTATGAGCTTGTATCATGATTTCTAGTGAATGTTTTATTTAATACATGTTTTAAGAATTTAATTAGACATTAAAGTAAACAATTAAACCAATGAGCTTGTATCATGATATCTAGTGAATGTTTTATTCTATACATGTTAAGAATTTAATTAGACATTAAAGTAAACAATTAAACCAACTCTTTAGTGTCTCGTTTTACGAAATTTTTATTCAAATATAGATTACATACTATACTTTCTGTAATTTATTATATTTTTCGAATATTTTATTACCTAAGTTAAGTAGGTACTTAAATAATACTTATATTTAACGAATCTTTTAAAGCTGGACGATTGATGATTTCTGTTTTATGCTAACAAATTAAATTTTGAATACAATTTCTAATGCGTGTCTATACAATTTTGTTATTTTTAATGTACCTAAGTATTTTTTTATTTTTATAAAATTTAACCAATCATTTTTTTTTGTTACCATTCATCTCTTTATTGAGGTAATATTTAGGTAAGGAATTACCAATAAAAACACACTTGTTATACCTAAAGAAGATATTTTTGTTGATCCAATGCCAATTAGCTGAGAAAGCTTTACCTTATCGAATATTTATGCATCATTTTCCTCATGACCTCATTCACCCAACAAAATGGATTGAAGAAAAAAATGTTTTTCTTAAAATTCCATCTGCGTAATTCCGCGTAAATAATGCAGTATCAAATAGAATGGGCCGTGAGCATTGCTAGCAACTAAAATGTTACAATAACTTGCGGGTCCCAATAGTGGAATAAGTCTCCATTTTTCGCTCCCAGGCGTATATAATTTAACCTATAAAGACCCTAAAGGAGAAGTTGTGACGTATTTATTTTATTTGCTCGAATAACTTTATAAGTTGGTTGACGCCACTGAATTATGTTATTTATAGGGGATACGGTTTTATGTCGGTTTTACTGTACGTACTCGATATTTTTTATTTGTTTTTGTTTTGTAAAATGTAAATTAGAATCGTAAGCTGCGAATCAATACACATAATAAAACTGTAACAAGTAGATAAAAATTCGTATGTCTATGTAGCGACAAATAAAATACGCAATTAATAGACAATCAGGTACTACCTATTGTTAAAAATATGTTTGATTAAAATTTAGGATCGCCATTCTGACGTTCACCTCTTTTATTCATCTCATGTACTCAGGGCAAGGTTGAGATCCTCATAAGTCAAAAGGTGAAGGGGCACTCAGGACGCAATAAAAACCGCGTAGAAAATTTAACGACCATCTAAGATCATGTTGAGAACGCTTGTGACCGGCTGATATGACTTATGGTTTTCTGAGTACTTATTTATTATGTACTTAAATTACTTATCTTATTATTCATATTTAATGTATTGGCCCGCGGATTAGCTCAAATATACTCAGAATAGATCCTAAAATATATATTGTCAGCCTAGGTCTAGCCTATGAGATGTAACGTTAATCAAGTATAAACTATTATTTTGTTCATCTAAGGAAACTTGTCATTTTTTATTTTAATTTGTTATTTTAAAATACTAAAACTAAAAACTAAGGAATACAAAAATAACAAAAAATAATTACAAGTTGTAAAGCCCCCCAAGAGCGTAGCCCTGCGACAACCTGCCCAAAAGGCTGGCTGCATTGCCAAGTCATCTACTAATATCATCAATACATAGTTAAGATGAGATAGATAAGTTTAAGATTGAATTTTGGTAGTTGATCAAAATTAATGAATATCTTTCTGAATTTTATAAATATAAATAAATATAAATATATACGGACAAATCACACAGATGAAGTAGAATCCCAGCTGTAAAATATTTAAATCTTCCACAAAAATATCTGATCCTAGACAATCTAAAAATCGTTCTGATATTATGTAGGTTACTCGTTCGTAAGTGATGAAGTACTTACTATACCCACTTATCCTGTGATAGTACTGGGTAAATCTTATGAAGAATTGGAAATCTATACACGTGGCCTAAAGTTTGGACGGAGGATTTAAAAAAAACAGGTAAACGTTTACGTGGAATTTATTTCTTCTTTGTAAGTATTATTTTGTAGCCTCATTAAAAGTTTTTTTTTCGAGAAAGTTTTACGAAATTCATCATGTTCATATTGACACTGCGAAATTGACTAGTTACCTATATTTACTAAACAGTTTTTTTTTAATGTGAGAGTATAATGTTTAATGGGTCCTTATTAATAGGCATAGGTTTTTTGTTTGACATATAAGAGAAGATATGTAAAAAAAATATGAATATACTTTGGTATAAGAACGTGTACTTAGTATAATGAAGGGCCTCCTCTTACACGTTATACAGGTAAATTTATAGGTAAGTCATCATATAGGTAGGTATAATGTTACTTCTCCCTTAAAACTGAAACAGTAGTTAACTTAAGTAAATCTTAACTCGTAACATTTAGTTAACAGGTTGCTACTTAGCACTTAGATGAGATGAAATGAAACATAATTTACAGAAATAATGGGTTAATCCCTCCAATAATCTTTACCCTTTTGAACCCAAAAGGTAATTAACAAGCCTTTACTACCCTGTTGAGTCCCTTATCGGGAAATTTAGTCTGTATTCAGGATACAAGACTCATTATAGTAACATCCCCTCACATGGTAGAGTTCTTGTGTGCGTAGATGTTCAACTTCAAGTTTTTAATTATGCTTAAAATATGGCAGATATCATTTTTTTTAAATTTCTTACCTAATATAAGTATAGTCCATCCTTAATATGTAAATTATGTTTTTTTGTATCCCATTTTATTTATTTACAATTTATGTATTAGTGTAATTGATGAACAATAAAAAGGTACCTAGTTCATAAAGATAAAACTTGATGACTAACATACTTGCCTGAAGTTTAAGTAAAATTATTATAATACCAACTTTAAATAGACATAGCAGCATAGCAGAAACTAGACATGAAGCAAACCCATTTTTTCATAAAACTCTTCAAAGTAACATAACGTAAGAATCTGGGAAGCGGAAGTATTCAAAAGTAAAACAAAAGCGGGAAATTCTAAAACTTAATACCAACCGCTTGCGAAACAAAATTAAAATGGAGGTAAAAATAATTAAACTTTCCACCCTCTGTTTGTGTAGCAATCACGTCTGGCGGGCCTCAGAGAAAGAAAACTCTAGGGTGCTTTAAAACTGGGAAGGTTTTAAAAAGCAGACGCAGCACACTTACCTTATACTTGACAGATGCTAATGGGAGTCAGCGGCTCGGAACCGGTCACTCTTGGCACTTTGCACTTTTGCCACAATCCGGACAATCCCTTACGCACCGGCGACCTTCAAAGTTCCGTCAATCCAAACTGTCTTAAATACTAGTTCTTACACTAAGAGAAAATTTAAAAATTACACCTAATGATTACTTACTAGAGCTGATAAATCGGAAGGGTTTAGGATATGTTTTTAATCGCGTGAGCGCGTCCGGAGTTAGGTACCGGGAGGGTTCGGAGAGATCGTACGTCCTGGAGAGGAGAGGATCACACACGACCCAGGAGAGCGAACCGACGTGAGTGACGCCGGGCGCCCGCTGCCTCCCGCCCGCCTAGCGTCCACCGCTTCGCGAGCAAGAGGGATGCCACGAGATGGCGCCCTCTCCCGCGAATATCAGCGTTCGGATCACCTCGCCAGAGTTTCAAGTGCTCTTCGCGCTTGCCAACGCTCTCGCAGCGAGGGAGGGCTTACACCTCCACATTTCCAAAACGTCACAAACAACTTCACCAAACACATTCCTATTTGACACCTAACTCACTAAACTTACATCAGATTTTACCTGTGAAGCCGTGAGATGAACACCTGACGTTCGGCGTCATATCGAAAAACATATGCCCTGTTGGCTAGGTGTAGCAAATACCATAACGAATACTTTGGCTGAACACGCGCCATATTATGCAACGTTACGAGCTTGTATTGTGCATTCTAAAATTTTCGCATCATTCAATGCAAGTTTTTAGAGAAGGCGGATATTTGAACAATATACGTAGCGTAGAGCTTTTTAAAGTATTCTGGCTTTGTAATTTTCAACATAGTTAAAACTTTTTGTATTCTGCTCAACGTTATCAGCTATGCCAAAAGTAATCGAAATTCCGAGTCGTAGGTAACTAACTACCTGACAGTTTTTTTTTCTAACAACTTTTGAGCCTATTTTGTCATAAAGGATAAAGAATAAAACCACAAAAATCTACTGCTAAAAATTACAAATTTTACATCCTACGGGAAATAAAAAATTAAATTAGATAGGTACTCTTATAGAAATTAGAAATGATGAAAAATGCCATGCGAGCAGGGGGTCTAAAACTGCCACATTGATGAATCGGAATATGATCCATTTCTCATTTCCTAAATATTTAAAAATGAACTTCATGATACCACATTAAAGGTTCATTTTTAAACATTTAGAAAATGAGAAATTAATCATATTCTGATTCGTCAAAGTGAACTTTTTAGACCCCCAGGACTTGAACCTGCACAAAAATCCTTAAAAAAGTAAAATTTAAATTGTCAAATAAAATATATGAGAAATACGAAGTAGATAAATGTTATTTTATTCGCACTATATTCAAGTATTATAGGAAATTCTAACAACACACAAGCTATGCTTGTGTTTACAATACAAGATGTGGAGAATTGGATTGAATAGATGAATTCAATCAATTCCTCATACTAATAAAATTTTAGTAGGTAAAGTCTTCTTTTTATTTTCGTTAATTAAAATCACGATCGTAACGCATTTTCCAATATCAGATAAGAGACAGTAAACACAACATGGCTTATATTTGCCACAATACTAGAGCAAGACGTTTTCTTGGCCAATCTAGTTCGTTTACAAGCAATTACTTGCGATAATAGTTGCAATCGGGTTTAACTACGTGCCTAGTAAATGGACAATTAAAATAATTTGTCCGTGAGTTCGTAGTCATTGCTAGTTTGGAGATGGCTTAAGACGATAAATTTATTCTTTTTGGGGGTTTTAAAATATTATAAAATTATTGATCAGAACGTATCGGAGTCCAAGATCCTCTTTGAGTCGTCGAGTCATCGAAGTAAGTAAATATAGTTAAAAACTTCGTTAAATATTAAACACAGGAAAGCCCAACTCTCTGTCATCCATCATCGTCACTTTGATGTCAAATTAGATTTGCCATTATCAGTAAAATATTTTTATGCCAAGAAAGAAAAGTGTGCGTGAATTTGATTTGATCCCACATAATGACCACGACCCTCAGCCATGAGGAATAGGGAATAAAGGGAGAGCTACCCCCAAATGTAAAAAGATTTTTTGTTTTCTAATCATTTTACGGAATCAGACGTTTTTTCTTTTGCATTTTGAAAAATCCTACACGTGAAACAATTTTCTATGAACTTTATATTAACAAAAGTCAATCCTACGATCGTATACGAGTGAATTGGAAATGAGTCAATAGTCATTATTTATACCCTCTGGTTTCCGCACAAAGTTTATTTGAAAGCGAACTATTTGGCGTATTTGTATACATTCCAACAAAATAATCCCAGGAACACCCCAACTATCAGAAGTTGGGGGTAGTTTCCGATAATGCGAGCAGCATCCCTTACCGACCTCAAACTATATTAATCCATCAATCGCAGACTCATTTAGCGACGAGTATTTATTACAAATTGCATATTTGCTACGTGTTATAGCAACAGTTAAAATTATTATTATACAACAATAATTTATTTTAGTTTTCCAAACTTTCTTTTCTTTATTTTTCTGTCTTAAGGAATTGGTAATTTTTTTTTCTACACCCTATTTTATGGGCACTATTTTGCTCCAGGGAGGTATGATCCGGGGCGGTCTCTTGGACTATTTTTTTATTTTTCTTTTGTTTTGTTTTGACGTTTATTTTTGTTTGAATTTCTGAATAAATTATTTACAAGTGAAAAAAAAAGATATTTTTGAAATAAAAGTTTAAAATCACAACTTTTGCCGTTATAAAATACCAATGTGTGTTGCTTCTGTTTTTAGAGCGAATATTGGAGCGTGCATCGGTAGAGGCCGACGAAGCGCGATGTGTAAACACAGCTCTAACATCGACTTTTTTTCGCATTTCTATTTTTTGTTGATATTGTAGTATTTTAGTTTTAGGCCTTTGAACAGGAGATAAAGTTAGATATGTATTCGTTTATTGGATTAGATAATTCTTCGCATTCTTCCTTTACACTATAGTGTTTTAGACCTACATAGTCATTATAAGACAAATAAGGCATTTATCATACCTATATTGATTACAGAAATTCTTATATTGCTATTCGCTGCTTTAATTACCTATCTTTTATCTAGTCTTTTCATCAAATTACCAACTTACAAATATATCTACATCATGTCATATATATACTATTTTCTCATATTATAAAAAATCTATTAATGATTGATATCAAAGCTTGGCATATAAAATACAGAATAAAAATCCTATTTAGGTTTCATTGTTAAAACTATTAAAATAAAATACTTACTCGTTGAAAGCTTTCCCTGTAGAATTAAAAGAAGTCACTTTACGAATAATTACACAAAGTACTGAACTTTTCTAAGTTAAAATTAAACGGCATTTATTGAGTACTTACTTGGAAATCGTAACTTGAAACTCTTGGGGCACAGGAAAAACAACACTGGTTCGATACTAACTTGAAACTCACTTCGCTATTATTTTACGGTAATTTTATGTTTTAGTTAACCTCTTTCCATTGAATATTCCCTGACTTTACAACGGTATCTATGACATGAAAAAGATCTTACAAATATTTATTGCTTTTCCCCACAGCTTCGTATATGCATATTTTGGAAAACCGCAGTTATAACACACGTCATAACTTTTCCCGCCTGCTTTGAATACCTATAATTATGAAATAAATGGAAAAAAGCTAATAATTAAAATCTCTCTCTCTTTAGTCGTATTTCCTCATGACTGAGGGTCTTGGTCATTATATGGAATGAAACACACACAACGACTCTCTTGGCAATGTTAATGGAATGGTTTGCCATTGCCTTCTCCATTTCACATACTAGATGATAATCACCAACCAGAGTGCAGGTTTCCTCACGATGTTTTCCTTTACCGGAAGCAAGTGGTGGTCGATGAAACCTAACATAGGTACATGAGTCAGATTGGTATACAAACTCATGTAGCACGGGCAGGATTCGAACCTGGGACCTTTGCAGAACCACTCGGCCACCACTGCTTCATAATTAAAATACCTATACCTAAATTGACTGTTGTGATCCAAATATTTTGAAAATGATCCCACATGTTGTACGTTTATAAAGATTTATATAGCTACCATTTCTTAGCAATTAAAGTTGCGGACTTTACGTCTATAAGAGAAAAGCCGCAAATAGTAACTTACCTTTAGCTAATTAGTTTTAAAATAAACGATGTAGAATTTCTCAAGTTTCGCCTCAGCGATCAAGTTTTGCATTTTAATTGTTTCGAGTTGCAAATAGTAAAACCTTTTCAATTAGTTCGGTAATGCTAACTAGACCACTAACTTGAGAGCTTTCTTTTATCGGTCGAAAGCGGCGCTCACTTCATTTTATTCCCTTATTTTATATCGCGTTCGTAAGCAGCCGTACAATTTATCACCTGGCCGTTTGTTTGACCTAGGTATATTCACGAACACATAAAATTGAATTTCTTTTAAGAGCTATTGCAAACGTAGCATTAGTTAGTATGCTATTCTATTGTCTGTTTGGTTTTTTATTTCGTAGAACATCGCTAATGGAAAATAATTGTTTATGTGAGAGGACGACGTTTGAATTAGGGCTTGTTACCAAATTCTTCATATAAACTCCCAAAAAGTACCGGTAAATTCCGGTACTTTATAATGATATTTGGTACCGGTACTAACCGGTATCAAGCCCTGGTTTGAATGGTATCGCTTAGTATTATATCATATGTGGTGTCTATAAAAAAGGGAGGTGTAATAGATAGACTTAGTTAGGAGGCCTAATGAGGAGAGAAGATCAATATCTAATTAAGTGGATGATGAATATGAAGGTGAATGTTTTCAGGGACAGACGGAGATCAATAAAGAGATGGATGAACTGCATGAAAAACGATATGAATGTGCAGGAATGTAAGCAGTAGCATATTTTATTTCTTACTGCATAGTAGTTAATTTTATTCTGATCTTTAATTACAATTATTTTTCTTCTAACTTGAATTGGAGCTCCTTGGATTGAATTGAATTGAAGCGAATGAAAATGAAAATGAAAAAAGCGAAGCATTGGAACTCCCTGTCTGCGTCTGTGTTCCCACGTACAAGCACGTACAACCTGACTCTCTTCAAAACCAGAGTGAATAGGCTGCTTCTGGGTAAGCTCGCTACACCATAGACCTCATCTCTGTCCTCGGGCAAGATTGTGGTTAAGAGCAAACCCATATTTAATTTTTTAAAAAAGTCTTATTGATAACTATGCAGTAAGAAATGCAGTAAATTATGGATATGATTTATCTGAAATAAAGAATATTATTATTTGAAAGATTTGTATATCTTCTTTTATAAAGGGTTGTTTCTACGTTAATAGAAGATAACTATATTATAGTATTAAAGTCATTATTATTAAATAAAATAAAGCTTCATTAAACTGTGTAGTAGGTAATTTACTTCAAAACAGAACTAATTCATAGAGCTTAGAGCCAATCTAATTTCAAAATTACCATACCTAATTGTAGTTGATCAATGATCATTCTATTTATTATCTTGATATGACTTTTGTAAAAAGAATCCAAGTAATTTTACTCGACCAGAAATACCTTACTCCTAAAGAAGTTGCAAAAATATCGCAAGTACCTTTCGCCATTTCCGAATTGAAATCATATTGATGGAGTATAATCAATTTTTAAGGGTGAATAGATATTATGTGAATAGCAATCCATCAATCATACACTACAGGATGTAGACGGCTGTAGGGTCTGCGACGAGTGACAAACCGACGCGTCATGCAAAGTCACGTGTGGTGTCAATTCGGATAGAGTCGAAATACTCGCTACTGAAGTTTGAATATTGGTTT
Organism: Ephestia elutella; assembly: GCA_018467065.1. NCBI lineage: Eukaryota > Metazoa > Arthropoda > Insecta > Lepidoptera > Pyralidae > Ephestia > Ephestia elutella. Next base: position 7,328,247 of record CM031572.1, read on the forward strand.
TTAAAAGTTTAGGAGGACTATTGAAATGATGAACAAGTAAGAATCAGCGTTTTCACTGTATATATTCTTTTTTGAATGTTTAATAATGTATTTAAAAATTACTTGTAAAATGTAGAATCCTACTAATATTATAAATGCGAAAGTTTGGATGTGACTTTGTGAGGATATTTGTTACTCAATCACGCAAAATCCACTGGACAGATTTTGATGAAATTTGGTACACGGATATAAAAATACGTTGAACAGTACATCACAGCCAAGCTCCGGAGCGCGGCTAGTTTGTCATAAATTTGAACGTTCAGGCCAAGTTTCACTATATATATATTTTATTACTTTCAGGAAGATAGTAACTTATTCATTACTGACATAATTTGTAATTAAGTTAGGATTGTTATTTATTTACTTGTTAGATTTTCGTTCATATTTTCTCAACATAGCCTTATAGCATGTAAAATACTATAAGTTGAGCATATGCGTTCAATAAGATCCTGTCGATTGTCTAAAGACGTGCCATGTCCAACCCGTGCTGGATTTGGGACAAAGGGCTTCAGAAACACATACTCGTATGTTAAAGGTAGATATAATCAATGCGGATGTGGTAATAACTTCCGTATATCCACAATGCATTGTACTGAGATGATACTCAGTCATTGATGTGTTTAAAAAAATCGAATTGTAGTCCTGATAAGACTTAAATTCAAGCTCGAGTCCAAAATATTAACTAGATACCAATTTTTTCAGAAAGTAGTCTCTCCCTGGCACTTTTTCTCGTCAATTTTTCTTTTCCATTGATCAAAAGCATACAATTAAATTTAATACATCAAAAACATGACAATTAATTAAGCTTTACCTCCTATAATGTCATAGTATTGCAGGACACATTCAATTCAATAATACAAATATTTATTTTATTAACATTTACGCTGCGCCCCGGGGCACCGCTATCAGAGGAATTTGTGACTAAAAAGTAGGTGTACCATATATCATCCAGGTTATATTCTGCCCGTGACCTAACATCGAAATCTAGTCGGTTTTTCATGAATGAGTAACAAACTTGCATTGCACAATATCCTCACACACATAAATGTTAACTTTCGCATTCTTACATATTATAGTCTTCCTTTTCGCGATAAACCAAAAACTACTGATTTTCATACGGTTTTCACCAGTGGACGAGGAAGGTTTTGATGCATATAATCTACGCCGGCGAAACCGCGAGCCAAACTAGTTTCTTAAATAAGTATAATAAATTAAGAACCATTAGATTTAAAAGATAATATATGCGCGCGCGCGACGACCTATGATAACGAAATAATGAAATAAATTCACTGAAAAAGCGCTAATGAACAACACGTCAAGTTACCCTTCATGGACATCTCTAATGAGGGCGCTCTATGCACTGAATTTGCGTAGGGTGATGTGCTGTTGTCTGTACCACACATATGAAAGTACTAGCGTAGATAAACAAAACAAAACCAGACGTGGATAGCCGCGGGGCAATGTACATTGGAAATTAATTTGAGTAGAAAATTATTTTATTCCTTTGACAAACCATTTCATGATTTGGTCTTTTGTAATTTCAATGTGGAATGTCGTTTCATTTTACTGCAAAATGTACGCTTGTTTAAAACACGTAGAGCTGTTTAGTGCTTTAGTGCTGCTTTGTTTGTACAATTAATTTTAAATTACTTCATGAATATTAGTTTGAATTTACTTTATAAGACAGATTGTTTTACACGAGTTTTGTTTATGTAAGATTTGCAAATATGAAAGGCACAATGTGAATAAAATAGTAAGTTAATAATATAAACTGTTGAGGCCTTCAGCCTCCAATTTTTATATAATTTCTTTTTTTTTTCTCTTCAATTCGGTAATAAGGCACCTTGATATCGCTGTCCCTTTTAGCGGGCAAATGAGAGAGCGAGATGGAAGTCTACTCGCCTCGCGTAAGGATCGCCAATGATCGCGATTCGTCTCGTATCGTATGTCATTGAGATAGCGTGTGTGTCCGCGCCTGCAGTGCCGCGCGCGCGCCGTTACGAAGATTCCCGCAGATCTTTCCAGAATATTCTTGGCACCGCTGTACTCCGAAGAAATCTGGTGATCACCAAGAGAAGCCTTCAACACGCGAGCAAGGTAAGCGATTATCGAGCCCTGTCGAGTTGCCGAATTGTTGAAACCTTTCCTTTCATATATACACATATAGGCCGTTTAACCGAAGTCTCATCCGAGTCTTAGGTATATCTTTAGGTCCTACATACCGCACAAAAGGGAGTCAACCTATTTTACACGGTTGCAACTCCATAATTTGGTCCTTCGAGCCGGATTTGTCCAGCTTTTAATATTATATGTACTTTCGCTTCGGCGTTAGTGCTACGAACCGCCATCTTGTTAATTGCATTTTTTGCTAATTCACCTTCCATATACTTTCTTTATAGTAATTTCCAATAATGGCTTCTAACAAACTCGAAGCCAAATTAAAACAACTCATTGCCAAAAAAGAAGCTATTTATGAACGAATTAATCGTTTATACGATATAAGCAAAGGCATTTCCAATTACGATTATCGTTCGAATGAGTCATTTCTAGCCCAATCTGAGACTATCAGCGAACTTTATGACAAATTTGAAGTAATCGTAGAACATATTAATGAGTTGAACTTTGAACTGAAAGAAACCCCACCTGATTACGCGGCTTTAAATTCGTTCGAAGAATTATATTCAGCTATTAAATACAAACGTAATCTAATTTTAGCCAGAGATAAGACTAACGTTGGCGTGTCACTTAATAAAGGCCCTATAAAATTACCACCTATCCAGATACCTTCCTTTGATGGCAAAATTGAAAATTGGCCGATATTTTACGAAATATTTCGTAGTAATATTCACGAAAACGCCGATCTGACTGACTCGCAGCGTGTCCAATATCTCATGGGCAAACTTACCCACAGTGCTTTAAAATTAACTGCAGGTATTGTCCCCACGGGAGAAACTTATAATACAATTTGGGATTCTCTCGTTAAGAAGTACCAAGATAATCGCACTTTAGGTATTCATTATTTAAACAACATTTTGGACATTAAAAATTGTGTCAATAATACCGCTAGCTTAAACACTTTTATTGAAAAATATTCGGCGTCTATTGCAGCGCTCAAGCAGCTAAAGATACCTAAATTATTGGATTTTATTTTATTACATTGTGGTTTACGAAAGGTTGACTCTCAAACAGCCCAGCTGTTCGAAACGCATATTAGTGGAAAAGAATTGCCATCTTATACAGAATTTATATCTTTTATACAAGATCATATAAAGGCACGCGAAAGATCACATACTAATAATTGTTCGCGGTTTGAAACGCGAGTGACAAATTCCACTAATACTTCAAAAACTTTCATATCAAATAGCGCGCCACGGTGTGAAATAGAAACGCCCTGCCCAATATGCACAGGCGAAAAACATCCATTGTTTAGGTGTAAGCAATTTAAAAATATGAGTACACCGCAAATTCGTTTCGATTTTATTAAGTCAAAGCGTGCCTGTATTAACTGCTTAAGCCTAACCCATACATTGAATAAATGTAAGTCGCGTTCGACATGCAAGTTTTGTAAAAAACAGCACCATTCATTGTTGCATTTCTCTGAGAATAATAAACTAGACTCAACTCCAGGCGACAGCAAACCGGTTTGTTATCTCGTAGACGCCGCGCAGTCTGCGCTCACCCAGTCCTCGCCGCCCGTAGAAAATACAACTTCTGTGACATTAAACACAGGAATGCGAAATTCAAATTATGTTTTATTATCTACGGCCCAAGTGTATGCGACTCATAACAATGGTCATGATAAAATTGTGGTCAGATGTTTGATAGATAGTGCGTCTCAGAATAATTTAATAACTTTGAATTGTTGTAAGCGTTTGAACTTACCTATAGTTAAGCTACATAACTCGTCGTTACAGGGTGTTGGAATGTCCACGCAGTCAGTGCATGGCTACATACATATAACAATAGAATCGCGCGTTAATCCCGAAGATAAATATTATATTCATGCGTTAGTGGTAGATTGTATTACAGGTAAGCTACCCGCGAATTATATTGAATTAAATGACGACATGTCGTATATAAATAAATTACCACTAGCCGATTTAACTTGGAATGTGCCGGGAAATATTGACATTATTCTCAGCGCGCAACTTTTTCCATATATTTATTTAGGTAATATGATTGAGTCGGGCGGTCGCGCGCCTCCGGCTGTCTTGACTAGCTTCGGGTACGTACTAATGGGTAGTGCGGCAGGTCATTGTGACTCGTTTTCTCAATCTTCCTCGTTTACCGCGCTGACTAATACTGACATTGAGTCGGGTTTACAGAAGTTCTTTGAATTGGAGGAAGTACCATTTTCACGGCTTATTAGTCCATCCGAAAAAGAGTGCGAAGATATTTTTTGTTCTTCCGTCACGTTTAAGGACAGTAGGTATTTTGTTGACCTACCCTTTTCGCGGAACCCCTCTGAGTTGGGCAATTCTCGTGCAGTCGCCCACCGCCGCCTGTTGGCCCTCGAGCGTAAATTTGCGCACGTGCCAACCCTACGCGAAAATTATAATAAAACCATCACCGACTATATATCTCAGGGTTATTTATCGGAAGTACCTGATTCTGAATTAACAGAACAGGGGCTATTACATACCGCACCACGCGGTCATTAGGCCAGACAAAGATAGTATTCGTGTAGTTTTGGACGCCAGCGCTAAGACGCACTCAGGGTTGTCACTCAATGACATTTTACATGTCGGACCTAATTTACAGGCCGACTTATTTTTGTTATTACTTGATTTTCGTACGTTTCCCATAGCTATGACCGCAGATATTAAACAGATGTTTTTAAGAATCGGTGTTAATCCGCATCACCGCGAATACTTGCGAATTTTATTCCGCTTCAATGAGAATGCGCCTATTCGCACCTTTAATTTCAACCGCGTGCCTTTTGGGTTGGCGTCTAGTCCTAACTTAGCCATGCGCACACTACGCCATCTGGCGTGTGAGCATAGCGACCGCTTTCCGGACGCATCCAAATTGGTAGAAACCCAGTTTTATATGGATGATTATGTTTATTCTGTACCTGATGAACAAACCGCTATAAAGTTGTCACACAACTTAATTGATTTATTTAAATTAGGTTCCTTCGACCTTGTCAAATGGGCCAGCAATTCACCCGCTTTGTTAGTTCCCTGCGTCTCACCGCTTATCAGTTAATTTTTCTAGTATGGATAACAATATTCACAATTTTAAAATCCTTGGTTTAACCTGGGAGCCTGCTGAAAATACTTTTTCTTTGACAACCAGCCCAGTGGACAGTAAATGTACAAAACGCACCATTTTATCATTAATTGCTCGCTTATTCGACGTACTTGGCCTTGTAACACCGGTCGTTTTGTACGCTAAAATACTTATTAAAGAACTTTGGTTAGCCAAGATAGATTGGGATGATGTACCTCCGCAGCCAATCATGGACCGCTTCACTGCTTTAGCACGGGATTTTCCTATCTATCACTATCTTCTCTTAAAATTCCACGTCATGTTGGAGTTTTTGCAGAATCTGTCGTAAACATTGTAGCCTTTTGTGATGCTAGCTTTAGTGGTTATGGTTGCTGTGTATATTTACAAATTTCTGATACTCAAGGTAATATAACGGTCCGCCTTCTTTGTGCGAAATCCAAGGTTTCCCCCGCTAAAGTAACAACACTAGCTCGATTAGCACTCGTTGCTGCTTTGTTGCTGTCTAAGCTTGTTAGGGTTGTCAGAGAGAAGCTTTCTGCCCGCATTCCTATTGCCGGTACTTATGCGTTTTCGGATTCCACTATTGCGCTCTCGTGGATCCATTCTGCCCCTCATAGGTGGTCTATATTTGTTAGCAACCGTATTGCAAAAATTCAGGAAAATTTACCTGTTTTAATCACGTATCAGGGAAAGAGAATCCTAGCGATTGTCTTTCACGTGGCATGCTGCCTTCGGAGTTAATTGTACATTCCTTATATTATAACGGCCCGTCCTGGCTTCGTCAGCCTATAGAATGTCTTTTGAACTCACGGCCTCTTAGTGTTTTATCATCTGATCCGCATCCTGACGTTCTCACGCCGGCTCATTTTTTAATGTCCAGTCCCATTACTTATTTACCTTCTTTTGAATTGACAGAGGAAAGTATGAATTTGACAAAGCGTAAAAAACTTTTGGATCAACTCGTGTTATCATATTGGAAAAAATGGCGTATTGAATACCTGCATACGCTGCAAGTCCGTCAGAAATGGTGCACTCACGATCGTCCCATAGAGATAGGCACTGTCGTTCTCTTGGGTCAAGATAACGTACCGCCCTTGACTTGGCCATTAGGTGTCATAAAGGAGGTGTTTCCTGGATCGGATGGTATAATTCGCGTGGCTTTAGTCAAGACTGTGTCAGGCACATATAAGCGTCCTGTCACAAAGCTGTATCCTTTGCCTACCCAATAATCAAACCGCAACTTAATCAAACCGCAATTTAATCAAACCGCAATTTAATTAAACCGCTTATTTAATCATAATTTCTACCGTAGATATCGATTCGCTGATATTCTCAGACCGCTATTACATCTTGATCTATCCACCTAGCTTCTTGTCTATATTTTAATTTGAAAGCTCTGGACCTTTCAAGGCGGGGAGCTATGTTGAGGCCTTCAGCCTCCAATTTTTATATAATTTCTTTTTTTTTTTCTCTTCAATTCGGTAATAAGGCACCTTGATATCGCTGTCCCTTTTAGCGGGCAAATGAGAGAGCGAGATGGAAGTCTACTCGCCTCGCGTAAGGATCGCCAATGATCGCGATTTCAGTCTCGTATCGTATGTCATTGAGATAGCGTGTGTGTCCGCGCCTGCAGTGCCGCGCGCGCGCCGTTACGAAGATTCCCGCAGATCTTTCCAGAATATTCTTAGCACCGCTGTACTCCGAAGAAATCTGGTGATCACCAAGAGAAGCCTTCAACACGCGAGCAAGGTAAGCGATTATCGAGCCCTGTCGAGTTGCCGAATTGTTGAAACCTTCCCTTTCATATATACACATATAGGCCGTTTAACCGAAGTCTCATCCGAGTCTTAGGTATATCTTTAGGTCCTACATACCGCACAAAAGGGAGTCAACCTATTTTACACGGTTGCCACTCCATAAACTGTACCTATTTTTAAAGCCGCATGAGAATAAGTAGCCTATGTGTTATTCCCGCTATTTTTCTACCTGTGTACTAAATTTATCAAAATCCGTTCATAGAGTTTGCGTGGATGAGTAACAAACATACTTACAAACTTAAATCCAAACTTTCGTATTTACCATCAATTTATTTTAAATAAACCCAAATTGATTATATACATTTTCATTCGCATTTTTAGCAATATTATTCGAAAATTCTTACGCTTCTTTCTATTTTCCTATTTCGGTTACAACTCGCCGACCTTTGGAAGAAGTATGCCGAGAACTCACGTTATAAAGCTAAAGTCTGTGGATAATATTAAGAGTTATTTGATAACAAATTCTACGTAGATTCCGCTACCATTCCTTTATCAAATAATGCTAAAATATTTCTCTTGTATTTTTAAATTTAATTATTTGTGAAATAACGTAGGATACGTACGTCTTGGATTCATAGAAAATAGTTATCAATAAACATTAAAAGACCTGGTGAAGGTCGCGGGATGCGCATGGATGCGGGCAGCGCAGGACCGTTGTGGAAATCCTTGGGGGAGGCCTTTGTCCAGCGCTGGACGTCTTTCGGCTGAGAGAGAGAAACATTAAAATCTCTGTGTTGATTCTGCTAATACCTATGCTAACGGGAACAATATTCGGGACCCGGGTTGAGTGGCAGGTATGATGACGGCGCCCCTTTGACTCCGAATTATACGCGATATAAGTGAGACGAATCATATTAATATTATAAATATTAATCTATATCTATCTATCTATACATATAATAAAACAGTAAAAATATTTTGTCTGTACATTTAGTATTTTTGACTGAAATGGATGGAGGGACACTTAAAAAGAATAATAGAAAGCAAAAAAATTTTTTTTTAATTTCTTGTCTGTCTGTCTGTATGTATGATCACGCTAGTCTCCGAAAGTACTGAACCGATTTGAATGAAACTTTTTTTGTTGTGTAGCTATTAAGCCTGGGCAACATTTAGGCTATAATTGATTTTGAAAACAGGAACATCTGATGAAGAGCCAAAACAGAACAGTTAAACAATAAGAAATATGGAAATGGTGCCTTTACAAAAGTTGTTCTACCTGATGAGCATTTTCTGCTGACGTATAAAAATTGAAGATCTGGAACATCTGATGAAGAACCGCAAGAGACCAGCTACACTATAACATATATGGAAATGGCGCCTTAGTAAAAGTCGTTCAACCTGATGAGCATATTCTGCTGACGTATAAAAATTTAAGATATGGAACATCTGATGAAAAGCTCCAAGAGACCAGCTACACTATAACATATTATATGGAAATGGCGCCTTAGCAAAACTTGATTAATCTGATGAACATTTTCTGTAGACGTATAAAAATCGAAAATCCGAATCAGTTTGGAACACAAAAAGAATTTTCATCTAAGCGAAACTCACGCGGGCGAAGCCGCGGGCGACAGCTAGTATTATATAAATGTGAAAGTTTGTTTGTGACTATGTAGTAGTATATAGTATAGAAAACACTCCATCCGATGGAGTGGTAGGGGTATTAATAAAGTTCTGTATATGTCCAGAAAATGCGGATGTTGCGCGGATGCTCCGGCGTTCAACTTAAACTAACTTCCGGTTGCGACGTAATCACATTTCCTTTATGTTTCTGGCCCGACACAAAATTTGTTAACATCATTGTTTGACATTAAATACAGTTTGCACCCTTGCGTAATAATGTTGTTTGTTGGGCTCAATAGGGTATTTGACAATGTTTTTTTTATTTTATTTTTAGAAAGATCATGTAAAAGTATAATAACAAACTGTTTTTATTTTTTTTAATTTCGAGCTAATTATTAAGTTATATCAAATTAAAAGTACCAAAAAATCCGATGCCCCGAAAAAATCCGATCACTTCTTGTCAGTTCACGAAACAAACCCGAGCTCCACACCCGCGCGGGCCTGCGTGCCGGCGGGGAGAGGCGCACCGAGTAGGGAATACACGTGTGACGTCACCTGGCTAATCGGAAGTGTTCGGTAACTGGTCGGCATATTCCGTTACTATGAATTTTCAATTCAAGATAACTAGGTAATTAAATCGAAAATAAAAAAAATAAAAACAGTTTGTTATAAAACTTGTATATGATCTTTCTATTTATTCAAAAATATGTTGAAAAATTACACCTTGTCAAATACCCTATAGTGCAGTTTCCATAATTATAATTGATTATCGAAGGTTCTTATAATATTTGCTGCACAACAAGCAAATATTAAACTAATTAAACAGCTCTATTTAACTGGCTATGTCTGATTATTTATTTACTAGCTTCTTACCCTCGTTACTCCATTTTTCACCAATTTCACCCCCTTTGGCGAGGAATTTTCAAATTTCTTTCTTAGTGCTCCGCTCAATCACACTATAAGTTTATAGAACCTGTCTACAAATACCACGCTCGGAGGATATTGTATAAGGATTTTCTAGTTCCTAACCAAGCCAAAGCGTAGAAAGAAAGGACCAGGAGGAGGAAGGAGAATATAATAGTCCATGCATGGAGTAAGGTAGAATATTACGGCGTCCAACCAACCACAGTTGATGCGCCAACGCGCAATGGCAATGAACACGCTCGCTCCACCACACTCTCTCTACGTGATATTAGTCACGCTATACAGTACTACTAGGGTATTATATTATCTGTGACAGTAACAGTACCTAGCATTCAAGTGATCACAGTCAGCAGTAATAGGCTATTAGAGATTGCATTGTATTGATTAGCTGTACATTCCTTGGCAGGCAAATCTTCTCGCGAAATTTCGGAAAATAGAAAGTAAGGGGAAAAAGCATCAAATCAAGGTTTTACTCTACTCTTCGAAATTCGTCAAATTGCTATTCCATTAGGGAAGTTCAAAAATACATCCAGCCAACCATTATTTCATTAATTCAGAAAAGAAAGATAGGGTTTATGAGATTTTTAGAAAAAAATTTTGGACAATTCCACCTTTGAGGGAAAGTAGTCAAAAGAGTGATCATTCACGTGGACGATGCCACTGGCAAACTTTAGCTACGCTGGCAACGCAGAAGTTATTGGCAAAAGCTACAAAACGATACACAAAACTGTAATTTGGAATTGTATTTCATGAACAACGGTTGAGTATGAGTACAAGAACGCGACAGAATTTCGATAACATAGGTAGTTCAAATTTTAATAAAACAACAATGTAGGTAAGCACCATAAAAGCGAAATATTGACTGGGGACGCAGTTACAAACCTTAACTCCAGAATAAACAGCTGCATTGCATATGAATTGAAACAAAGTATGATGTTCTCGTGCACACCGAAGTGAAAAGTTAAGGTTTTATAAACTGACTCGACAGACTGCTCAAGTTTCAGTGTAAAGTACAAGATATGTATTTAGTTATTGATAAATTCTTAATAACGCTCAGTACTTTATGTACGGGAAGGTACCTTTCAATTAAAAGGCAATTTATTTTAAATCAATAAGTAAATAATACCTATTTTGAAAATGTTATCTCTCACAAATTCAGTCAAGAATTTAAACTTGATTAGTTTTATTTTATGACGTCTAAGCCCCAGGTGTTGTTTTCCTTCAACACTTAGGATAAAAGCTGGATTATTTGATTTTACGATGCTTTTACGTTTTCGCGTCTTGTAATTTAAAATAATTATTTTTCGGATCATCGGTGTAAGAACCAAATACGCTTATTGTGTTTTTTTTCTCATTTATTTTACACAGCGTCGTAGGTAGGAACTTCATAATATTTTATCTAGTTCAAAATTACTGGTAAGTACTTACCGTAAAACTCTATTATATCTGAAAGCTACTGAAATGTGTATCTATATTGATCTGTCTTAAATTTTAAGAAGATTGGTTCAGTAGACGAATCGAGAAGAGGTAACAAAACAAACAAACAAGACAAACTCAGCTTCACATTCTTCTTCTTCTAAAGGTGCTTCTCCAACTAGTGAAGGTTAGCGATTAACATTAACAGCTTCACATTAAAATGTATAATATTAGTTCGGATCTTAGTAGGCTCAAACTGTGAAGTTTGTTTCACGAGAGCTTATCGGCCGATACACGTGAATGTTTCCCATCTGAGCGAAGCCCAATCACGCGTACGACTTTGTACCGTCCCATCACAATGAGATAGGAGGCCCATTGTCATATTTCGAGCACGCTATTATTTTAGTGCGGTCCCTGTAAAGCGACCTAATTTATTGGTAACTGATTAATCTATTCTAGTCTATTTTGTACTAGATTACAATTATTCTATTATTCTGTTCTTATAAGAACACAAGTATAGAACCTACTACTAATTCTACTAATATTATAAATGTGAAAGTTTGAATTCGAGGATGTTTATACTTCACCACGAAAAATTTACTGGACGGTTCGGATGAAATTTGGTAGAACAACATTTGGTTTTTTACTTTTTATTATAAAAAAACACAAGCACAAAAGCTCTTTTGTAATAAAACTTGTATTACAAATAATTAAATGTAGAAATTATAGAATAAAATAATAAAGCTTTAATTATACAAATCCTTTTCGACTAAATACGTATATGATTGTAATTAGAACTCCAATATTTCAACATAATAGTGTTGTAACTGAATGGTGTTGTTTCTACTGACTTCCAACTTGATCGTTATTGCAATGTTGAACGGTTCAAATTGACGTAAGTTACGTGAAATTTCAATATTAGTGAATCGGCACCCTTTGTGTGTTATCTATGAAGCTCACGGCCGAATACTGAAACGTCACTCAGATGCAACAGTCAGCTGAAGCGCTCTAAAATCTAAGCATCTGCCAAAAAGTAAGTGGTATACACAAAAGCTACTCAAACGTTTGGAAGCCATTATCAGCTAAGCAGACCTAATGTAATTTACGTCATTTCCTATCATTCACGTTCATTCAATAACCTCTTTTTACGCAACAGTGTTTGAAAAAAATAATTTTTCTTTACCATATAATTTAGTTAAAATAACATAAAAAATAAAAGTTTTATTTATTTTACAATTTATTTCATTATTCCGTGATAAAATCATATTTATTATAAAAAAATAATGTAAATAAACGTAAATAATTACCAACAAATCGTTCTAAATTTTCGTGGAATGAATCGTTTTTGCTCAGGTATAATAATACCTATTTATTCTGTGGCGTGGGCCCTACTCACACATTGCGACTTTTTTTAACAATACAACCGCCGCGTTTTTTCAGCCGCGCGATTACTTTGCGACATGAGTATCGATACATGCGCGAGTGAGTAGCGATGCACACGCACGTTTGAATCAATTCAGATGTCTGCCTGTGCCTATCAACGAAATACTGAACGTTGTTTCATTGAGTTTGTATTAATACTGTATCGCATTTGTAACGATGCTGTTTCGCGTTTGCATCGCGACTGTAACACTACAGCTATGCCACTAGCTATTGACTTGTCACTGCATCGCGATTGTATCGCTGCAAAACGTCGCAATGAGTGAAGGGCCTTTAGAAAGAGAAACCTCTATGACCAATAACCCTCCTTTTCGTTTCGCTGTAGTCGGGTAAAAATGTTTCGGCTCCGTCTCGATCTACTAACATAAATGGAATGGAACTGATGCTATAATATACTCAAAGTATCCACTATTTCATTAAAATCCTTTTTTTACAATGGATCAGTGGAATATATGAAAAAAAAAAAACAATTTGTAATTCACTGCCAAAAACGTGTAAGCGTAGAAGCGGGTTTTTGCAGGATATTTTATGCAGGCACCAAAAGCAAGAAAGATCAACGTTGTGTAATTCTTCACTGCACATGCCCAAATAATACATAGGTGAAAAGTTATTGATTTTAGTGTCTATAGATAATAATGTATCGATAAATACATTATTTTAACATCAGAATCAATACGATCACAGATTTGGGAGACCTCGTGACCACTCTTAGATCTCAGATGCACCCAAGTCGGTTTGACAATGGTTTGACAGTACATTTGACAACAAAAAAATTTGAGCAGCCTTTCAGTACCTATACGAATTTTGCACTGAAAGGAGTTTGAGACCTATTTAGTTTCGAGTTCTCTCAAATCTAAAACGTGCTCAAAATTGACGTTTGAGTATACCAATTTTGCACGTAAGACCGTCTCAAACATCTAAGACGCCATCAAATACTTGAGTGACGTTTCAGTATTCGGCCGTCAGACACACGCCTCTTCAAAGACGTGCCTGACAGATCAAAATAATGTGAGTTAGGGAAAATCCATGGAATAAGTAATACAATAGAGCTGGCTGCTTCTTCGCATATAAAGGATTAGCTTTGCAATCCAAAGTGCATGCAGCCAGCCTTCTTAGTTCATTAGAATTTTTATTAATTTTTTTATGGGTTTTTATCGACCGAGCGAGCGAAGCGAGCGAAGCGTCTCAGTTTCCACTAGCCGAAAATTCTTTTGTCTGTCCGGATGTTATCGCCTACAGGTCGCATTTCTGAACCGATTCTCATGAAATTTTGTGAGCAGGTTCGGTAATTTTATAGAATTTTTTAGTCGAGCCAGTTTTTCGAAATTTAAAAAAATGGCGGAAATAAATAAAAAAAACCTCATATCTCAGCTGTTTAAAAAAAAAAAACAAAAATGTCATTAGAATTTTTTGTTATTCTTATTAAGACGCAACTTTTTTGTCTGAACAACATAGTGAAATTCAATAAAACCGGTTTAATTCCATATAAAATATTTAAATTCTCATACTATAATAGTTCACAAAAAAATCCATAGATGGCGCAGCAAAGCTTTTAATAAACGTAAAACTCGCTATGGTAATTATTTCATGAGTTTACAAGAGTAACTTGATTTAATCGAGTTTTTTTTTTTTTTTATCAAATATCATAGGTATTACATGGCTTTTTCAACCGACGACGACTTCAAAAACCAAAAAAGGAGGTTCTTCAAATTGGCTATATTTTATTCCTATGTTGGCGCCCGCATAGCTCCGTCATTTATGAACGGATTTGAAAAATTCTTTATTTGTTTGGAACTTCCAGTTTGGTCCCATAGTCTCAAGATCTGATGACGGGATCCTAGAGAAATCGAGGGAACACTTCAAATTTTATAAGCATACCTGAAGCGATCTGGATATTTTTTATATCAACTTGTGTATTTGCTTAAAATAGCACATTTTGGTGAGGTGGAACTGATGATGAAGACTATATAGATGGCCCACGTAATTGCAGTTGTTACTCGATTACTCGCAGATAGCTGGACTGATTAGATTGACTGATTGATTCGTATTGACGAGTATTTTGGTAACCAGGGTTCTGATGCTAGAGCTGGAAGGGGGCTATAGGAACCCGACAATAAAACGACACAGCCTCATCGAATTTGGGCTCGTTGGATTCGTATCGATGAGTACTATGATCCTATATGTATCTGGGTCTGATGCTGGAAGAGAGCTATAGGAAATCCCCAATAAAATGACACAATCTCATCGAGTTTGGGCTCGTTTGATTCGTACCTCTTCATCAAGAGCTTTTGGCTACAATAAAAGCTTGTATCAAAAATGTCATTTTTGTTAAAAAAAAAACTTGATTTTAAGTGACTCAACTTGATGAGGTGAAACTGATGAAGAAGTCCATAGATGGCCAACGTTGTTGCAAATACTGTGTTTCCCGATTACTCAATGATGCCTGGACCGATTTGAAAAATTGCTTTATCTGGCTTATTGGTCAAATGAAATAAACAAAAAGGGTAAAATAAAATCTTTTTCCAAAAAACCGCATTCAATACTACACTCAAAATCGAGAAATAATAAAGCTAAACTTTTTCTCAACCGGTAGGTAGCTTTATTACTCGTATTTCTTGATTTTGAGTGTAGTATTGAAGGCGGTTCAATTTTTTTGGAAAAAGATTTTATGTTGATTTCAAATTGAACTTTCATTGGTAATTTTTTGCGCAAATTGCAAATAACCTATACCATGCATTTCGGGGCAAATAAGTTTCAGTAAATTTTTAATAATTTTGACCAACCACAAGAACAATGTTTCGGGAAGGGGATAAATTTTCAAAATTATGATATCAATTACGTGTTAGGTGTTACGTTCTGGGGATCGTTACGGGGGAAATGCTTAGACAAAATGAGGCACGAGGATGGTAAGGATGGGTCTTTTTACTTTCTTTCCAGCATTGGTAGGTTGGTTTCAGAACTCTTAAATGACTTTGCTAAGCCAGGGAAACGGTAAAATACGGGTTATTTCGTGGTCATAAGGGCTCGCGAGGTCTACTGTTCTCACAGAACCACTAGTTAAGTTTTTAGTTCGTTTTAGTTTTTTTTCTTAACCTATTTCGTCCCACTGCTGGGCAAAACCTCCAAACTTCCAAACCTCCCTTGCGAATTCTATCCATTTTTCTTCAAAATATCTTGTCTATCTCTAATCTGAAGTCTTAGTTTAATTACGTAAATATCTGCAAGTGAAAGTAAAAAATACAATAGTATTTTAAAAGAAATAAACACTTAAAATGGGTGGAGCCCAGAAAAATCTCAATAAATCTGTAGTAGCGCCTGACTAAAACGAATAAGCAGTTTTCATTTGGTTGCATTATTGCAATGTTTCCTTACAAATATGCCCAGCTTTTGCCACTCACTATTTATGCTAATAAAATAACGAATTTCAGTAGTTTTCAAGTGCTATATCACAGTTAAATATAAAATGTATAACACCGCTTTTTGCGTCGACAGTTTAAAGCAAAGTTAAGAAGAGTTTGTGTCTGACCTCTGTACTTTCTATAATGTTTGTTAAAGTGTGTGTCGGGTCAGATGTTTCACAGTTCACGAGTGCTGCATAACTTTGAGGAGCACAGCGTCTCACAAGGTTTAATAGAGCTCCTTCAGAGCCGGCTCGAAGATATTTGATTCGCCTTTTGGGATAACTTGCTTACTATCTATAGATTGTGCTCGCAGGCACAATCTATGGGAAATCTATCTACTATCTATCTCTGCTTGTTTGTCCATTTGGATAATGTAATCTTTGAAACTACCAGTCGGATTTTCAAATTCCATCTTTTAATTAAAAACCATAATTATGAGAAATGTGTAAAGTATCTCAAAATTCACTCGGGAGCGACGTAAAGTTGAAAACTCTTGTGAACAAATAAAAGTTACTATTTATATGCCTCAATATTATGGTGACTAGAATCCAATCTATATTTATATTAGGGTTATTTTTTGGGGTTTTATAAATAAAGTGCCCAAACTTATTTACCTTCAGTCTGTCAGACAACTATATCTCTGAAACGATCTTCCTCACCCACAAGCCAAATAAACATACATATACATTCAAAAACACATATTTTACTTATAAGTTTTAGGTATTTTAATTTAATCGGATGTTACCACAAAGAACGATTAGTGCTATGTATATTCCTTAGAGCAATAACCTTCCAAAAATACCTACCTACCTTGTACAAGATTCGCATTAGGTACATCTCAGTCCGTTCAAACTGATAACCAGAACATACTCGAGCAGGAACGAAACACATATTCCACATCAAATTATCCATGGCGGTGTGTGTATCAGATGAATTTTGGACTTGGAATAAACTTGCAATCTAAATTCATAGGACGCGCCACTCGTGCGAGTGGACGCAGTCCAGTTTTACTCGTTCCTACACTTACTGCAAGTATTTCCTATTTGTAAGTTACATATTGCCTGATGCAGACAAAAATAAAAATTTTACTCTTAATTTTTTTAAGAGAGTTGAGATATTCGATATAGTTAATGGAAAAAATGGAATGTTTTCTAGGAATCAGAAATGTTTAATTGCCATATAACAGTAACAAAGATGATACAGAATAATAGTTTCATGTCTTCAGTCTGCAAGAGATATACAAAAATATACACCAATACCATACCCGTTTTTTTAAAACCTTGGAATTTTTCAATAGAAGACCTACCTACCACAAAAATACTAATTAAATGAGGGTGAATTCAAAATCGCACTTTCTGATTATTACTATCATGTTACTACCACATAATAATATGATAAAATCTGAAAACAGAATAATAAATTAACGTAATTTATTATTCTGTTTTTAGATTTTATCATTCCCTTGATTTTGTAGCTAGAGAAAATAATTTGATCAGTCACAAGAATAAGCAATGTAAAACAAACAAATATTTACCCTCGGTATTCAATTTCGCAGGCTCCGCCGTAACCTAGAGACGTAACGATGTCTCCAAAGGTACGTAGCAACTTTATTAAAAGTTTCCTACGTGATCTCTTCCCGCATAAGACGGCCGATGCAATTTTGGAAAACTTTTTAATGTGCTCACATTATATCCTACATAATATCACTAATTTGTTAGCTGTTTTATGTTGATTAACTTGTTTTATGAGTATGAGTACGGTCGTATATATTTTCTGAATTATGTAACTTAGACAAATAAGTACGCTTATAGCAATAGAGGTACATACTTATCTAGTTTTAGCGTTGAACTAGATATTTTTTCGACTACAAAATAAGATCTAAAACTTTTTCTCTAAAAACTCTAATTTTGATAAATTAGAGTTTTTAGAGAAAAAGTTACCTACTTACCATAAGAAAATAAGACTTTATAAAGATGCATCAAAATATTAAAATGTGTTTATAGCTCAATAGTAAATATATAGAAACTGTTAAATATTATTATGTAGCCTGTTACTTATTTGAAACCTACAATTGAGATATGGCGGCGCTTCCGCTACGATTATTGGGTGCTATATTGACTCCCCCACCTAGTCATTTCCGCCCAAACAAGATGGCGCCACCGGCAGTCAACGTCGGTTGCGTTCGCTCGAACGTGAATTCAGTTGGCGTTTGTTTTTCGTTGCGAACAGTCGGGTGCAAAACGACATTGTCGTTCGGAATTTAAATTTAGCATTTAAATTAAGTAAATTTAAATTGCAACTCAAAACAGTAAGTAAAATATTTTCTTAGAGATCTTACTGTTTGTTGGAAAATATTTCAACATTGTGCTTTCGTTTGCAGTTATGGATAACGGAACAGCGCAATGTAATAATGGCTCCCCCGTGGCGGGAACGAGTGGTGTGAGGAAGATTAACTACAAGCGGCCGCGGCGTCTGTACAGCAGCAGCGATGACGAAGGAGATGACGAAATATCTTTGTCGGTGCCATCGCCAAAGCGTGTCTGTACGGAGAGTAATATAGCGGATCAAAGGTTAGACTACCAACAAAAACAGGTCAGTGAGCTTAAATATCTTCTTACGAGAAATTATAGCAGTGACCAACCTCGAAAGGAGGTTAGTTTTTTGATGAGGATAAAGATGACAATATTTCTGTGTCGTCGACTTTACTAAAGCCTGCCTGCGATGATTTTCAATGGCAGGATGAAACAATTGCATCTGAATCTATAAAACGCGCTTCAGAGCCTAAAGTTAGATACTTGCGTAAGGTCCAGCACTTTGATAGTACTGAGTGGAATAGCGTTCGCTATACGGACGTTCAGAAAAAATACTTAGCCACGCCAGGGTTCACTAACCTGACTTTGAATGATGAACTCTTAACTTTTGAGTCTAAATTTAATCACCTAAGATCTTTAGATCAAACGTTTGGCGCATTAACAAATATGCTCGTGGCTCAAAAAGAGGCTTTACAAACTGCTTTGCGAGATTTATTGACATGGAGTAGTGATGGGAATACCCAGCTCACGCACAATGCCCTTTCATCCAAGGTGCGCGAATTATTTTCTAACTCGTGTCCGTATATGGAGGTTTCCAAAGATATTTTGCAGATTGTCTGCGGCCGGCGAGCGAATATTATTGAGCATCGCCGGGATAATGCCTTGTCCGCCGTAAGTGACAAATACAATAAGGCTATTCTTAGAAAAATACCTCCGAGTGCTGAGTACTTGTTCCAGCCTAATGAGTTCAGCGACACAGTGGTTAAACTCGGAGGTGGTTCAAAAGTTTTTCGTAAAACTTATCTACCTGCCGAGGGTAGTCAAAGTTTACATAAAAATAAGAAGCCGAATTTGCCTGCCGAGGGCAACCAGGCTACACCCAGGCGGTCTACCGACCCTTCGGTGTCCTTTCGAGGTTATAAAAACCAGCAAGCTCCCGCTTCTGGAAAAGGCAAGTCTCTTGCAGGCAAACGAGGAGGTTCCACTGCCAAAAATAAGTCGTCACACCGATCCCGGGACGACTACCGAGACCGCCAAAGACAATGACTATCTGCCGAAGTTTCAAGCCGGGCAACTAGGCCACTTTCTACACATCTGGCAATCTATGGGAGCTCCTGCACACATATTAAAGATTTTGCAGGGATACCGAATCCCTTTTGTGGAAAATCCTCCACTGCTTGTCAATTACAAGGGTCAGCGTCAGTTGGTAACAACTCCTACCCTTCGTACCGAGATCAACCAGATGTTAGAAGATGCGGTCATAGAGAAGGCACCGCCCAATGCGGGATTCCTGTCAAACATGTTTCCGGTGAAAAAGGCAGACGGCTCTCAAAGGCCTGTTCTAAATCTCAAAGCCTTGAACGAATACCTGCAGGCAAAGAGGTTTCGATTGATCAATATGCATACAGTCCCGCACTTCCTGCAACACGGAGATTTTATGATGAAAATCGACATTCATCAGGCGTATTTTCACATACCAATCTCCGAATCCCACCGGAGGTTTCTAATGTTCATTTTCGACGGCGTAACCTACCAAATGACCTGCCTCCCCTTCGGCCTCGCCTCTGCACCGAGAACTTTTGCAACCCTTTCCAACTGGGTGGCCCAAAAACTCAGGGAGCGGGGTATGCGAGTACTGGTGTACCTGGACGACTATCTCTTTGTGAATCAGTGCCCTCGTACCCTCCAGAGGCAAATGAACGAAGCCATAGAATTTATGACCAAAATTGGTTGGGTAATAAACCAGAAGAAAACTTCTTCGAAACCCTCACAATCTATAGAGTTTCTGGGTATAGTTTGGGACACCCGTTTAAACCTCAAGAGCCTCCCAATCAAGAAAACTTTGTCTCTGGAAAACCAGTTGCTCCAAGCTCAATGTTGGAGAAACCCGACGCTTTTAGAACTACAAAAGATGGTCGGTACCCTGCAATTTTCAAGCTTCGTAGTGAAAATGGGAGTCCTACATTTCCGGAACCTGCAATCATGTCTTCTCCAAGCTCTAAAAACGTCTATTGCAGTACCAATGACGAATTCAGCCAGGCAAGATGTAGATTGGTGGCTGGAGAACTTTCGCAATCCGAGCAAAATCTGGTCAGATCCTGTGACGTTCCACATCGCCACAGACGCCTCCGGCATCGGTTGGGGAGCGTATGTGAACGGCGAGCTGGTTCAAGGACAATGGACTTCCGAAGAACTTCGTTGCCACTCGAACTTGAAAGAGTTGCTGGCAATATACAGAGTCCTATCGATCGATTATGTCGCGGAAGCATGTCAAAACAAGACTCTCGTGCTTCAGAGCGACAACAGGACGGCGTTAGCGTATTTGCGCAAACAAGGTGGAACGAAATCGATAGCACTCCTGGAGTTGACTCGATCAATATACGAGATAATCGAGAAACACAACATAGACCTGGTCACCAGCTTTCTACCGGGTCCCCTGAATGGCATAGCGGACGGACTGTCCAGGAACAAGATGGAACTTCCAGAGTGGCATCTTCTGCCCCATGCTTGTCAGCCGATTTTCAGCAAATGGGGGATACCGGACGTGGACCTGATGGCATCCAGGAAGGCTCACGTTGTAGAGAACTATGTGACACTCGATCTGAGAGACCGTCAAGCGACTTACCACGACGCTTTCAGCCAAGTCTGGAAACACAGGTTAGCGTTGCTCTTTCCTCCACCTTGCCTGATGTACAAGGTACTTTCACAGCTAAATCTAGCTCCAGGGACGTTTATTGTAATCTGCCCGAGATGGAAAAACGTATTTTGGAGGTCCGACTTAAAGAAAAGAGCGTTGGGCCCCCCTTTCACCATAACCCGGTTGGAATCGAAGCTGATAGATACCAGGACCAATCACCCCCCTCCACGAGTCAGCGATCTTGTATTGGAGGCATGGAGATGTCGGGGTGGGACGATCTCCTAGGTAATTGGTCAGCATCTGAAATAGGTGTAATTGAATCTAGCTGGAGACCTAGTACGCTTAAGACATATAGACCAGCTTGGGCACGTTGGTTAAAATGGTGTAAGATGTCGGGAACCGATAATAAAAAGCCTGGTGGCCATGGTCTGGCCAAATATCTTATTTATTTACATTCAGAAGAAGGTCTTAATTACAAAACTATTCTAGTACACAAATCGGTTGTTTCTTCTTTTTGTCAACCTGAGTTGGAGGTCAAACTGGGTTTTCATGTATTGGTTCGGCAAGCACTCAGAGGAATAGCGAACAAATGTGCGTCCAAAGATAAATTGAAGACACCTGTCTGGAATCCTCAAGTCGTGGTGGATTGGTTATCTAAGCATGGGCCTACATCTGAAACTTTATTCGAAGTATCTCGACGCTGTGCCACCCTGCTTTTATTGGCGTCAGGCAAAAGAGTCCACGACCTGACGCTATTATCTGTAAAAGAAGATAAATGCATTATTGAGGATGAGTCCATTACGTTTTGGCCGTTGTACGGGTCTAAGACTGATACAATTAAGCATAAACAATCCGGCTGGATGCTATTGTCTGGAAATGATAAAAATATTGATCCGGTATTTTGAGAGGTTGATCGAGATATCTGAGACTCGTCGGCAGTCGGGTAATTCCATTCAAGAATTATTTGTGTCCGCAAGAGGAGACCCAAAGCCGGCCAGTCGAACGGTCACTGCAGGATGGATTAAGACTGTACTGGTTGATGCAGGAATTCATGACTCACCTGGCTCTATCCGTTCGGCTGTCGCATCTTTGAATTGTCTCAACGAAATGCCGTTGGAGGAAATTCTGGCACGTGGAAACTGGACAACTCCCAATACCTTAGTTCGTTTTTACAGACGTCCAATAAGGCAAACGGAAAACCTGCCTTCTTTAGTAAATAATTTTTCACCGTGTGTTTAACCTAGAAAACAAATGAATGTTGATTAATTGTCATTTATTATAACATAACCTAAACTAAGTTAATGTTATGTCATTTACGTTTATTTTTTGCCATGCTCGTAACTAGTGGTTACGATAATAATGAATTGTTTCTTTACTTACCAATAAAACTATGTGATTTGTTTATTGGACTTATCATTTTACAAGTCACAGTTGGCATTTAAATCCTAGTCTGGCGCCACCATGCGATAATAAACAAGTCTCAATTGTAGGTTTCAAATAAGTAACAGGCTACATAATATTAGAATTTTTCCTAAAATAAAAATTACATATTATGTACCTAACTTATTTGAAACCTAAGCCAGCGCTGCATGGTGATTGAGCCTAACTGAATTCACGTTCGAGCGAACGCAACCGACGTTGACTGCCGGTGGCGCCATCTTGTTTGGGCGGAAATGACTAGGTGGGGGAGTCAATATAGCACCCAATAATCGTAGCGGAAGCGCCGCCATATCTCAATTGTAGGTTTCAAATAAGTTAGGTACATAATATGTAATTTTTATTTTAGGAAAAATTCTAATATTTTTCATTTCCGAATATTTCGAAAACTGCAGCATCTAAATTCTCTCGAAACAATCAAACAGCGGAGGTTGATGAACTGAAATAATTTCAATATTAGTTCGGAACGTGGCCGGCGCTGTACGAGCGCGGGAAAGTGATACGTGGACGTGATCCATTCTCCAAAGAACATAGTTTGATCCCGGACCATAGATGTATTCAAGGATAGATTGCGGACCTCCTTAAAAAGGGATATCTCCCTTTTTAAGGGAGATATCCCTTTTTAAAGATTCCTCCTCCCTCCCTCCCTCCCTCCTTAAAAAGGGATATCTCCCTTTTTAAGGAGGTCCTAATAACTATTAGGAGAAACCATAACCGGCGAGCATGTATGTAAGAGTGATGAGTGTAGAGGAAGCAAGAAAGATCTGTAAGGATTGTAGTAAATGAAAAGTAGTCTTTGCCTACCCCCACGGGAAAAAGCGTGATCTATGTATGCAAAAACCGCATGCCATGCATGATATTTAGTTGTTAATTTTTTTATTGTTATATGTGGGTAACGGAATAAAATCAGTTTTTGCCTAACATGCCTTTCATTCACAACACGTACCATTTATATAGATATGCATAAAAGTAAAGCCGGGCACTAACCTGCCGTGCTTTAGTTATCAATATCGCACCTACTATAAAACCTGTCAAAAAAAACAAAGAATATATATGAAATCATACTCATCAATTGTAAAAATTCTACAATTTCTAAGAATTGAAAGCCACAACAACAACGCAGATATTGGATTAATCGAAAAGATGATATGATAGAGAATGCCATAAAGTGTTAAATCCACCATTTGTACATATTTTTTATAATTATGTGCAATGAAGTTTTCAAAAAATAAATAAAGCATGAAATAAGTGACACGCGTGTTTCCATTGAACTTTGCTTTGATGCGGTATCTAGTGTAATATAAATGTATGGCCCCGACCGACCCAACCCTGTATTATATCGGCACGTACTCTCCCCGCAATATGAAACCAAATTGAACGTTATGAAAATATCTCACTAAGCGCAATTTAGCTTGGCGTTGTCACTTCTTGCGACAATATTTTGCACTCTTTAGGAGTTTGTTTAACTAGTTACAACTTATATATAACTTCAGTAACCTTTCCATAATGTAGACTTTCGTAGGCTTCGTAGCGATCTGGTTTCGTAGCAGTCGGAAATCTTGTAGCGATCGTAGCTCTCTTGTGAGAGCTAACAAAGAAACTTAAGCTTTATGTTGTCCTTAGATAATTATAATATTCCTAAACCTAACTTCCAGAATATTTAATAAAGCAGCATCCCAATGCCATTACTATCTATCTACCTATGAAAATAATTGGGCAGAAACTAAATTGTGAACGCTGCTTTACAAGCAGAGGTTTTGTTACACCGTCCAAACGTGGAGCAAGTTTGCCCATAACTCTAGACAATGCACTAGAACTCGTGTAACTTACAGGGAATAAATATTAATGTACCTACATAAAGCTACATTATAATACGATCATTTCTATGTTTTGTTAAATACAATAGGTACATTATACGATAAGCGTTTGATATTATAATCCACTAGCATGAGCGAAAGACTTTGTTCCCATGGGAATTTCAGCAAATTCTCTCTAAGTCTTCCTTTACACTCCCTAAGGAACCTACACACCAAATTTCAGCTTCCTACGTAGTTTTGGATGTGCGTGGTCTGTGAGTCACTCAGTCAGTCAGTATCAGAAGAATTTTATTATAATTCATAACAAGCATTTTTAGAGTAATTAAAAAATAGATTATTTATTCTTATACTAGCTTTCGCCCGCGGCTTCGCCCGCGGCTTCGCCCGCTTGAATTTCCCACGGGAACAGTGCTTTTTCCCGGAATGAAAGGTACCCTATGTCCTTCTCCGTACTTCCAGCTATGTGTATGCGAAATTTCAGGAAGATTGGTTCAGTATACCTTCCTTATTTTTGAAAACTGTTCATAATTTAATTTATTTAGTAGTTATTTTTTTTTATACTTATCAATAAATAATTTATTAAAATAAATAAAGTAGATAAAACGTGAAGAGGTAACAAACAAACAAACAAACAAACAAACCAACATACAAACAAACAAACTCACTTTCGCATTTATAATATTAGTTAGGATTTGTAAACTAAACATTCAATTTGCAAAACGCATCAGAATAATATCGATTTGCTGACTACCATCCGAGTGGGACCGCGGCGCGTGATCCCAATAACAAACTACTACGAACAGATTTTAAAGAAACATGGCAACACCGATACGTTAAACTTTGCGGCTCTTTCATGCCCCTCGGGGACAGTAGACGAAATAATGTATTTATAAGACTTTGGTTTATTTTCATTTTATAATACTACTAAAATAGTTCAATATACAATTATTAGGTAGATACGGCTGCTTAAAGATAAAAAAACACAAAATTTATATACCTACATAACTTATCTGACTCTTCTCTTGTCAGCAGTCTCACCATATCCTACTTGGATTCCACTTTTCTCTTCCTAGAATTTTTCACCACGTCGCACAGTGTAGGATTTTCGCAATCTAGCGGGATTTAATTCTAAACCACATGTAATAAATTTTTAGAGTATGAATAGCAAAGCTATGGTTCGAAATGATATAATAAGTGAAGGAGTAGCGCAGTAAATTATAACTAACTTCGACCGCGACTTCGTCCACGCGTAATTTACTATTATCAATATCGCAGGTTCTAAGCGGCGTATCAAGAAACTACGCCAGAACTGAAAAGTTAGACCTTCTACAATACAACAGTGAAAACTACATCAAATTTGGTCCAGTAGTTTTAACGTGATGAGAGTACAAACAAGCAAATAAAAAGACAGACAGAAAGACAGATAAAAATTCTAAAAAAATGATTTTGACTTCTAATTGACCCTATAAAGGCCCCTCATATTTTTTCTTAAATATCTCCTATGTATAGGCATAGACTAGTAACTGTTTTATCATATGTATTGATTTCATTGATTTTAATTAACACATAAAAACGATACAATGCTTAATATTTATTTATTAAAACTTAATTTCGCTAAGTAATAAAATAGGCGAACATAAAGACAAGTGGCTTTCTATACCAATAAACTTTATGGTGCTTTAAAAGTATGTGATCATCATCATATCGGCCCAGATCTAAATAATACTAAATAAATAATACAACGCAACGGGAAATACTAAGAACGCTTTTATAGAAGCTTCAGAAATATCTATCTGTTCATAACAAATGAACAAAAGGCGTTAATAATATCAAAACTCTCATATCCCGTCTTCAAACATCAGATATAAAAAATTTGGTAAATTTCACAGGCCACTCTAAAAAAAAATCTATTGCTAGAGCGAAAAAGAGCCAGATCTGTTTATACCACGTAATAGTTAAGACTTTAGGCTACACAACCATATAGATTTTGCTGCGTAATATTGTGTAATCATGTAACTTTTGCCCTATTCAAATTGACCAACTTTGAAAAACTGAACATTTTTTTCACTTATTGATATTTTTGTGATTATGTGTTAATGCTATCATTTTATACATTTATTAATTAGTCTGAGACTTACCTAAGGATACTGTTAATACAATAAATAACTCAAAATACGAAGTTATAAGTCAAAACACTGAGTAATCTAATCAGAAGTGCACGCATGGAAACGATCGTTTTGTTACAATTAAATGATTAATTTTATGTACCACTTTCAACATTTTTTTAAGTTTGGGTTAAAGATACCTACAAAAAATTTAAGTATGACACGATTGTTAGTAGGGTCTAAGGTACAGAAAAAAAGTTAGTTATCCGAAAAGTATAAGTTGATATTTTAAATTAAATCCCGCTTGATTATGATTTTCTCATACTGTGCGTCGGTGGACATTTGATAACACGGATTAAATAGGTACCTAAACCATGAATATAAATTGTTACCCAGAAACATAAGAACACTAATCATAGAATACTAGCGTTCCCTCCTCGTTCACAATAAGTTAGCAAAGCCGTAAAACTATCCGACAGCGGGTATTAATTAGACGATTACCCTTCCCTTGGGGGATCGGAAGGGCCACTGAGCAAATGATAGTATTTTATTTTACGGCGAGGAAATTATTGTTAGGACGAATGGACATGCAAGAAAGAGATTTTGTTATTTTTGTAGCAGTACCTATAAGAAGTATTTAATGCTTATTACTTACGTGTATCCTATAGTGTCCTAACTATGAATATTACAGAAAAGAAGAAGGATTCGCTAAGACACAAAAACTTTTTTCCAAAAAAAATGAACCGACTTCCATCATAAAACTTAAAATCATTAAATAACATTAAAGAAAAATGTATTAGCATGCTACCTACTGAATGAGGTGAAGTCGGTGCCAAGTGCAGGAGTAAGGGTGTTACGTAAGTTTAGCTAGGCATTTTATATACATGATCCTAATATAAATTTAGATTATTTAATATTCAATTTGGCACCGACTTCACCTCATTCAGTAGGTAGCATGCTAATACATTTTTCTTTAATGTTATTTAATGATTTTAAGTTTTATGATGGAAGTCGGTTCATTTTTTGGAAAAAAGTTTTATTTTATCATTTTCAGTGCTTCTACACCTATTTTCTTTAATAAAAACTTTTCTTTCACTGGCTGAAAATAAAGAATTAAGAATTCGAAACTTTTTATGTTAGTTTGATTTGAAATGTCAGATCATGTCAAATTGTCTATTATTTTTGGCACATAAATAGACCGAGAGCCCGTGACGACCAAACCTTCCTTATTTTAGAAATGCTGAATGTTTCTCTGCATGGTATATACGGGTAAAAAATAGTAGCGACTAGGTATGAAGTTTAGATCTTAGTTGAGTATGCAGGTAACATAGATAGCAAGGATGATTTTTATAGGTATTAAAAGCACCCTGGGGCCTCCCAAAGTAATATTAAATTAAGATTTTATAATAAAACAAATATAACTATAATTTAGTAAAGTTACAAAGTCTAGCAGGGGTTTATATCTGCACCAATTGCCTGGTAATAGATGGCGTGATTTCTAATATTATTAGGAATAAAATCTTTAAAAAACTGTACTTTGAGGAAATTGAGTTACCAATTTAAATGTTATTGCTACAAATAATCTGCCTAAGTAATCATGAACCAACTTTTTATAGTGGCTAATCGCTATTTCTATGTTGGGAACATACACAGAAAATTTTGAGTTTTAATAAAATAAGGAAGGGCATGCTGTCGCGGGCTTTTGCTCTATAATGCAATGTTGGTATTTTTATATTTTGTTAGGTATCTTTAAAATTACTGAACAGATTCTGACGTGGTTAAAATGGGACCAACTTGGGAATACACCATTACGAATAAAAAAACAATTTTGGAAATCAGTCCACAGTAGGCGGAGAAATTGGCGAACATACATAAAAAAAAAACATACATACATCGAAACATATAACCTCCTCCTTTTTTGGGAAGTCGGTTGAAAAAGAGGTTCATTTAGATTTTTCATTATTTTGTATATAGATACTTTTTACAGTGGTGGATGGATTTCTGATGATAAATATTAAACATTTTTTTTACATAATCCATTAGTTCTAAAGACATGGTTCTACTTTGAAATATCCATCACTAGCAACCCGCCCCTGCTTTGCACGGGTATGTAATACCTACAAACTATCCGGAAGAAGTTATCTAAATGATAGCAAGAACCATACTAAATCAATTGCGTATTTGAGAATATTTAACCATATTTACTGACGCGGGAACCGTAAGCGAAGCTTTTTTATATTACGTACTAGCTTTTGCCCGCGGCTTCGCCCGCGTGAATTTCGGATAAAAAGTAGCCTATGTGCTATTCCAGGTCATTATCTACCTCTGTACCAAATTTCATCGAAATCCGTCCAGTAGATTTTGCGTGATTGAGTAACAAACATCCTCACAAACTCACAAATTCACAAACTCACAAACTCACATCCAAACATTCGCATTTATAATATTAGTATGGATTAACAATTTGATAGGTATTGATGGAAAATTAGTAAAAAAGTATTAGACAATAACGACCGCCATATAGCGGGCCCTCAATGGCTGAAAGCAACACATTCGAGCTAAGAGTGACGTCGTTTCAGCCTGAGACTTTACGATAAGTCACGTATTCATTATACTAACTTTGGATGAACCTGGCTCCTATGTGCTTTATGGTTGATATAGTTTGGCGTATGTCATAAACATTGTTGATGCTTGAAGAATATTACCATACCTGCTTTATTCTTGAGAAGCTGCTTTAAATATTTAAGTGGGTGCTGCACCGTAGTTGAATTCAGAAATTTTATTTAAATGTTTTACATGCAACAAATAACTTCTTAATTTTAGATATAAACCCTTTATTGATTGAACTAGATTGGGTTGCTAGATGAGTTCCTATTGACACATTCCATTGTATCAGTTTAATGATATCTACAGATTACATAACTACCTACGTAGATAGGCAACAAAATCGTGAACAGGAAATTGTTAACAAATTTATTTGCAAATAGGTAGACGCCGAGACAGGTGAAATTATAAAAGCTTTTTCAAATCTAGCTATATTTTTTAAACCTGAAATATCTAATCCTGTTTATTCATTTTCACAAAAAAATATACCTGGTAAATTGCTTTTATTGAAACAGCGTTTAAGTAAGTATACATTTCCCGTTCACATCAAATACCAACATTCATATTAAATTTAGGTTTTATAAACTGTTGTACAATAAGACCTGCACAGCACAGCTACTGAAATAAAAGATTATAACGAGGCTTAGAAGCCTCACTCACATGGATTTTTGCCTCTTTTACATGTTTCTAGAAAAGAGTTTGTGAGTTCACCATTTGGTAGGCCTATGGCAAATTTACTCTAGCGTGACCAACAAATTTGAAATTTACTACAGAATCCCAAAATTCCCACCGGAGTAAAGCTCCGTGGCACAGCCAGTAAAAAAATCGTTAAGATTTGTCCCACAAGGCATGACCCAACCAACTCGAATTACGCTAACGGCCAGCGCCGCAGTGAAAAGTTAATCACTTAAATTTGGGGCTAGAAAAAGCCGGGTAACACATGTGTCATTTAGTTATAATTGCTAGTAAAGCGGACGTTTCCCGGGATACGGCGCGATCGGTCTCTGACAGGGCGGCCATTACTGAACACATTAATTTTTCACGTCCAGCCACCGACACGGAATTGAGCCTTTCCACCCCGACTCCGCTGTGCTTGCCCAGGTTTAAATAAATACTCCTGCTGCTGGTGTAACTCTGATTTATATAATAGTCTTTATCAAAGTGAATGCGAGTGCAATGTTTTAAGAAGAACAAGGAATTAATTATAGAATTATTGCGATTTGTTATAATTAGCTGAGGTCGATGCTCCGTTTGCCTGATCTTAAATGACATTCCAAGTCATTAATACATCTGAAGAAAATTTGATTAAAATCATCTTACGACAAATAGGTACCTACCATATTTATGGATAATCTAATTAATTATCCATAATATTGATTGATTAATATTGATTGGTAGTACTAACTGCATCTTGGGTGCTTTTAAATCCAAAAAAATATTATGGGTATTTAAAATTTTAAAATAAACTTAAGTTATCCGTAAGAATATACAGATTTTTTTGTACAAACGCATTAATGTATTTCATCGTTCCGATGTCGTAAACAACATTTACTAGGAAAATTTTATTTTTAAACTTGGAAATCTTGACTCACAATAAAAAACTTAGGTACAAATGCTGAGAAAAATCGCAAGGAAAACATTTCCAAGAATAAGTACTCGAAATCCAAAACATTTTTACCTGATAACATGAGCCAGACGCAATATCAAAACATTGAATTTCTTTTATTACTAAGGATACGTTGTTATGGAGTATAATGGACTGTATTATTAGCTTTACCCTCGAAAAATCCCCATTGAGAAAATATTACAGGGGCTTAACGAGACGAAGCAAGAATTTGTCGACTCTCCTTGATCCTGAGCAGTAAGACCTCTTGTGTTATAACTAAACGTTCCTTTTAATTCTCTTTTTAGTCGTATTATTTAATAAATAACTTCTATATTTTATATATTTTGTAAGTTTGGACATTTTGCGTGATATTTCGCAAGATTGTTTTGGTTTACCATATTATGACATATACTTTTCGGATTCCTGATATTGTTTTTTAAGCTTTAGTGGTGGTTTTACCTATTTGCCTGTTTGTTATCGATTTGAATCAATCCGATTTCTAGCATTTAACCAAACGAACTCTTATAGTAATTATGGCAATTTTTATTAATTTATTTCGGTTAGTAAATTTAGTAATACCTATAAGCTCAATTCCAACAGCATTTTCTGCTTCCAATTTGATAATCTTTGTATAGCAATAGTAAATTCTGCATTATGGGTACTAGGTACTTATCTAAACCACTGAATCTAATATAAAACGACGATGATATCTTAAAATATCCAAATTTTATGGTTTGTCCAAATGGATTTACAACGATAATATTTATCTTTATTGATAACTTAATTAATTATTTACTATTTAATTCACTCGTATTATCGCTGAGGATTTAATAATCTTAATGCTACATTTATTTATAACTAGCTCCTGCCTGCGAACTTCGTCCGCGCGTAATTTACTATTGTTATATAATCTCAGGTTCTAAGTGACGGATCAAAGTGAAACCTACTCTAGATTTTAAGTTATAGAACAGTGAAAACCGCATTAAATTTGGCACAGTAGTTTTTGCGTGATGCGCGTACAAACATACAGACAGAAAGACAGACAGAAACTCTAAAAGAAATTGTTGCGGCTTCTGTTGGCCCTATAAAGACACCTCATAGTTTTTTTCATAAATAGCTCCTATATATATAGGTACAGACACAGACTAGATACAGTTTTATTATATGTATTGATGTATTTATATTGATTCGAAAAATATTGGAAAACCAATGGGTTTTCCATACAAAAATTAATTTTATTAATTTTACATGATTACAAGGCAATCAAAATATGTTCTTACCACATTTTCGATGTATTGGGTATTTTACCATGTCTGATGTCGATGATAAATTGATAATTTAGAAAAATATTGATTTTGACTAGTCTACTTTGGAGAAATTTTTCGAAATAGTGTTAATATCGTCAGTCAGTTACTTCGTTTGGCCTTGAAAGAAATAAAATAAAAAAATCGCCTTTTTTTTACATCGGATATATTCTACCTATATAAAATTGCTATCTGCATACAGGTTATTTTTTAACTACTGGCCAAATTTTTACAATATGCTCGCTCAGTACTTGGAATACAACTACGTCCGAAAGAAATTAATAGTAAAAGAATAACATAAAATTTCAACTTTCCATACTAAGTCCCATCAGCTGATCGACCAATTTGTATGGGAAGCAAAAAAAATTTTTAATTATTTGACATAGATTTTTTTGGAAACCTGCTGAATTTCATCAACCAAATCTGCTTCAAAAATTTGGCCAATGGTTTCAAAATAACCCTGTATAAATGCACTAATTTTTAGTTTATTTAAAAAAAACACAGTTTCTTTTCTTTTTTTAATATTTTTCTTGGTCTGTGTTTATCAAATACATGGGTTGTGTTTGTCAAATAACTTTAATATTTTATGGATTCCCAAGAATTTTGTTAGCAAATTCTTTAATATTTAAGTCATATTGTCAGATGCCTAGGCGACTTGAGAAACAGCTGACACTCGAAAAAAAGAGCAAATTCAAAAAAAATTCGAAGAATTACATTTTATTTATACAATTTCTAACCGAGGAAATTATTTTATAAAGATATTTTGAATTTGAATTTAAATTTAAATTATTTAATCATATCCACTGCTAGCTATAAGCCTCTCCCATAGACTTTCATAAAGACCGGTTGGAAGTAGCCGGCTGGCATCGTCCAGTGCCTTCCTGCTTCTTTGACGATATTAAGACCACCAATTCGATGGGTACATGGGTTCCACTAAAATCTAAATAATGTAATGCCACTGTAGCCTGCCGGTACGTAGTCGCCACTCCAAAACTTTCTTCCACACTTAAGTCACAGAATTAATATAGGTACTACGCTCAAGTATTAAATTGTTAATAAACTGTAACTACATTCGTCATTACTAGAAGCTCGGAAGTGCAGTAATAATTACATGTAATAGAAGTGCTGGTAACATAAAGCTGCGGTTTAACCGCCGCCGCTGCCAGCTGCGTCCCCAGCTACTGGTTTATCGCCCTACTGCGAAGACTATTTGTTCTAACTACTTCGACTTTGTTACAAATTCACTGCTAGAAATTATTTAAACCGACTGTGAGTTTTGGTAATGGATAAACTGATTTAATTTTTGGTGTGGAATTTTTATACCTACAAATATGATTATTCATTTTCATACCTACATATATTTTTAAAGTTTCATAGTTACTGTGAAAATTTGGTACCTATCTCTATCTCGCTAGCTGTAACTATAGGAAAAAATTAAGTACTTATGTTTTTATAGTAAGTAAAATAATACCCAACAGAGCAAAAAGTTTGCTATTATACTTCGATTCATTTGTCTTTGTAAAACCAGAGTAGAGGATACCCTATTTGCTTATAATGGCCCTGTTGAACGTCGAAATATCTCGTAAATTCCAGAACATTCCTGACCCTCTCAAGTGATATGATATGGCCATGTAGGCGACGCCATGGGTTCTCGGATCTGCATGTTTACATTCCAACATGGAACGCTAAAATTAAATTTCTTCAGACATTTTACTGACAAACGAAAATTAGGCCACATCCAATAGGATATGGCCTAATTTTCGTCCACCTTAACATCACCTAACATAACATCGATATCACCTTAACAAATTAACTTCTATCTTATCTCTGTTTATATTATACTGAGGGTATATAAGTATAATATTTTCAGCTTATTCCCCATTATCACTGTTTGTTTTGATCGTTCAATCAAAATGAAGTCCACAGTATCACTTTTATTTATACTCC
Organism: Ephestia elutella; assembly: GCA_018467065.1. Classification (NCBI taxonomy): domain Eukaryota; kingdom Metazoa; phylum Arthropoda; class Insecta; order Lepidoptera; family Pyralidae; genus Ephestia; species Ephestia elutella. The sequence goes on from CM031572.1 coordinate 7,362,068, forward strand.
TATCAACAGTATACGGAGCCAAAATTGCATTTCGTGATTATCATGAAGAGATTGGAATCCCATTAGCAGCTAAGCTAATGCAATTGGAAAGTGAGATAATTGCTAAACAAGAGTTTAATGGTGGAAGGATCGCAGGAGGATCTTTTATTGATATCTCTGAAACTCCATATCAGGTAATATACTTGTATGTATAACCGGAAATAATAATGTTGGATTCAGTGTATTTTATTTTATGAATTAATTAGATAATATCTTACCGCGACGCATAGAAGTATATTTAATGAAACAAATGTGACTCTTAATTGTTGTCTGTTGCATGTCAACACTCACTAAACATGTGTTGCTAAAAATGTTTAAATAATTATAACATCTATTGTTTACCATGTTTATAGCAACAAAGAATTTATTAATTCAAAAAAGATAAGCTGAAATCTCGAATGTTTTGTGTTCATCAAGTGCATAATTTTTTTCTCGTCTTTAAATTTACAACAAACTATTTATGTTTCTTTCAAGATAAAAAAAACTTTCAGCACGGACAAATAAACATGAAGTAAAATTATATTAGTGCCACGCAGTAAAATGAATATTGTGAAAAAAAAAACAAATGCCCGAAATTCAATTGTAACGCTCGGGGCTCCGCCGGCGTAATTATTTTGCCACATCCCCTTTTAGGAAGGATTTTCCGAAATCCTTTGTTACCTGATCCTATTTGTTTGCCGAATATTCCGTTCACATTTTGCATCGCTACAATCTCTATGCTTTAAAATGAACGCTGGTTCGGTCATTTATGAAACAAGCTCAACGTTTACGCTTTATAGTTTCGTTGACATAGGTATATCGATGGGCAATGGGAAAAATATAGGCTGCGTTAGCTAGCCACTAACGCAACCTATATTTTTAGGAATAACAGTCGTTACGGTCTCATATGTTATCATTTTAGTCTCTACCAGTACTGTGCATAGGAAGAATTTTCTACGTGTTTTTTGTAAAATAACAATTCTTTGGTACAGTGTTAAATAAAATCTCGATATTTAAATAACTTTAGTTTTGTAATGTTCTGAAAAGTCAATAACTTTAATAATGTTACTGTTTTTGAGATCTTTAGGTCACATTCAAGTAACATTTTAATGACAATAAGAAATTTTGCAACAGCTGCTTATGTTAGCATGTCATCAAGAGCAAGTTGTGTCATAATAAACTGACCATAATTTGTAGTATCTGAAATGTTGGCTACACGCCAGTCGGAAGTTTGGTGCCTTGTGACCAGGTGCTAGAACTCCGCTAGCCAACGCACCAAAACTTAACCATACATTTTTGTGGGGCAATGGAACAGACTGGGATAGAGTTTTTATCCTGCAGAAAATATTGTTGCGAATAATAGCCAACATAAAACCAAGAGACAATTGCAAAACCTTATTTCAAAAAACACAAAATTCTTACTCTGCCATGCATTTATATCCTACAAGTGTGCAAATTTGTTGTTGTGCATAAACGAAAAGAGATAGTAACAAAATATATATCTAGATATCCAAATAGGCTAGAACTCTAGTCCTCTGGTTATGTCCATAAAGCTCTACAACCAACTTCCAAACACCATCAAGGATATAGAAGACACTAAAGCATTCCTACATCTTAAAGAACTATTGACTAATAAATGCTACTACACAATCAATGAAAATTTTGAAGATAAATTTACACCGTAAAGGCAAAAGTATAAATTACAAATAATACATTATACTTAATTAAAAATCTTGACATGCATTAAGTTATTTACTATTATTTATTATTATTTTATTTAAATTGTGACAAATTATTATTAAATTGACCAATAATATAATATACTTACCTCAATTATTATAATAAAAGTAGGTACTAAATAAAATAAAATTGCAAATAGTTAAATCATAAAAATATATAATATACACACACAACAATATATATACCGGTAATATGGCATAAAAAAGAACTTGGCGAAATATACAGCCCTCTCCCATTGCAGCGCCCGTCAGGGTCCTTGATTGTTAAGCCTGCATCACACGTTTTTAGCCAAAACAGGCGTTACAGAATTGACCCTGGTGCCAAAACTAGATCATTATTGATAATAAAAATAGTACTATAGGCTTCTCAAATAACTGCTACTACTTATACGAGACAGATAAAAATATTTTGCCTTTTATTTTTGCGTATATACCTTCCAGAAAACACGAAAAATACGAAAAACAAGGTTCACGGCTTTAACGAAATCATTATGTAAAACACAAATTATAATTTCTACATAATGTTAAATCGCGAGTTTATTAAACTAGCTACAAGTTGCTCGTTTTAGATTTTTGAAAAATAACTCGAAAAAAATATTATATATCGTAACAATTCACTAAGAAATTCCCCATACATTTTTTGTATGGCAATGCCATCGCTCAATATATACGAGTTCCAAGCCCACGAAAAATCAGTCTGCCGGTAAGAGTCAAGGGGAATCCACGTCGCTCTGCTGCTCGGGAGGCATTTAATTTTCGCGTGTTCATGTATTCACAGACAGCAGAGAGTAATGTAGATCAGAGTTACATATTTATTACTTTTAATCTTTTTAAAATTTATATAGGTACCATTTTCATAGTCATGAATGATGGCCGACAATTTTTGATGAAATAGAAATCGTAATAAATCGCAATCATAGAAATCGTAATAAATCGAAATCATAAAAATCAAAATAAATCTAAATCAAGATCCAAGATGGCGGACAATTTTTTTTTTTTAATTTTGCGATATGTATATCGTTTCATAAGTTTTTCAGTGCGCTGATTACGAAAATAACATTTATTTTAAGATCCAAGATGGCGGACAACTTTTTTTTTTCAATTTTACAATATGGGTATGTTTTTATAGGTTTTTCGGTGCGCTAATGACAAAAATAACATTTATTTTGAGATCCAAGATGGCGGGCAGTTTTTTTTTCAAGTTTACAATATGGGTATGGTTATATAGGTTTTTGGGGACGCTGATGACGAAAATAACATTTATTTTGAGATCCAAGATGGAGGACAGTTTTTTATTTTATTTTACAATATGGATATCGTTTTCTAGGTTTTTGAGGACGCTGATGATGAAAATAACATTTATTTTGAGATCCAAGATGGCGGACAATTTTTTATTTTATTTTACAATATGGGTATCATTTTATAGGTTTTTGGGGACGCTGATGACGAAAATAACATTTATTTTGGAATCCAAGATGGCGGACAACTTTTTTTTCACGTTTACAATATGGGAATGGTTATAAGGGTTTTTCGGTGCGCTGATGACAAAAATAACAAAAAAATAGCGCACTGAAACACTTATAAAACGATACCCATATTGAAAATTAAAAAAAAATTGTCCGCCATCTTGGATCCAAAAATACTATTTTTGTAAACCTCATCCCGAAAAATTGGCCTTCATGGGATGCCAGGCAGATGTTTGACATCTTAGCATCCTGGCACGACAGTCATGCTATTTTCTGTCGCGGCATTCGTGTCCATTTTACTGCCAAGTCGCGCCAAGTATGTTTTACATAAGAAAATGGTCGTAATTTTATTTTTAGTATTCATTACCGTAAAGCAAGAAAAAAAATATTATATAGGTACCAACAAATCCTTTGCCGGATCCCTGTCACTTATTACTTCGGGTTGGCGGCAATCTCACGTCGATGTGTGCGTGTGACTTGCACACAGCCAGCTGCGGTCTATCAAATACCTAAACTCGGTCGGGCGCGCGGACGTGATACACTCTTAATATTTATGTAAGCAAAGATCTGTACCATATATTAAGGAAGCAATAAACGATTTGGCGTTGACTTTGATTTGACTTTGACTTTAGGCGACTTGAGATAACTCTAACACCAGTTTTATCTAAAACACTCCATACTACTCTACTACATTACACAGGCTATGATTAAAGATCTCTACACTAAATCAGCTGCAATTGGTCTACACATGAACTTCGCAAAGACCAAATTTATGTGTGGGGATTCGGTACTAAGCCACATCACCGTTGAGGGCAAAACTATAGAAAAGGTGGAAGAGTATGTATATCTGGGCCAACTAATATCTCTTAAAAAGGATGGACAGGAAAAAGAGATACACCGGCGGATAAGGCTAGGATGGGCGGTGTTGAGGCCTTCAGCCTCCAATTTTTATATAATTTCCTTTTCTCCTCTTCAATTCGGTGATAAGGCACCTTGATATCGCTGTCCCTTTTAGCGGGCAAATGAGGGAGCGAGATGGAGTCTACTCGCCCTCCCGGAAGCATCGCCAGTGATTGCTTCAGTCTCGTATCATCTGTCATTGAGATAGTGCGTGTCTCCGCGCCCCAGTGCCGCGCGCGCGCGCCGATAAGAGATTCCCGCAGATCGTTCCAGAACATTCCGAAGAAACTACTTGTGTTCAGAAGAAATCTGGTGATCACCACAAGAGAAGCCTTCAACACGCGAGCAAGGTAAGCGATTATCGAGCCCCCTGTCGAGTCGCCGAATTGTTGAAACTTTTCCCTTTCATATATACACATATAGGCCGTTTAACCGAGGTCTCATCCGAGTCTAAGGTATATCTTTAGGTCCTACATCCCGCACAAAAGGAGTCAATCTATTTACACGGTTGCCACTCCATAATTTGGTCCTTCGAGCCGGATTTGTCCAGCTCTTAATATTATGTAACTTTATTATATAACTTTCGCTTCGGCGCTAGTGCTACGAACCGCCATCTTGTTAATTGCATTTTTTGCTAATTCACCTTCCATATACTTTCTTTATAGTAATTTCCAATAATGGCTTCTAACAAACTCGAAGCCAAATTAAAACAACTCATTGCCAAAAAAGAAGCTATTTATGAACGAATTAATCGTTTATACGATATAAGCAAAGGCATTTCCAATTACGATTATCGTTCAAATGAGCCATTTCTAGCCCAATCTGAGACTATCAGCAAACTTTATGACAAATTTGAAGTAATCATAGAACATATTAATGAGTTGAACTTTGAACTGAAAGAAACCCCACCTGATTACGCGGCTTTAAACTCGTTCGAAGAATTATATTCAGCGATTAAATACAAACGTAATCTAATTTTAGCCAGAGATAAGACTAACGTTGGCGTGTCACATAAGAAAGGCCCTATAAAATTACCACCTATCCAGATACCTTCCTTTGATGGCAAAATTGAAAATTGGCCGATATTTTACGAAATATTTCGTAGTAATATTCACGAAAACTTGGCCTGTGGTGTGGCCCTAGAATAGCACCAACCCATCTCTTCCCGTGGGTGTCGTAAGAGGCGACTAAGGGATCTAAAACACCGGAGGATGGGCAGCAGCATCTTTCCGCGTACTATGACATCACACTGCGATCGCCAACCCGCATGCCAAGCGTGGCGATTACGGCAAAACCCCCCTATGGTTGATACACCCACAACACGGCCCCTAGTCCCCGGCGGCCCCGCTATCCCGGACTCTGGTAGCGGTCACGGTAACGGCGGGGCAGGGGGTGCTAAGAATCCCCGGCAGATGCCAGGCTACCAACCCCGACGACCCTTGGCCCTGGCAACTTACAACACGTGCACACTGCGGACCGACGAGAAACTCGCTGAACTGGAGGAAGAATTGAGCAGGTTACGATGGGATATTGTAGGATTATGTGAAGTCCGAAGAGAGGGGGAGGACACCATGATCCTCAAATCCGGAAACCTGCTCTATTTCCGGGAGGGCGAACAACTGTCCCAGGGTGGTGTCGGGTTTATCGTCCACAGGTCCCTCGTCAACAACGTGGTCCAGTTCGAGAGTGTTTCGGCGAGGGTAGCGTACCTTGTACTCAGAATCACCAAACGGTATTCGTTGAAGGTAATACAAGTATACGCACCGCCCTCATATCGCTCCGACGACGAGGTAGAGACTATGTATGAGGATATTTCTAGAGCCATACATAGCTCCCAGGCCCACTATACCGTTGTGATGGGGGACTTTAACGCGAAACTGGGCAAACGAAGCGATGATGAGCTGAGAGATGATTTTGGATATGGAACGAGGAATGCACGTGGTCATCTGCTGGCCGGCTTTATGGAGAAGGAGGGCCTCTTTATGATGAACTCCTTCTTCAAAAAGCCAAAACAGCGAAAGTGGACATGGTTGCATCCTAATGGCGTTACAAAAAATGAGATTGACTTCATCTTGTCGACGAAGAGGCACATATTCAATGATGTCTCTGTGATCAATGCCGTAAAAACAGGAAGCGATCACCGATTGGTAAGAGGCACATTGAATCTTAGAATAAAACTCGAAAGGTGTCGACTGATGAAGTCTACGCTCCGACCAGCGCCTATCCAGCTCCAAAACCCCGAGAGCTTTCAGCTCGAGTTGCAGAATCGCTTCGAATGCCTGGGAGACTGTGAAAATCTGGACGATTATAATGACAGGTTTGTGCAAATTGTCCAAACAGCTGGGTCTAAGGCCTTCAAAACCCGCTGTTCAAAAGGAACCAAAAAGATCTCGGACCTCACCAACAAACTCATGGAAGAAAGACGAAACTTGGTTCTGCAGTCCTCTGACGATGCTGCTCAGTATCGACGTCTAAACAGACAGATCTCCAAGTCCCTAACGCGCGATTTACGCCAATTCAATACTGACCGTATTGAAGAGGCGATTAAGCGAAATAAGGGCTCAAAAGTGTTTGCAAGGGATCTGTCTGTTGGTCAAAGCCAACTGACCAAGCTGAAGACTGAGGATGGCAGAATCATTTCGTCGAAGCCAGAGCTGTTGGAAGAGGTTGAGAAGTTCTACGGACAATTATACACCAGCGTACGCGCACCTGTCAGTAATCTGGCCAAAGATCCAAGAGCCAGATTGACCCGACACGAAGATATCCCGGACGTCAGCCTATACGAAATTAGAATGGCTCTCAAACAGTTAAAAAACAATAAGGCACCGGGTGATGATGGAATCACGGCTGAGCTTCTGAAAGCAGGTGGAACACCGGTATTAAAAGCTCTTCAGAAGCTATTCGATTCCGTCATACTCGAGGGACAAACGCCTACGGCATGGCACAGAAGTGTGGTGGTACTTTTCTTCAAAAAAGGCGACAAAACCTTATTGAAGAATTATAGGCCTATCTCACTTCTGAGCCATGTCTACAAACTGTTTTCGAGAGTCATTACGAATCGTCTCGCTCGCAGGTTCGACGACTTCCAGCCTCCCGAACAAGCCGGTTTCCGAAAAGGCTTTAGTACCGTAGACCACTTACATACGCTGCGGCAGATTATACAGAAGACTGAGGAGTATAATCAGCCCTTATGCTTGGCGTTTGTGGACTACGAGAAAGCCTTCGATTCGATCGAGACCTGGGCTGTGCTACAGTCTCTCCAACGGTGCCAAATTGACTATCGATATATCGAAGCGCTGAAGTGTTTGTACGAAAACGCCACCATGTCGGTCCGTCTCCAGGATCAAGGCTCGAAACCTATCCAGTTGAAGCGAGGGGTGAGACAGGGAGACGTTATTTCTCCGAAACTGTTCACCGCCGCCCTGGAAGATGTCTTCAAGCTTCTGGACTGGAGCGGACTCGGTATCAATATCAACGGCGAGTACCTCACTCACCTTCGATTTGCTGACGATATCGTAGTCATGGCTGAGACCTTGGAAGACCTAGGCACAATGCTCGATGGCCTCTGTAGAGCCTCTCAACAAGTGGGTCTAAAAATGAACATGGATAAGACGAAAATCATGTCTAATATCCGTGTCGCACCCACTCCTCTAAAGGTTGGAGACTCTACACTCGAAGTTGTTGACAATTACGTATACCTGGGACCTCAGAACAATAACTAAAGCATAGAAGGAGTCCAAGATCACACTCATATGCTTGTCCTAGTCTTTCATATAAGGCTAAAGCATTGAAGAGAAAGAGATAACTATATTTAGCTATGAATGGCTTGCGTCACCTACATAAACGTCAAATTGAATACCTTTGAGTACCTTTACGATGACGAATTAAAAAGGTGTCTACTGTCAAATGTTACATTTTACCAAAACCTACCACGCAATTTGTTTACGTAATAAATCAGTGCGTGTTTGTTATTAGTCGTCGCCTGTTCGTGTTTTGTTTTACTTATTTCAGTGAAATTACGCAGTGTTATTGTAATTACATCAAAGCCCAAAGCATAAACAATGTCCTGTATTGTTCACGGATGTAAATCACGTTCTTCCCGAAGGGAAAACGATGTTGAAACTATTAGCTTTCACCGGTGAGTAACAAAATAACTCAATTTATTTGGTAATAACCTGTTCAGAAGTGCAAAAATGCATAATACCGCTTAATTAGACTGCGTAGTCCTATTATAATCAAGGATGTAGGTTATTTGCCTAAGTATTTTTTGTATTTTCCATGTTTGTCTAATTTACTTGGTAACGCTCAATAGTGTTGTACTAATAACATTATCGATAACTTCTAAGTACCCATTTGTCTTTCCTCATCATCTTCCGAGCGGATTTTCTATACTATTAGTTTTATACACAACCTAATAGCGAAATTGGCTAATAATTTAAAAATATCCATGGCAAAGAAATGGAGTGATATTATTTTAAGCCTGAAATCAAATGGAACAATAGTAGTCAAGTATATTGTCATTTTCTATTTTGCATAAATAGACACTTGAATATATTAGGGTGTCGGTGTACCCGCGTACCTGATGTAATAATTTGCATATGGTCAAAGATGTTTTTTATTTGTGTGTTTCATTTCAGATTCTCCACAGATGATACTATGAGGAAAAAATGGATTGATGCTCTTGCTCGTACCAATTGGCAATGGAAAAAGCAGCACCGTATTTGCTCTAAGTTTAAAGTGGATACAGAAGGTATTTTGTTGATCGATTATAAAGATCGTGGTGTGAGCTACGTGGAAAAAAATTTGGCGACGATGAAGAAGTCAAGTCTGTAATTTCGGCCTATTTGACAGCAAAGATAAATAATTTTTTTTCGATGGTATAAACAAATTATATGAAAGATCCGAAAAATGTATTAAGGTTAAGGGAGAATATATTGAAAAGGAAAAATAGTTTCATGTTTAATTTCAACCCCCTTCCCCCCCTCATTCCGCAAACTTATTGACCTCCCCTCGTACATAATTGTACTCGCCCCGGTAATAATTACCTACATTACAATATACACAAAAGAAGTCAAAGAGTATAAGATCACTGGCGGCGGCGGTTCGCTTGTTTTGTGGTTAAAGAATTTTATTTCTCAAAGAAATTTACATTTCACTTACAGAGAAACTTAAAAGCTAATGTAATACATTTGTAAATACAACTGTGTGGTTAATGTAAGCATTCTATACAAGAGCAAAGTTTTATAAAATGTATGTGGGTAGTCGTTGCAAATCTTCCATGCGCGTCCGCAAAGTATAAAACCTGACCACACAAAGAATACTGTTCAGTCTATAGAGCGCGCATAGATTCCAAATGTGTATAACAGTATCAACAGTGTTAATCAGCTAATTGTTTTCAAACTTGACCGCCCAAGAAGTATTATAGTAATATTTCTTAAACTTTTGCTATTCATATAATTATATATTCTTCATTTTGTAAGTATATATTTATTGTCCATTAGGCTTATTTATTATTTTATACATTATATATTCTTCATTTTGTAAGTATATATTTATTGTCTATTAGGCTTATTTATTATTTTATACATTATACTACAAATGTTTATGCATGTATTAGTGTTTTCAATAAATGAGCCGAAAGTCCATAAATAAAGAGATGTCTATCGATTTCGATAAACTGGAAGAAAAGGGTCGCATCACTTACGAATTTCTTGTTGTCTATGAAAGTGTACACTCAAATGTCATATCATTACTTCTATGCTTTAGTTATTGTTCTGTGCCTGGGACAAACAGTTCAGTTAGGTAAGTCCAACTTCGAGAAAGAGGTCAACCGTCGAATCCAACTCGGCTGGGCAGCGTTCGGGAAGCTTCGCGATATCTTCTCGTCCAAAATACCGCAGTGTCTCAAGACTAAGGTCTTTGACCAGTGTGTGTTGCCAGTAATGACATACGGAACAGAGACGTGGTCGCTTACTATGGGCCTCATAAGAAGGCTCAAGGTCACCCAAAGGGCGATGGAGCGCGCTATGCTCGGAGTTTCCCTGCGTGATCGAATCAGAAATGAGGAGATCCGTAGGAGAACTAAAGTAACCGATATAGCCCGCAGAATCGCCAAACTTAAGTGGCAGTGGGCGGGGCACATAGCTCGCAGAACAGATAGCCGTTGGGGCAGAAAAGTTCTCGAGTGGCGACCACGAACCGGAAAACGTAGTGTTGGCAGGCCTCCCACTCGGTGGACCGACGACCTGGTGAAGGTCGCGGGTTGCGCATGGATGCGGGCAGCGCAGGACCGGTCGTTGTGGAAATCCTTGGGGGAGGCCTTTGTCCAGCAGTGGACGTCTTTCGGCTGAGAGAGAAGAAGAGATTCACGAAAACGCTGATCTGACTGACTCGCAGCGTGTCCAATATCTCATGGGCAAACTTACCCACAGTGCTTTAAAATTAACTGCAGGTATTGTTCCCACGGGAGAAACTTATAATACAATTTGGGATTCTCTCGTTAAGAAGTACCAAGATAATCGCACTTTAGGTATTCATTATTTAAACAACATTTTGGACATTAAAAATTGTGTCAATAATACCGCTAGCTTAAACACTTTTATTGAAAAATATTCGGCGTCTATTGCAGCGCTCAAGCAGCTAAAGATACCTAAATTATTGGATTTTATTTTATTACATTGTGGTTTACGAAAGGTTGACTCTCAAACAGCCCAGCTATTCGAAACGCATATTAGTGGAAAGGAATTGCCATCTTATACAGAATTTATATCTTTTATACAAGATCATATAAAGGCACGCGAAAGATCACATACTAATAATTGTTCGCGGTTTGAAACGCGAGTGACAAATTCCACTAATACTTCAAAAACTTTCATATCAAATAGCGCGCCACGGTGTGAAATAGAAACGCCCTGCCCAATATGCACAGGCGAAAAACATCCATTGTTTAGGTGTGAGCAATTTAAAAATATGAGTACACCGCAAATTCGTTTCGATTTTATTAAGTCAAAGCGTGCCTGTATTAACTGCTTAAGCCTAACCCACACATTGAATAAATGTAAGTCGCGTTCGACATGCAAGTTTTGTAAAAAACAGCACCATTCATTGTTGCATTTCTCTGAGAATAAACCAGACTCAGCTCCAGGCGACAGCAAACCGGTTTGTTATCTCGCAGACGCCGCGCAGTCTGCGCTCACCCAGTCCTCGCCGCCAGTAGAAAATACAACTTCTGTGACATTAAACACAGGAATGCGAAATTCAAATTACGTTTTATTATCTACGGCTCAAGTGTATGCGACTCATAACAATGGTCATGATAAAATTGTGGTCAGGTGTTTGATAGATAGTGCGTCTCAGAATAATTTAATAACTTTGAATTGTTGTAAGCGTTTGAACTTACCTATAGTTAAGCTACATAACTCCTCGTTACAGGGTGTTGGAATGTCCACGCAGTCAGTGCATGGCTACATACATATAAAAATAGAATCGCGCGTTAATCCCGAAGATAAATATTATATTCATGCGTTAGTGGTAGATTGTATTATAGGTAAGCTACCCGCGAATTATACTGAATTAAATGACGACATGTCGTATATAAATAAATTACCACTAGCCGATTTAACTTGGAATGTGCCGGGAAATATTGACATTATTCTCGGCGCGCAACTTTTTCCATATATTTATTTAGGTAATATGATTGAGTCGGGCGGTCGCGCGCCTCCAGCTGTCTTGACTAGCTTCGGGTATGTGCTAATGGGTGGTGCGACAGGTCATTGTGACTCGTTTTCTCAATCTTCCTCGTTTACCGCGCTGTTTAATACTGACATTGAGTCGGGTTTACAGAAGTTCTTTGAATTGGAGGAAGTACCATTTTCACGGCTTATTAGTCCATCCGAAAAAGAGTGCGAAGACATTTTTTGTTCTTCCGTCACGTTTAAGGACAGTAGGTATTTTGTTGACCTACCTTTTTCGCGGAACCCCTCTGAGTTGGGCAATTCTCGTGCAGTCGCCCACCGCCGCCTGTTGGCCCTCGAGCGTAAATTTGCGCACGTGCCAACCCTACGCGAAAATTATAATAAAACCATCACCGACTATATATCTCAGGGTTATTTATCGGAAGTACCTGATTCTGAATTAACAGAACAGGGCTATTACATACCGCACCACGCGGTCATTAGGCCAGACAAAGATAGTATTCGTGTGGTTTTGGACGCCAGCGCTAAGACGCACTCAGGGTTGTCACTCAATGACATTTTACATGTCGGACCGAATTTACAGGCCGACTTATTTTTGTTATTACTTGATATTCGTACGTTTCCCATAGCTATGACCGCAGATATTAAACAGATGTTTTTAAGAATCGGTGTTAATCCGCATCACCGCGAATACTTGCGAATTTTATTCCGCTTCAATAAGAATGAGCCTATTCGCACCTTTAATTTCAACCGCGTGCCTTTTGGGTTGGCGTCTAGTCCTTACTTAGCCATGCGCACACTACGCCATCTGGCGTGTGAGCATAGCGACCGCTTTCCGGACGCATCCAAATTGGTAGAAACCCAGTTTTATATGGATGATTATGTTTATTCTGTTCCTGATGAACAAACCGCTATAAAGTTGTCACACAACTTAATTGATTTATTTAAATTAGGTTCCTTCGACCTTGTCAAATGGGCCAGCAATTCACCCGCTTTGTTAGAGACCCTCCCTGCGTCTCACCGCTTATCAGTTAATTTTTCTAGTATGGATAACAATATTAACAATTTTAAAATCCTTGGTTTAACCTGGGAGCCCGCTGAAGATACTTTTTCTTTGACAACCAGCCCAGTGGACAGTAAATGTACAAAACGCACCATTTTATCATTAATTGCTCGCTTATTCGACGTACTTGGCCTTGTAGCGCCGGTCGTTTTGTACGCTAAAATACTTATTAAAGAACTTTGGTTAGCCAAGATAGATTGGGATGATGTACCTCCGCAGCCAATCATAGACCGCTTCACTGCTTTAGCACGGGATTTTCCCGCACTATCTGCTCTTAAAATTCCACGTCATGTTGGAGTTTTTGCAGAATCTGTCGTAAACATTGTGGCCTTTTGTGATGCTAGCTTTAGTGGTTATGGTTGCTGTGTATATTTACACATTTCTGATACTCAAGGTAATATAACGGTCCGCCTTCTTTGTGCGAAATCCAAGGTTTCCCCCGCTAAAGTAACTACACTAGCTCGATTAGAACTCGTTGCTGCTTTGTTGCTGTCTAAGCTTGTTAAGGTTGTCAGAGAGGCCCGCATTCCGATTGCCGGTACTTATGCGTTTTCGGATTCCACTATTGCGCTCTCGTGGATCCATTCTGCCCCTCATAGGTGGTCTATATTTGTTAGCAACCGTATTGCAAAAATTCAGGAAAATTTACCTGCCGCTTGTTTTAATCACATATCAGGGAAAGAGAATCCTAGCGATTGTCTTTCACGTGGCATGCTGCCTTCTGAGTTAATTGTACATTCCTTATATTATAACGGCCCGTCCTGGCTTCGTCAGCCTATAAATGAATGGCCATTGAAATTTGTTCCGACGGAATGTGAGACATTACCGGAACTGAAATCTAAAACCTTTGTTGTTGAGGCTTCCCGTGCGGAACCACATATTATGGACACCTTAGTCAGCCGCGTGTGTTCATGGAACAAATTATTACACGTATTTCTATATATTCTCAAATTCACAAAAAGATTGAGTGGTCGTAACGCTGTTGAAAATATTCAAACCGCTGAAAATTTCATTATCAGAATCGTTCAAAACATTCATTTTTCTACGGAATTAGATTTAATTAAATCTGGCAAACTTCCATCTAAAAGGTTGCGCAGTTTGTCCATATTTGTTGACGATCACGGAATCTTGCGCATCGGAGGCCGACTTTCCAAATCGGACCTACCCTATGAAGCGAAGCATCCCGCTTTGTTACCTAAACGCGCCCGCATAGTTGATTTAATTATCGATCATTACCATAACACTTATTGCCATACAGGTCCTGGGCTATTAATGTCCATCATAAGGCAGCGATTTTGGATATTGGATGGTAGGACAGTCATTCGCTCGCGTTGTCGCAAATGTAATACTTGCTTTCGTATTAAGCCTACTCACCCGACACCCAGAATGGCTGATCTGCCTGAGTATCGCGTGCGTGACGCTAAAGCCTTTGTACACACTGGGGTTGATTTAGCGGGTCCTATTGCATACATACCTATGCGTCGCCGAGGCCAACGCTCGCTGAAGGTCTACATTTGCTTGTTCATATGTCTAGTCACTAAGGCTATTCATATAGAATTAGTTTCGGATCTCACATCCGAAGCTTTTCTTGCAGCTTTAAAGAGATTTATGTCCCGCCGTGGTCCAGTGTCTGTCATGTACTCGGACAACGGGACCAATTTCGTTGGTGCTAAGGCCCGGCTGAACGAAATCTACTCTTTTTTATTAAACTCGCGCATTCAGACCGACATTAAAGAAGAACTTCTGAAATGTCGAATTGAGTGGAAGACGTTACCGCCCCGAGCCCCGCACTTCGGAGGAATTTGGGAGTCCAACATCAAAAGTATCAAAGCGCACTTGTACCGAGTGATAGGAAAGCAGCTTCTCACTTATGAGGAGCTCTTAACTGTCCTCGTACAGATAGAATGTCTTTTGAACTCACGGCCTCTTAGTGTTTTATCATCTGATCCACATCCTGACGTTCTCACGCCGGCTCATTTTTTAATGTCCAGTCCCATTACTTATTTACCTTCTTCTGAATTGACAGAGGAAAGTATGAATTTGACAAAGCGTAAAAAACTTTTGGATCAACTCGTGTTATCATATTGGAAAAAATGGCGTATTGAATACCTGCATACGCTGCAAGTCCGTCAGAAATGGTGCACTCACGATCGTCCCATAGAGATAGGCACTGTCGTTCTCTTGGGTCAAGATAACGTACCGCCCTTGACTTGGCCATTAGGTGTCATAAAGGAGGTGTTTCCTGGATCGGATGGTATAATTCGCGTGGCCTTAGTCAAGACTGTGTCAGGCACATATAAGCGTCCTGTCACAAAGCTGTATCCTTTGCCTACCCAATAATCAAACCGCAATTTAATCAAACCGCAATTTAATCAAACCGCAATTTAATCAAACCGCAATTTAATTAAACCGCTTATTTAATCATAATTTCTACCTAGATATCGATTCGCTGATATTCTCAGACCGCTATTACCTCTAATCTATCCTCCTAGCTTCTTGTCTATATTTCAATTTGAAAGCTCTGGACCTTTCAAGGCGGGGAGCTATGTTGAGGCCTTCAGCCTCCAATTTTTATATAATTTCCTTTTCTCCTCTTCAATTCGGTGATAAGGCACCTTGATATCGCTGTCCCTTTTAGCGGGCAAATGAGGGAGTGAGATGGAGTCTACTCGCCCTCCCGGAAGCATCGCCAGTGATTGGTTCATTCTCGTATCATCTGTCATTGAGATAGTGCGTGTCTCCGCGCCCCAGTGCCGCGCGCGCGCGCCGATAAGAGATTCCCACAGATCGTTCCAGAACATTCCGAAGAAACTACTTGTGTTCAGAAGAAATCTGGTGATCACCACAAGAGAAGCCTTCAACACGCGAGCAAGGTAAGCGATTATCGAGCCCCCTGTCGAGTCGCCGAATTGTTGAAACTTTTCCCTTTCATATATATACATATAGGCCGTTTAACCGAGGTCTCATCCGAGTCTAAGGTATATCTTTAGGTCCTACATCCCGCACAAAAGGAGTCAATCTATTTACACGGTTGCCACTCCAGGCGGCTTTCAGCAATCTTTCGGAAATATTCAAGTCTGAAATCCCATTATCCCTCAAAAGACGAGCTTTTAATATGTGTATACTACCCGTAATGGTATATGGAGCTGAAACTTGGACTCTCACAAAGAAGCTCGTCTACAACCTCCAAGTGGCCCAGCGGAAAATGGAGCGCGCTATGCTTGGAATTACACTGCTGGACAGAGTCCGAAATACAGAAATCCGCAGGCGTACGAAACTTCCAGACATAGCCAGAGTCATAGCACAGAGAAAGTGGAGATTCGTGGGTCACATTAGCAGGAGAGAGGATGGAAGATGGAGCCGGAAGATTGTTGAATGGAGACCGAGACAGGGCCGTAGAAGTGTGGGGAAGCCACCGACGAGATGGGCCGATGACATAACCCGTATATTGGGAAAGAGCTGGATGAGGAATGCTCAAGACCGTAAGGAATGGCGTGTGCATGAGGAGACCTACACTCAGCAGTGGGTGGACAACGGTTGAAGAAGAAGAAGACATTACACAGAGATTGTCAGTAGAAGCTTAAATTATTTAAAATATAGTATTTTCACTATTAGCGTAGTACAACTAGATAAGTAGGCAGCTAGGTGGGTCGATGATGTAAAGAATGTTTCTAGAAAGAACTGGATTGCGATGGCCTAGTATAGAGAAGGTTGGCGTAGACAAAATGAGGCTTAAACCCAGCAGTGGGTAATGGAAAGCTGATGATAATGATTTTCATTTTTAAATTGACACATTTCAGGCAGCGGTAGTGATTGAAGCTCCTTCTTTCAGCCTCTCGCTGTGTGGAGGAGCCCTCATCTCCTCCACTCGGGTGCTGACTGCCGCCCACTGTCAGTTTGTCAACGCTGTCTACACCATCGGTTTAGGATCTAACTTTGCTTTCCATGGCGGCCTCAGAGTCTCTGCCACGACTTTTATTCCTCACCCAGGATACATTCATGGGGATTGGAGTCTGATCCACGATATAGCTACACTTCACATTCCCTCTATTTCTTATACCAGTAAGTTCACTAAATAAAATGAATTACATTTTATTAGTGTTCTAAAACGAATACTCAAGCTTTTGAAATTTCTTAAATTTTTAAAAGTGCACTGTGTTTTGATACAATTATTCAAACGTCAATAAGATATTATAATCTGTATTTTTTAAATCTTGCGTGCATCGTTACCCTATACACCTGATAAATATTACATTTTTAGATCGAATTCAGCCGATATCTCTTCCAAATCAGGATGAGGTTTCTAATGACTTCTCTGGACAGCCGGCGCTCATCTCTGGCTATGGTATTACACCTGAAAGTAAGTAATTTTTTTATATAACCTAGTATTTCAAATTCCGCCTAGTAATTGAGGCGTGATTTTGTAACAAACATCGCATTTGTAATACTTATTAACAGGATATACTTATACTTATTATATTTTGACTTTTTTTATCTTCTTTTTATAATTTGCCTTTTTCCACATTAGGGTCTCGGCACTAATCAATATCGATCAATAAATTGTAATGCTGAAGCTAGTTAAATATTTGTTATAGTAAGATTTCGCTGGCCAGTATTATTATACAAATCTATACATATAATAAGAGAGTAAAAATATTTTGTCTGTACATTTTGTATTTTTGCCTGAAATGGATACAGGGAGGGGATAAAAGAATAATAGAAAGCAAAAAAAAAAATATTTTATTTTTTGTCTGTCTGTCTGTCTGTATGTATGATCACGCTAATCTCCGAAAGTACTAAACGGATTTGAATGAAACTTTTTTTGTTGTATAGCTATTAAGTCTGGGCAACATTTAGGCTATAATTGATTTTGAAAAATGGAACAGCTGATGAAGAATTAAAACAGAACATTTAAATTATAAAAAATATGGAAATGTTGCCTTAACAAAAGTCGTTCAACCTGATGAGCATTTGCTGCTGACGTATAAAAATTGAAGATCATCATCAAGACGAAGATGATCATGGAACATCTGATGAAAAGCTCCAAGAGACCGGCTACACTATAACATATATGCAAATGGCAAAACTTGATTAATCTGATGAGCATTTTCTGTAGACGTATAAAAAGACGATCGAAGATCTGAAACGGTTTGGGACACAAAATGATTTTTCATCTAAGCGAAATCACGCGGGCGAAGCCGCGGGCAACTGCTAGTGTAACATAAATATTATTTTCAGCACCATCTTTGAACATGGATCAAGTACTAAGTGCAGTTGATGTTCAAATAATAACGCCTGCGCAATGCGGTTCATCATTCGGAGTACTTGGATCTCGAGATGAAACTCTTTGCACCAGTGGAGCTGGTAACGTGGGCGCTTGTTCCAGCGATTCTGGTGGGCCTTTAGTTACTGTTAGCAATAATAGGAGGATACTGGTAAGTTTTACGTAATGATACTATTTATTTTGCTATTAGCATCCGCGTGAATTTCCCACGGGAACAGTGCTTTTTCCCAAGTACCCTATGTCCTTCTCAGTACTTCGAGCTATGTGTATGCGAAATTTCAGGAAGATTGGTTCAGTACATAAAGCGTGAATAGGTAACAAACAAATAAAAAAAAACAAACCCACTTTCGCATTTGTATTATTAGTAAGGATTACTCTCGCCAGTTGCCCACTCCCAGCTAACGAATATAGATACATTATTTTGAATAAAAACTTATAATTTTCTATTTATTTTTTTAGGCTGGAATAGTTTCATTTGGCGGTGGTTGCGGATCGACATCTCCCACTGGTTTTGTGAGGGTAACGCAATATCTCTCCTGGATATTAAGCAACTAAGACTATAGCAAACAGTGAACTGCTATAGCAATTGCAACAAAATAAACTTTTTTGTGTTTCATTTAATGTCCGCGAAAGTGCTAGGCTAAAGTTGGATTAAATGAAAAAAAATAAAATAAACGAAACTATGTTTTGAAAAACAATGTTTTTTTCCTTATCTAATTATTCATTCTATAATAATCCTGGATGGCGTCTTTGGAGGCCAATTGCATAAAACACTTAATGTAGCTTTTATTTAAAATTAGCACATGATAAAAATAGGTATGAATGTCAATGGCTCTAACTTAATTTGTTTAAACCCTGTATGTTATTTACTTTTATTATGTTAACGCAAAAGTTTAAAAATTAAGTAAAAAATACGCACATGAATTTACCTATTTATTTAATTAAAACAAAAGTTTTGCTAATTTAGTTATGGATCCTATATTTTTTATGAAATAAATATGGCGGTTCAAGTAAGATGCTCAACTTATGCCTAAAAAGGCAATGGTTTGTATCCCAGACTTATATTAATTCTGTGTCCCAGGCTCGGCCCGACATTAAGTACTTACCTACCTCTGAATTTGTAGATGGACCTAACTTCATGAGTTCTGACTTAGAGGAAGGAAGAATTCAAATAGACACTCAGGGAAATAGAGTGTACTAGTATGTAGACCACAATCTATATATATATATAACTCAAAAGTTACTGACTGACTGACATAGTGATCTATCAACGCACAGCCCAAACCACTGGACGGATCGGGCTGAAATTTGGCATGCAGGTAGATGTTATGACGTAAGCATCTGCTAAAAAAGGATTAACGCGCGCGAAGCCGCGGGCGCCAGCTAGTTTAAGTATATTTTCAGTCAGTACAGTTTAAATAACCACTAACATGTAATACCAACTAATAGTTTTTAAATTATCTTTATATATCTTATCCACTCTTGTAAAATGTGTAAAAAACATACTTCCTATGCGCCGCGGATACCACGCGCTGACAGATAACTAATGCGCATGCAATCGAACAAATCCTCAAATCAAATAATCCTAATCCGATCCTAACTAATATTATAAATGCGAAAGTAAGTTTGTTTGTTGGTTTGTTTGTTTATTTGTTACCTCTTCACGCTTTATCTACTGAACCAATCTTCCTGAAATTTCGCATACACATAGCTGGAAGTATGCAGAAGGACATAGGGTATCCTTCATCCCGGGAAAAAGCACTGTTCCCGTGGGAAATTCACATCACGCGGGCGAAGCCGCGGGCGAAAGCTAGTTTAATATAAGTATAAGTGCTGGAGTCCTGAGTTGAGAAATAAAAACTTGTGTTACAGGTACTCCATTTTTATAAAACTTAACTAAAATGTATCTGTCATTCCACGGAAATAGTTACCTTATTATAGTTGGCGCTTAAGTCGTTTAGAAAAAAAATCATACAAGTTTACTAAGCTCATAACTTGCTCATACTATGCACAATGTCGTAAGTGCTAACGACCATAAGGAACATTTTCCCGTGGATTGACACATATAATCCTATATCTCAATGATTCAAGTTCTAGAGCTTAGATATAATGATTTTTACTTCTACGTCGTACAAATATCTTATCTCATTTCCTGCCTACTACAAGTATTTAATATCTCATATTGATTACAATACATCAGTGATCATTTTGTTCGCAATTCATTAGGGGTATAATAATCACTTTAAAAATGATAGCAATAGGGTCATTTTTGTTGCTAATATCAACAGTGTATAGTGCAAATATTGGAGTTCTTGATTATCACAAAGAAATAGGGATACCATTGGCGATTAAGTTGAAACATTTTGAAAGGGAAGAATTCACTAAAACTTTAGAACATTCAAGTGGCACAAGAATCGCTGGGGGATCATTAACTGACATTTCAGAAATTCCACATCAGGTAAGATCATCACATTAAATACACACAGTTTTAAACTTAAATGGCATTTTTTGAATGCCAAGGTTGCTATGCAGACGCCCAGACACAAAAAACAGACGATGTGAAGGTACGGAGGGGTATACACACCCTTTTAATTTTATTACTCACTTTATTCAGGACGTTTTGTTTTTTAAACACCAGACACTGATATTTGTCAGTACATTTAGCCTATAGCAGCCCACATGCACTCTAGACATAGGCTTTTAATGTTCATAAGTTATTTTAATGATAGGTATAAGAAAAATATGGTTTTCATGCAAAGTTCGATTTAATAACCAAAAGATGGTCAAAACTCATTTTGTAATCTGCTTTGTAAGGAAACGATTTTCAAATATTTTTTTATGTTTTCCTAAAAAAATGATTTATTTATCAGGCAGGTGTGGTAATAGAACTGACCCCAAACGCATTCTCGTGCTGTGGAGGAATCCTCATTTCCTCAACGAGGGTGCTGACTGCAGCGCACTGTCAATTTGAAAACGCATCGTATACCGTGGCCTTGGGGTCTAACTTCGTCTTCTATGGAGGCCTCAGAGTCAACGTCACCAACTTCATTCCTCATCCCGACTACGTGCTAGGAGATCCCAGTAATATCCATGACATCGCCATGCTTCATATACCTGCAGTTTCATTCACTAGTAAGTATTGTTTAAGTACCAGATTACTTGACAAAAATATGTATATTGGAAAAATATTTAACTGATTTCTCCAAAAAAAATGAAAAGAAAAATAATTTTCCAATACAAATGAACAATAGTTACGAAAAATAGAAAAAAAATTACATTCTTCAAATTCCTAAAAAAAATATGAATCAAACAATGTTATGAAAGTGAAACACATATTATTTTATGAAATGCCAAAAAATCTGACTACTCTTTGGTGAAAGAATGTAGTATTTTATTGCAATGCGTAATATATTATTTCAGATGATATCCAGCCCATATCTCTCCCTAATTCAGAGGAGATATCTTATGATTTTGCTGGAGAGGCGGCTGTTACATCCGGTTATGGTGTTACACCTGAAGGTAAATGATTCTCTAATTTATTTCATAGATTAGGCAAAAGATTTCCTTTAGAAACTGAATACATAATTAGTTAAATTAAGGATTACACAATGTAAAAATTGTTTGTGATTAAATAATGAATGGATTAAGTGGGCAATAAAACGATCTATTTAGACTAAGCCTGAAAGCAGATATCTTATCTTTTAATTTTTTTAGCCTATTGGTGTGCCACTTTGCCCTGTCATTAATTTTGTAAAAACGAAAACCGAGCCAGGGCAGACTTTCAGGTGTACTTAATTACCTATTTATCTTTATCAATATTTATTGTATTTTTAAGATCCGACATTACATTGGGATCAAGCGCTGAGGGCAGCCGATGTCGAAGTGATCACGCCGGCACAGTGCGGTACTTTATATGGCACCACTGGTTCTAGAGACGAGTCTATTTGCACGAGCGCTGCTGGAGGGGTGGGGATATGCGTCGGCGACTCTGGTGGACCTCTGACGGTTGTCAGCAATAATAGGAGAATACTGGTAAGTTTCTTTGGTACTTCTTCTTCTTCATATCGAGTGTGTTATTACTAACACTGGTGTCAGATTTTTATTCGTCGTTTGTACTTACTCATTAAGTTACTTCAAAAACATTTTATTCAAAATAGTTTAAAAAAACAGTGATCCATGTCTCGACTGGCAATTCAACGAAAAAAAAGCAGCCAACGCAGCGTCCAATACGTATAAGTAAAATTCGTACAAAAACTCATCCAAAATGAGTTAATTTGGCACAATTGAAAGGACGCGATAAGACGCATCTAAATATCAAATTAAGTAGATAAGTATAAGAGAAGCTAGGTTTATAAGTGTATTTATAGAGTATAAAGTACAATTGTTTTGTAATTTAATTTTCAGATTGGATTATCATCTTTTGGCGCCGGTTGCGGGTCCATTTTCCCCAGTGGGTATGTGAGGATCACGCAATATCTCTCCTGGATATTGAGTACTTGAAGTGTACGATATTATGAATTCTGTTTGTTTAAAATAAAATTGGATATGTTGATGCCATTGATATAAATTGTGTTAGTTAAGTACTTTATAAGTACATGTATATTTTTTCAAAATTATTAAGTTGAGCATTTAGAGCAAAAATCTCATAAAAAATATTATATTTCAAACATTCTTTAAGAAAGTTTAATTGATAAAGATGAAAACTCTATGAAAAGTGACAAAACACACCTTAAAATACCAGAAATGCCATTATTATCTTATCTTTATTACTTGCAACGTAGTAACAAATATGTAGTTTACATTATCTTTATGGTTCAAGATTATGACGATAAATTAATACACGATTCATATTTTTTTTATCTATCGTCATTTAGATTATTATCATGTACTTCCTTTGTGTCAAAGATATAGATTAATGGAAAGACATAGTTGTTAGATAACATTCATTAATAAAAAGTTAATATCAACTTTTATACTGATAATAAGTCAATTGTATTAAAAGATGAAGAATGGTGAACTTATAACATTTTTTTGGAAACAGCTTTTTGGCGTTGTAACAGCGAATCATTCTAACGTAGTTATAATTACGTGTATTCTATATTTACATATCTAAATAACAAAATAATATTATTAACTTCAATGCGTGATCTCTTGTGTGTGATATTTAAAAATAAAGAATTTTTTTTTTTTTTGTATATTTTTATTTTACTAATATTATGAAGTTGTGAACCTAACAACCAGACAACTTCGTTTTACGCACTCCCACCACTCAAACAGACATAAGGAAATTGTTTTACTTTTCAACTGACTTCAAAAACCAAAAAAGCAGGAGGTTCTCAAGTTGGCCGTATATTTTTTTATTTTTTTTATACGGTATTCGAAACATGATTCTAAGAATTGTTTAGGTAAGTATACAATATTCATTATTTCGGAACTTGCAAGAAGATTGCAAACGCCGCTTGGCAGTAGAGTCACGTACAATTGGCGCCCAACGTGGTGCGAGCGATACAAATCGGTTCGCCGATGTTTAGCAACAGTACAGAAAGATACACGACTAAGGGTCGATTTCACCAAACATGACTTTACACGAGAATAGCTATCCACGGAATATAATTATTCTTAGATTTAATTATTGGATAACTTCGTCCACGTTTCACCACTCTACACTGGAGTAAATTTACTCTCGGATAAATCTGAATGATTGAAGTGAATGACTGTATAAGCCACCCAAATTCAATAGTTCGTTTCTCCTTTATTAAAATAAGTGTATTGCGTATTATTCTGCTCGGCAGGGTTATATGTCAAAACTGGAAAATGACATCTCTTTCGAAGTAACAGCTGACAGCCTGGCGGCCATGTTTAACCAAGGAATAAATCCTTATTCCTTCAAAATCGGGAGTATAAATATTATCCCTCGGTTATCTATTTATTCTTAGGTTAAGTTGTTGGTGAAATGTAAAATTTGCTGTCCCAGGAGTAACTTACGTCATTATTCTTGGAATAAGACTTATCTAACTTTGGTGAAATCGGCCCTAAATTACGTAGTACTTTAGCATCGGTTAATTGATATTATTAATTTTAGGAGATGAATATTTAAAAAAAATTGAATTAGGTATATTTATATTATTTTATCAGCGTTTGTAACGTTTCGTAAAGTCAGCATAGTTATGAGAGGTAAGAAGTACCTACAAAGTAACTTAATTTTTTGAGCAATTAATTAAAGGCAGAACTAATATTGCTATTGTAAAATAAATCATATCTAATATTTAAAAAATACTTATCACACTTTCACACATAGAGTACCCTGTAAGAGTTCATGGTGAATCGTCGAGTAAGACGATTCACCATGAACTCTTACAGGGTACTTATAGAAAAGGTCATAAAAAATTACTCTTAATCATGAAAAAAGAGCTTTTCCCGTGGTAGATCTACATTCACGACCGAAGCCTTTAGGAAAAAAATAGATAGGTAGGTACCTTCCTATATTATAAATCTTCATTTTATAAAGGTTCACATTTAATTAGAGGATATTACAAAAGATTGCAGTTCAGCTTTATCTATGATCTTTTATTAAATATCTAGGTTGCACGCGACCTTCTATGTAAAAAGATATTATAGAGAAAAATATCAAGTAAGTAGAAATTACAATGCAGCAGAAAATTATGCTCGTATGAAAGAGAAGGCGTTACGATAAATACTCGTATTTGCTGTAGAATTCCTTTATAATTTATTTTTTTAAATAAAAATAAGTTACTTCTTAACGGCGGGTTTGCTTGCGTTAGTGCATCTTTCGAGAATAGCAATACTTACAAGATTTCGATTTCCCAAAATTTTATCTTGTTTCGTCACAAAAGTGTAAAAGTATTTTGTTGTATTAAACGAAAACAGAAAATAGAAAATGTATAGCCGAGAAAGCGTAACAGACACACTTTCGAATTTATATTATAGGGACGCATCATAAAGGAAGCTAAATATCTTTCATCATTTTACAAATACACCTATCAATTTTCAATGTAGATAGGTACCTACTTTATTTAAATGAAAAGGTCATTTTAATTTAGTCTTAGCATTCGTACGATACAGACACAGTACAGACCTAAAAATGTGGAAGAAAATCAAATCATATTATAACAAAGAAGGTTTTGATTATTCAAAAGGTTTTGGTAAACCTTCAGAATTTTACACCAGTTTCTATTTTATGATGCGATGCTTTCAAGTCATAGACGAGCCATATCCGAAATATAGGTGAGTTTTAAAATTGATTTATAGGTCCGTACTACAAGTTAGAAAAAGACATCTGAATAGGTACTGTTTTATCCATGTCTTTGCTCTAAGTCCTAAGGTCGCCGTATTAAAAAAATAATATACAAACATAAAATATCTACCTGCGCATGTACTCATGAGTTACAAAAAAATTGTAGAGTAGGCATAGCATATAGAATGATAAATATCTTCAAAACCAAAATACCAGTGTTTAAAAAGAGTTTTTAGGACAAGAATAGAAAAGTACCTATGTTTCTGGAAATTGGATCTGATATCGTTAAAATATATAAAGTTAAAAACGTATAAAAATACAAATAGTTAACAATCGTCTCATCCCAGATTTTATTCCTTTTAGTTACTTCGTCAAAACATACGTAATGGTTTGCGGTATTGGAGTATTCACCGATGCGTATCTAGATCTATACCGTGCTATAGATTTGATGGATGTTTTCCTCATAACAGAAGCAGGGACCTACTCTATACTTCTCACTTACAAGGCAATCATAATGGCATCAACTTGGATAAACAAGAAAAACTATTTACACCTTTTGCAGGCAATGCGGGAAGACTTTGAATATATAAACACGAAGGATGAGCGTTACAAGTAATTGATTCACATACCTAATAAATTACATTAGTAGCTAAAACGAGTGACTTCCAACGGCCCCGGCGGGCCGGCCCCGGTGACGGGGCCTTTGAAAAAAAAAAATTCCAACAGCCCCGGCGGGCCCGTATTTTGTGTATTATTTTGTAGACCTTAAATATGAAATGAAATTTAAAAAAGAGTTTGTATGTAACAATCAGTTTTTATTGTTGATAAAAAACAAATGTTAACTAGATATCAACAATCATATATATAAGAAAATAAAATACATGTTGTTTGTTTTATATTATGACACAGAATACATAATAGTACAAGTATTAGGATAACAAACTGTCAACAACTAAATATCTTACTGTCTCTGTTGTATTTTTACTCCGTAAACAGTATTAATAATCACCGATTTCAACATCTACTATACTATAAATTGTTTATCCAATCCGTCCCATTTAAAAAACATGCCGGGGCCGTTGGTATTTTTTTATTTCCAACGGCCCCGTCAATGCAACATTCGGGCCCGCCGGGACCGTTGGAATTTTTTTTTCCAACGGCCCCGTCACCGGAGCCGACCCGCCGGGGCCGTTGGAAGTCACTCGCTAAAACTTGGGCATTGCTCCTTTGGAAATTCTGGGAAATCCTTTTTAAATAAATAACATCCATAGATATTCTGTACTAATTTTGTACTAATTAACTCTACAGATACCTCCGCCTACCTATTAGATTTTCCACACTCTTACTGAGAAGTGTCTGGAATCGTGTTATACGACTAGAGCGGATTAGTAAAACTTGTTTGTTTGTAATTCTTTAATTGTATAAATAATACTTTTTTTTTATTGACGAAATTCATGTTAGAGCATCCAAGTTGTCAGCCTACTTGGAGCGAATGCACAGTATGCACATTGATAAACTGCTCACAGTCGTTTATAAACTTCTTCTTCTTCTTAGCGTGTCGATGCCATTCCAACGATAAAATTACTCCCGAAAAGTGTTTCGCCACTTTAAAAAAACTAAACTTTGTTTATAAACTACTATAAATTAAAAAAAATAATAATTATGTAAATTTTTGTTAAAGTAAAATTGAGTTGTAAAGTAATATTTTTTTAAACATGCTTAAGAATAATTAAGGTTAAACAAATAATCGTGGACTTATCCCATGTATACATCTCTTCCAGTCAACCAGCGATAAATTGAAAGGATATTCGCATTGATTGACTTCTTGATTTTCACATTTCAGAAAAATATTTTATGAAACCCACCTGAACACATGGAAGGCAACTTTATGGTGCTATTTCTTCATGTTTAACTTGGGGATGGGTCAGATTGGATTCGCATGTGCTGACCTTACGTGGTACTACATGACACATACTCCAGGAGACGGGTCCGTCAGGAAACTGGTATTCCCTTTTTGGGCTCCAGGAATAGATTACACAAAAACTCCTGCCTTTGAAATAGCCTTCGTATTTGCCAACTTGGGTGTAGCTGCTTACTCTTTTCATTATTTGTGTAAGAAAACTATTTTATTTTTTTTAATTAAAAATCTGAGTGCGTTTGACCTCTATCTTGCCTGATGGGAAGCAAAGATGAGATCTAGGGTGGTACACGCAAACTCAAAATATGCCTATTCACTCTTGCCTTGAAAACCCCTAAATTATAGGTGACAGGAAACAGCGACGCGGGGAGAAATATTGAAATAAATAATTTTGTAAAATAAATGAAGATTTATTTATTAACATCTGTATATTTAGAGTTTCGAAAAGTAAAAGGACGAAAAGTGAATATTGAAAGTAAAAAATATAGGTAGTACCTATAGTAACTTTTCAATCGACTTGTATGTTATTCTGGATGCTACATAGAGCATTAATTGCGCCCCGGAGCTTCGCCCCCGTCGGAATTTCGGGATGAAAGTCCCCATAGGGCTATTTCTTGTATTTTTTTACCCGGTTACCAAATTTCATCGAAATCCGTACATTTTCAAGATTTTACATACATACATATTATCACGCCTTTTTCCTGTGGGGGTAGGCAGAGACTAGCGACTTCCACTTGCTATGATCCTTACAAAACTCTCTCGCTTCCTCTACACTCATCACTCTCATCATTACTCGGCTTGAATAAATTTAGACGTGTGCGGATTTCTTCAAGTTGCCATCAATTTGGAATGGGAATTGAATGAAATGCGTTTCAGTTATTCTTCAAACAGACGTGGTCTGGATAAGGCAAATCACATCAAAAGCCGAGATGATAATTCTAAACATCCAAGACTTGCTGGAAGGCATAAAGCCAGCAAAAACAAAGGAAGAAGAGGAACGGTACTCCGACATGATACGCTTTCGAATGAGGGAGATAATATCCAAGTCGCAGTCTATGTACGTGTAAGTATTCATTTTTTTTTTTTTTGCATATTTATACTAGATCAGTACTTACAATCAATCGAGGGAAAGGGCTATAAACTGGGAATTCCTCCACTAATAGGTGATGGGCTAGCAACCTGTCACTATACCTGAATTCCATCAGAGAGCTCACTATTCAGCTAAGCGTGGCCTTCGAGTCTCACGACTCTCAGCTCTGTCTACCACGTAAGGGATAAAGACGTGATTCTATGTAATGTTATGTAAGTACTTACTTATAAGGTAAAATCACAGGCCAAGCAAAACTTGTATTATATCCAATAGTGGCTTATCTAGACGTGATGATGATGACGAAATAAATGAATGATTGATTGATTGATGAATCGTATTATATTTTCAGTTTGATTGACAATTACGCAGCTGTCTATAAGAAAATGTTGATGTACGAACAGTTTTTCGCCAGCCCTGCGATTTGTATGCTAGCGTACTGCTCGGCAGAGGTAGTAAACATTTTTTAATTAAGTATTCATTATCTCAGTATGTACCGGTGTTTAATAATAACAATATACTCTTGCAGAAATTTGACCAAGGAGAGATTCAGGCTCAGATGATGCTGTTGTGTACAGGTGCTATCATTACTTTGTACATACCTTGTTATCTCATCACATTTCTAAGAAGCAAGGTATCCATACTAATATTATAAATGCGAATGTTTGTATGTGAGTTTGTGAGTTTGTGAATTTGTGAGTTTGTGAGTTTGTGAGTTTGTGAGGATGTTTGTTACTCAATCACGCAAAATCTACTGGACGGATTTCGATGAAATTTGGTACACAGGTAGATAATGACCTGGAATAGCACATAGGCTACTTTTTATCCCGGGAAAAAACACTGTTTCCGTGGGAAATTCACGCGGGCGAAGCCGCGGGCAAAAGCTAGTTTTTTATATATATGACATTTTATTAGATTATTGTGACTAAACTGACTCTTGATTTGACTGAATAATTTAAATTGAATGCGATTAATTGTTTATTTTTAAAATAAATCAGATCAGCGATATGAGCGACGCGTGTTGGGAGATTCCATTCTGGGACGCACCTCCTGTCACTATAAGAGTATACATAATACTGATCATGCAGAGGTGCCTCAGACCTCTACCTCTACAGGCCCCTGGTTTCCAGGAGGTATCTATAAAAACTTTTTCAAGCGTAAGTGTTTTTTTCTTTCAGTCTTCTTTTATTTTTTTCTTATTTTAAGGTTTCTTATCTGAGCCCTCTGTTGTGAAGTGAAAATTTTAATTAAATTATTGTTTTTGTTATTTTCAGAAACTGACTTCAGCTTACTCATACTTCAACATGCTGAGACAAGCAGATTTTCAATTTTAATATTGTGCACATAAGTATAAAATACTTAAATTTCGAAAATGTCTAGGTAGGTATTTAGAATTAATAACAACTTTTTAGGCACATAATTGTACTTCACTTTTATCTTCAAATAAATCATATTGAAATGAACTATATTTTTTTTTGAATATTTGAGACTTTTCTATCATCAGTTTATTCGTCCTTGCCGCTCGAATTTTATTTCAATATAATGAAAAAATAAATCGGAAAGCTTATAAAACCTTTTCCATTTATTTTTTCAATAATATAACTACCTATTTTTTATTATATTGTGACTAAATGTAGATCATTTGTCACGTCGGTTTTTAAATAGCACTCCAGGGAGCGGCTATCGAGAAAAGTTAAAACCCGAGTAATAAAGCATATTTATATGTATTATTATGTATATTTCTCCTCTGGCATTTCACTGTTTATCCGGGAATACCCTCGGGAGGCCATTGACGACAACTAGTAACCGATATATTGTCAGATAAATAACATCAAACCGTTTAAGTGTTGACTCACGTTTCCCGCCGATTTTCCCAACATTTGGGGAGTGATTTTGTTAACATTATCTGCAGTCGAGTCACGCAGCAGTGTCGCGTCGGCGAGACAAACACTCGCACACTAAAATTGTTATTTGTTATTGACAATAAATACTTAAACGTTTGAGATCTATACTTATTTTCAAAAATCAGTTGTCATTCTTTGGTTATTAGAAATTTATAATAACAAATCGTACCGATTGTCAAAAGCCTTTAAATACTTATTTCTAAACGTCCAAAAATTGCTAACCCTGCTTTAAAAAGTTGTTACCTTTGACTCCGTGCTTTTATTTTCTTGAAAGATAAAAAATCATATTTATGTAACGTCCTTTGTAAGCGAGGATAGAAGGAAGATAGCGATTTCCTTTTTGATCAGAATTCTCGAATGAATTAAAAAATAATTCTATTATAGCAATATTATATCCAAATTGAGTTATCGCAATGGTAAATGCTAAGACAGTTTCAAAGCGCAATATCGAATACAACACGTAAATTATCGCGCTCCGACGGACACTGAAAATAGACTAGGAAGAAAGAGGCGGGCTTTATCCAATAATAATTCTCACTCGAAGCGCTCTATTTGCTCGCCGTCGTACGATCTGATATTGAATATGGATAAAGTGAATTATATTCAGAGTGGCGGGCAGCGCCGACTCGCGGAAGATAAGGGGATTACTTACAAGTTATAATTGGTTCTCCCTATTCGACTGAATGTGAAAAACCCAGTGTCTTTTCGAGCACCTCTTCGGCTTTAGATAAAGATCTCTTTTTCTGCGGATATCGAGGTCTTTTCAGTTTCAGCTTGAATATTATTTTTAATTAGTTTTTTACATAAATTTAACTTTTGACACAAGCTTTTTATTGTGATCAAGAAAATCTGGGATTAAATGCGTGATTAAATCCGTGCAGTTAACCGTTGTAGAGTTCCCTCGTTGGAAGTAGAAGCTAAATAAAAGCTTGTAAAAAATCAACTAGTGAAATCCATAGAAATAGAAAAAAAGCATTCTTGAAGTTTTTTTCTCTAACTTTATTTACCAAAAATGTGCTGATTTAGTTATATTATATTATTATTATACTCGACAATATAATCACCAAACCAAAAGATTTTTGGACGGCTCCAAGACGTAGGTATTTTCGGTTAGAATGACTGAAACATGAATCAGTAAAGTTTTCCTTCGATGGCGGCAGCACACAAACTGAAACTAACCTCGTGGTGTCAATTTATGAGTTCTATTTGTATGTATTTATTAGATACAAGGGAAAGGTCAGTCATGGGATGGACGAGAACCTATTTACCTACTAAACCGCCGCGCCGCCTTGTGGGTCATGGCCAATCCAGATGGTAAAATATTGCCATTTATATTTGACAACAGATTACAGTATTATCTGACCGAACTCAGCCAGCGCCAACTAGTGAGGGGAAAAATGATAACCCTAATGAGCGATTTTCTGACAGCTAAATTAAGAAAAAAAAATCAGTGTAAAAAAGTCTCAACAGACAGCGTTTTATGAAAGCCGAGTCGTAATAATGCCTGAACCTATATGGTGGGCTTTTTCTTGTCAACTGGAGGCAGAAAAAAAATCACCTAAGAGTTTGACAGTTGCACAAATCACAATATTGATCATTTTTAGCTGTTTTTTTTTACTAAGTTTTATTTTTTTTAAATGCCAATCCCGTGAATTTTTGCTTTTTGTATGGAACTTTTTCTCTCGCCTTTTATGAAGCTCCATCTATAAAGTCATCTGGAACTATTTTTTTTTTAATTTGGGTCTCGGAAAATCCCTCATTCCAGTTGATCGGATCGATTGAGTATTGTATGTATATTTAGACTCATCCCGCCCAGGCGATACTAAATATATAGCGGCTCGGATATTACCTGCAGGTAAGATATTACATTATAGCTTCAATTCAATTTGACTGGAACTTATTTCATTACATTTATTCTCGTCGATATCAGCGCCAGCTCAGCTTATGAAATCATGACCATTAAACTCATTAATAAAAAAATAGGTTACCTTTAAACCTAAAAAGTAATTCTATTACGCAATTTTTTCATAAATACAATTATCCATAAGTTTTTTAGAAATAACATTTTATAAGTATTCAAAATTGTTACGCATCATATTTCTCAGCGTTACTCATATGGGCAATAGAGGGACTTAAAGCCGACGGTAATTGAATCGGCCTCAGATTGCAACGCCCACGCCGCACAGCAACGCGCGGTAATTGAGTTAGCAGCAAACATGTCCGTCCATGTCCAAGCTCTTAGCGACTGCGCCACTATGACGACTTTTTTGCCCACCAACCTGAAAATTACAGTTTAAAAAATCCTTGACTATTAGATTTTCATTTAGATCATCATCATAATCATCAGCCTGTAGCAGTCCACTGCTGGACATAGGCCTCTCCCGAAGTGCGCCATTGCCGCCGGTTTTGCGTTTTACGCATCCAGTTATTCCCTGCAATCTTGCGCAGGTCATCGCCAAGGGGTGTCCCACACTGCGCTTGCCCATGCGTAGTCTCCACTAAGACACGTCTTCTTAGGCGGCTGTCAGTTCTTCTGCAGACGTGCAGACGTGCGTGTCTTCGAAGCGGTGAGTGGCCGAGTGGTAGGGCGCCCGTCGCTAGCCGCAAAGGTCCCAGGTTCGAATCCTGCCCGTGCTACATGAGTTTGTATACCAATTTGACTCATGTACCTATACTAGTTTTCATTGAACCACCACTCACCACTTGCTTCCGGTGAAAGAAATACCTCGTAAAGAAACCTGCACTCTGGTTGATGATTATCAGCTAGTGTGTGAAGTGGAGAAGGCAATGACAAACCACTCCATTCAAATTACCAAGATAGTCGTTGTGTGTGTTTCATTCCATATAATCACCACGACCCTTAGTCATGAGGAATACTACTGAAGAGAGAGAAGAAGAGTTTCTGAAATTCTCTAAGTAAGTATGTATAATATTAACGGGACAAAGCACGAACCTTATTTTATTCACTAGTTGTCGCCCGCGGCTTCGCTCGCGTTAATCCTTTCTTAGCGGATGCCTACGTTATAACTTATAACATCTATACCTGCATGCCAAATTTCAGCCCGATCCGTCCAGCAGTTTGGGCTGTACGTTGATAGATCACTATGTCAGTCACTCACCTTTGAGTTATATATATATATAGATTTATGTATTTAAAGCTTCTGGAAATTATGTAAAACTAGGACGACTTTTACAAACGCTTTGTGGATAATTAAAATCGAAATTTCAAGTAAAGGGCGACATTTCAGTCATTGCTATCATATTCAATCGTTATCTTTCTGTATTACTCCAAACATATCCCATTTATCTATCAAATATTAATTCAACTGCCTGCTCTAAAGCTGATTCGAGCGAAGCTTTCGTGCTGATAAATTATTACGAGATAGTGTGCGTGGTCGTGTGAATTCGTGCTTATTCAAACGATATTCAATGTTCTCTCCTTGGAGTATCGTATGCCCCAGAGAGGGATTCGTAACAGATTAACCTGAAACCGGTTCTCTTGACGTTTTCGTTTCTAATTTCTGTTTGCATACGCAAATCATTTCAAACTATTCGGTTGGTATTGGATTTAACCGAGCAAATACTGCAACGTTAGCTGTTAGAATAAAGCCATGTATCCACTTGGCATCATTGACGTGGAGCAAAACATAATGGTACTGCATTTATGTTGCGTACTCACTTTGATTGACTCGGGTGAAATAGCTAGTTGCACTCATGTAAATTGTACGAAGCGAGATAAAGCAATAATATATTATGTTGCAGTGACTTACTGAGTGAAGATTGTTTTAATAAGTAATTAGTTACTGAACTTTTTAAGTGGGATTGCCTTCGTGATCCGGTCTAAGCGTTTGCCATGTAAGCTGGAGGTTAGTATCTACTAATTCTATCGCTTACTTATTTATTGTTTTTGATTTTGTTTTTATACGAGTTTCTATATTTCTGCATAACTTCTAAATGCCTGAACCTACCTGTAGGTATAATTTATGAAGATACCGTTAGGATTATTATTACGTTATCCCGTATTTAAACAAAACATACAACATTTCATATAATAGAGGTAATAACAGTAGCATTCTGGTTTTTAGAAGAAGAGAAATTTAGAAGATAATTAATATAGTTAATAATTAATATCGAAATTGCTAGTTCATAATAAAGCTTTAGTTTAACTTACCTTCATATAGTAGTATAATAAACTGGACGTGAAATCCTATTTAATCTAAAATCCCATAAAGCGGCGGAACTCAAATGTTGGTTGTCAGTCAAATCTCTAATCAAACATGTAGCGAGTCAATTAATTATGAAACGCTCTTATGTGACTGCTCGTTAATATGCCTGACAATCATAACCTCGCTTTGTTATATCACTACATTTCATGCTTTATGTTAGTAAAATTAAACTTTATTTAGAAGTGTTTTTTTTTGTTACAATCACGGCTCTGAAAAAAATATTTATAAGTATGTGTTTATAACGTACGCAATACCATATCCTTCAAACCATCATGATGGGAAAGATTGCTGGAAAGCGTAGAGTGGGAGGACGGAAGATGTCTTGGTTCAGGAACAACAAAGAGTGGACGGGAATCAAAACAGTGGAACAACTGTTCAGACTGGCTGAACAAGGATAAATTTAAGGAGCTGACTGACAACATTCAGTGATGAATAGGCACATAAAGAAGAAGAAGTTTATAACATTTTTCCCACCGACCAGATGGTCAGACGACCTGCAAATGCAGGCAGACGCTACTGGATGCAGGCCGCTTCTATCCGGTCATTCTGGAAATCCTTGGAGGAGGCCTATGTCCAGCAGTGGACTGCCTGCGGCTGAGATGATGATGAATGGAATGAAATATATAAACATTCACCTTATTTTTTGCTATTTTTGAATGTTTTTTTTTTTAATATTTATTAATTTAAAGTCATACAGTCTACCTATGACACCAAACGAAATGTGTTTGCAATTCAAAATGTTATATCACAACAAAATAGTCTCAAATTTCCATTTCATAAATACATCCCTAATGAATAACAAAACCACTAAAACCCAACTAAAGTGTATGTCACATTTTATCTCCAGCCAACAGATGATACCTTCATAGAGAATATAACACATGATGTGACCGCATGTATCAACGGGATACAGGATATCGTAATTGACATGTCATGCCCAGTAGCGGGTACAAAGGACAGAGATTGTAGAAAATTCCCAGCCCTGATAATATCGGTTGGAAACAGATTTAACTTTAGCTAGATACCGCATGCCTTGCGATCGAGCGTGTGCCTTGAATTTGTATAATACAAAAGGGGACTACTGGCATATCAATGCAGACCTAAATCCGCTGAACTTTGAATCTTGAAATTTTACAGAAAGGTTGTAAGTGTACTAAATAGGTTTTTTTTGGAAAATTTACTCGGACCAGTCAGTGGGCAGGGCGTTCCGTCTCATATTATTTGACAATTTGGCGGTTTCACGTCGACAGATTGTAAAGGGGCGAAAAATAATGCGTCCAATTGTAAATGGTAGGATTGACAATTAGTCGAGACTTGACAGTCTGACGAGTTAGATTGTTATCTGACGGTATTTGCAATTTGACATTGACAGATTATTAGCTTGTAAAAATTTACACGCTTGGTTTAAATAGTATTTTTTGATGATAGGATATCTGGGCTAATATAATCTATGTTTGAAAATAAGTTTCACTTTGACCGAGTGTGGCGGACAAGTAAATGCAGAGTCATGTCCAGTCTAGGGTTATCTTGAGTGAGGTTATATCAAAGGTTTTGATGGACTTTTCAAAGTGATGGCTTTTATGAACGAGAATAATTTATCATACTTATTTTTGGGTGTTGAAATAGAACATATTAGCTTTTGTCTGCAGCTACGCCTGCGTGAATATCCCACAGGAATAGAGCTTTTTCCCGGGATGAAAGGTTCCCTTATGTCCTTCTCAGTACTTCTAACTATAAGTATGCGAAACTTCAGGAAGATTGGCTTAGTAGGTAAAGCGTTAAGGTAACTAACAAACAAAAATACATACAAACATAGAAACTCACTTTCGCTTTTATAATATTAGTTAGGATTAGGATAGTGGCCTGTGGTGTGGCCCTAGAATAGCACCAACCCATCTCTTCCCGTGGGTGTCGTAAGAGGCGACTAAGGGATCTAAAACACCGGAGGATGGGCAGCAGCATCTTTCCGCGTACTATGACATCACACTGCGATCGCCAACCCGCCTGCCAAGCGTGGCGATTACGGCAAAACCCCCCTATGGTTGATACACCCACAACACGGCCCCTAGTCCCCGGCGGCCCCGCTATCCCGGACTCTGGTAGCGGTCACGGTAACGGCGGGGCAGGGGGTGCTAAGAATCCCCGGCAGAAGCCAGGCTACCAACCCCGACGACCCTTGGCCCTGGCAACTTACAACACGTGCACACTGCGGACCGACGAGAAACTCGCTGAACTGGAGGAAGAATTGAGCAGGTTACGATGGGATATTGTAGGATTATGTGAAGTCCGAAGAGAGGGGGAGGACACCATGATCCTCAAATCCGGGAACCTGCTCTATTTCCGGGAGGGCGACCAACTGTCCCAGGGTGGTGTCGGGTTTATCGTCCACAGGTCCCTCGTCAACAACGTGGTCCAGTTCGAGAGTGTTTCGGCGAGGGTAGCGTACCTTGTACTCAGAATCACCAAACGGTATTCGTTGAAGGTAATACAAGTATACGCACCGCCCTCATATCGCTCCGACGACGAGGTAGAGACTATGTATGAGGATATTTCTAGAGCCATACATAGCTCCCAGGCCCACTATACCGTTGTGATGGGGGACTTTAACGCGAAACTGGGCAAACGAAGCGATGATGAGCTGAGAGTGGGAAATTTTGGATATGGAACGAGGAATGCACGTGGTCATCTGCTGGCCGGCTTTATGGAGAAGGAGGGCCTCTTTATGATGAACTCCTTCTTCAAAAAGCCAAAACAGCGAAAGTGGACATGGTTGCATCCTAATGGCGTTACAAAAAATGAGATTGACTTCATCTTGTCGACGAAGAGACACATATTCAATGATGTCTCTGTGATCAATGCCGTAAAAACAGGAAGCGATCACCGATTAGTAAGAGGCACATTGAATCTTAGAATAAAACTCGAAAGGTGAAACTGATGAAGTCTACGCTCCGACCAGCGCCTATCCAGCTCCAAAACCCCGAGAGCTTTCAGCTCGAGTTGCAGAATCGCTTCGAATGCCTGGGAGACTGCGAAAATCTGGATGTTTATAATGACAGGTTTGTGCAAATTGTCCAAACAGCTGGGTCTAAGGCCTTCAAAACCCGCTGTTCAAAAGGAACCAAAAAGATCTCGGACCTCACCAACAAACTCATGGAAGAAAGACGAAACTTGGTTCTGCAGTCCTCTGACGATGCTGCTCAGTATCGACGTCTAAACAGACAGATCTCCAAGTCCCTAACGCGCGATTTACGCCAATTTAATACTGACCGTATTGAAGAGGCGATTAAGCGAAATAAGGGCTCAAAAGTGTTTGCAAGGGATCTGTCTGTTGGTCAAAGCCAACTGACCAAGCTGAAGACTGAGGATGGCAGAATCATTTCGTCGAAGCCAGAGCTGTTGGAAGAGGTTGAGAAGTTCTACGGACAATTATACACCAGCGTACGCGCACCTGTCAGTAATCTGGCCAAAGATCCAAGAGCCAGATTGACCCGACACTACACCGAAGATAATCCCGGACGTCAGCCTATACGAGATTAGAATGGCTCTCAAACAGTTAAAAAACAATAAGGCACCGAGTGATGATGGAATCACGGCTGAGCTTCTGAAAGCAGGTGGAACACCGGTATTAAAAGCTCTTCAGAAGCTATTCGATTCCGTCATACTCGAGGGACAAACGCCTACGGCATGGCACAGAAGTGTGGTGGTACTTTTCTTCAAAAAAGGCGACAAAACCTTATTGAAGAATTATAGGCCTATCTCACTTCTGAGCCATGTCTACAAACTGTTTTCGAGAGTCATTACGAATCGTCTCGCTCGCAGGTTCGACGACTTCCAGCCTCCCGAACAAGCCGGTTTCCGAAAAGGCTTTAGTACCGTAGACCACTTACATACGCTGCGGCAGATTATACAGAAGACTGAGGAGTATAATCAGCCCTTATGCTTGGCGTTTGTGGACTACGAGAAAGCCTTCGATTCGATCGAGACCTGGGCTGTTCTACAGTCTCTCCAACGGTGCCAAATTGACTATCGATATATCGAAGCGCTGAAGTGTTTGTACGAAAACGCCACCATGTCGGTCCGTCTCCAGGATCAAGGCTCGAAACCTATCCAGTTGAAGCGAGGGGTGAGACAGGGAGACGTTATATCTCCGAAACTGTTCACCGCCGCCCTAGAAGATGTCTTCAAGCTTCTGGACTGGAGCGGACTCGGTATCAATATCAACGGCGAGTACCTCACTCACCTTCGATTCGCTGACGTTATCGTAGTCATGGCTGAGACCTTGGAAGACCTAGGCACAATGCTCGATGGCCTCTGTAGAGCCTCTCAGCAAGTGGGTCTAAAAATGAACATGGATAAGACGAAAATCATGTCTAATATCCGTGTCGCACCCACTCCTCTAAAGGTTGGAGACTCTACACTCGAAGTTGTTGACAATTACGTATACCTGGGACAAACAGTTCAGTTAGGTAAGTCCAACTTCGAAAAGAGGTCAACCGTCGAATCCAACTCGGCTGGGCAGCGTTCGGGAAGCTTCGCGATATCTTCTCGTCCAAAATACCGCAGTGTCTCAAGACTAAGGTCTTTGACCAGTGTGTGTTGCCAGTGATGACATACGGAACAGAGACGTGGTCGCTTACTATGGGCCTCATAAGAAGGCTCAAGGTCACCCAAAGGGCGATGGAGCGCGCTATGCTCGGAGTTTCCCTGCGTGATCGAATCAGAAATGAGGAGATCCGTAGGAGAACTAAAGTAACCGATATAGCCCGCAGAATCGCCAAACTTAAGTGGCAGTGGGCGGGGCACATAGCTCGCAGAACAGATAGCCGTTGGGGCAGAAAAGTTCTCGAGTGGCGACCACGAACCGGAAAACGTAGTGTTGGCAGGCCTCCCACTCGGTGGACCGACGACCTGGTGAAGGTCGCGGGTTGCGCATGGATGCGGGCAGCGCAGGACCGGTCGTTGTGGAAATCCTTGGGGGAGGCCTTTGTCCAGCAGTGGACGTCTTTCGGCTGAGAGAAGAAGAAGAAGAAGGATAGTTAGGATTAGGACTAAATTTAGCAGTCTTTGGTAAAAACGTGATAGAAATATTTTTTAAATTCAAGTCCTTCAATTATCTGAAGTGGCACGCACGAAAGAGAGCAATACTCGTTTAAGTAGTTTATTATTTAACTCGTGTACGTAGTACTTATATTAATTCTGTGCTCATGGGTAAGTAAGATGAAAAGCTATTAGTAAAATTGGATATACTATATTAAATGAACTCAAGTAGAGAATGGACAACAACGACGACGCCTGCCAGTCACTTCTGTTTGAGCGACATCCTATTTCCAAGCCTACTACTAATGACTATGATAGTTAGTAAAATGTACTTACGTAGGTAATAATTACAAAATCCGCCGCATCTATCACGGGGAGTGCTCCGAAGAATTGCTCAACTTAATAGCTACCTACCGCAAAATTTTATCACCACCGTACCACCCGTCATAAATTTAAATTTCATCCATACCACCTACTAGCATTCAACTACTGTACTTTTTAAAAAAACTTCCTCCAGCTTACGATCAAATTACGAAATCAACTTCTTTCGGCGGTGTTCCGGAACCTATGCGGCATTGGAACCTTTGAAAAAACTAGTGTAAGTACTTCTTGAAAGGCTGGCAACACTTTGTTATACCCATACTGTTGCAGTAGTACATGTGACTTTGCCGTCCTATGTAATAAAAAATATTTCAATGGAAATGTAATAGATGAAATGCAGTAACAATGTCGAGCCGAGAAAGGGACACGTGGCACGTTCGCCAGTCACCGCAACCGGTTTGAGCGACATCTTATTTCCGTTGCACGTCACTAGCGACATCTATGTCGGGGAACTAATATTTAAATTTGAAATGGCTAGGCATAAGGAGGCCCGTTGACACCAAATATGATTTATTTTGTACCTTATTCTAAGTTTATTAAAGGATCAGCACCCATGGAAGTAATAAGTAGTTGTACAAAGTATTTATTACTTCCATGCCAGCACCCTACCCCGGCTTCGCTCGGAAGATAAGTACATAAATTGTCGCCTATGTCACTCAAGTATAATTTTTTTCTTTCCATTGGTGAAATAATTTTTGAAATTGGTTCAGTAGTTCCGAAGATTACCCCCAATAAACAAAGTCACAAACTGACAAACACAGGAAGTGTTTGTCATATTAGTATGATATAACAGAGTTGGACTTGCACACCAAGGGTTCCGTACAGATCACGGGTACTATGAACCGTCACATAAACTTTCTATTTAAAAAAAAAAGAAAAATTCTTATCTTTATCTAAAGAAAGAAAGGCTATCTAGCCAGTACTAAAATGATTTATTTCGACAGATAAAAATTGTAATCAAACAAATGTAGTAGACCTTGACCACATTCCTATTAGCTATTAAAAACATGCAACTGCCCAAATATTACGTTCGCATTTGATTCGATAAATCGGCTTTGATGACAGCTCGTCACATAGAGACTCATTTACTGCGCCCCGGGGCTTCGCTCCCATGGGAATGTGATGTAATAAAAGGTACTAAGTGTACCAAATTTCATTCCATCCGTGTACCAAATTTCATCGATATCCGTCCAGTTTTTTTTATGTAAAAGCGTGACAAACATCAACATCCATTCTTCCAAACTTACGCGTTTATGAAATTATAGTAGGATTTAAAATGAATGTTCAACATGACTTCAATCTCCAAGCCTATTTTATACACAACAACCCATACTTACTTCAATGGCTCGACGACCCAAAGAAGATCTTGGCATCCGATACCAGAAGTTTCCTTCCTGTTCTGCGTCACTTCCTGCCAGTCAGCTCTTTGGAGGGCTTCCCGATCTCTTAGGACCTCATTCGTCCAGCAACCCACACCCTAAACAACCCATTTTTATTTATTTAACCTATCTCGTCCCACTGCTGAGCAAAGGTCTCCCCCATTTCCTTCCAAATCTGTCTATCCCCTGCTAAATCCACCCATTTCTTCAAAATATCTAAAGTCGTCGCTCCAACGCTTCCTAGGCCATCAAAACAACCCATAAAGTTATAAAATATACTCTATTTCATTTCGACATATTTTTTTCTGAGTCTACTAAACCTCGACATCTCCCATTGAATTTAATAGCAGATCAGTTCTGATGAGGTCGTATACCGCGCTCTGGTTGCCCAACAGCCTGTGAAGTCGTTCGCCACAAACGTTAACCTGTTCCGTAATAACACTTCCTTATTCCCTAACCAACCAGGAATAATAATATTACTAACTAGAATAGGTAGGTATTTTAAACTAAAAATACAGTAAGTTCTGCCATAATTTCATTATTAATAAGGAAAAAAGTCACACAAAATTTTACTTAGATGGGATATAAAAAATATAGCTACTCAAATAAAAATAAGAATTTAACTTGTAAGCCAACTACTAAAAATTTACGTAAATTGATATAAATAGGTATGAATGACCACACCCGCATAAACCTAAGTACCTACTTACGTCCATTCCCGTAGCTACGTAATTAATTCCAAAAAAATGTCCTGGACAAATTCATTAAATAAAACTGAAAATTCCTCTACATGTAATTAATACGCCGTAAAAGGCTCTGTTGTTATTAAAAACATGAATATTTCCTGTTCTATCGAACATGTTGCTGACAGGCGACCATGCACCCGCGGGCCCTTAATTAATTTTAAAGGACAATGCCGATTCGACTATGAGAAGTGGCGTCTTTTTTTTTTCGCGCGGCCACTAACCGAACTATGTTTTTCTAATAGGTAATAACATAATAAACAAAACTTAGTATGGCATATATAACTCTAAACTCAGTCCGAACTGAGTTATTGGGGTTAGAAAATGTTAAATATTCAAATGTTTTTGAGGCGATTTTCGTCATATGGGAGCAAGTTCAATAAAAATATGTAACAAAATAATTATCTTTGGACATTTTTTATTACCACTATAATCCTTTGAGGCCTTACACGCCGTAACTCCCTCCCCCCTCCTGGCAGCTGCACACATTGTTCGACGAGTTTGCAGGTATGGGTGAGTCATACATCGGTATTTGTGTGAACAATGCAAATCCCAAAACCCCTTCTTCCACCCTCTCTACCCCATCCTGCGCATCAATGAGTAAGTACATATTGTCTTCTTGCTTTCACAGGCGCAGATTCATATTCTTTTGTCTCTTTCATTACTTACGAGCAATAGATAAGGGATTGGTAATTGAATTCCATTTGAAAATCACTCACCGTTCTGGCTTCGTGTAGTTCGTTCGTGTGCGTTCCTAGTTCCTGTTTTTTTTTTACTGAATAATCAAACTACGACTTGGCTTGTTTAACTGACTCCGATATAGATATCTTACCTAACAGAATTGGCTTGACTGGATCTTCTGATTTGTGTAGTGAAGCATTATTGTGCGTGCTGTTTTAATATAAATACAGTGGAATATGGATCGAGAACAGTGCATTTCTTGTCTTCGAAGTATAAGTCGAAGCAATAACAGTGTAAGAAGATCCTACCCTTTGTCTACGCAGCACTTCCAGCAACATCCATTTCTGATTGATTATTTGGCTGAAATTAGAAATATTATTGAGGTATGTAAACATTATATCAAAATGTTTTACGAATACTTTCATTCTTTTTCACACTCTTTAATCATGTTTTTAAAATAAGTACAATTTCATAATGTTAATAGGACAAAAGAGAGGAAGCATTAAGATATTTTGTGTTCCAATTACCGGTTTAAATTCCACTGTATAATTCCAAATGCCACCAAAAGTTTTTAGTAAAAACCAAGTTTGTCATTTATATTTATCTCTCTACAGATATCCAGTGAAGACCGGATTTGTAAACCTTGTTTTCAACAAGCAAAACGCTATATTCAACGAGGCGAGTTGGACACACAACGTGAACCAGTCGCAGCTGAGGGTGATGTTCAATCCGTAGCTGACGAACCAAGAAGATCTCAGCCCGATCCTGAGCCAGCGAATAGTGACCGTGAGATTGCTGACATCGAATCCGTACCTGACAGCTCTGAACGAGAACAAATGGTGCCAGTGGGACAGGTACTACCAGTCCGAAATGTTTTGAGCTTTCCTATACAAGATTTTCAAGAGCTCCTTTCAATACGAGAACTTGTATATTTCAATATTGTGAAAACAGTAACTTGGTTAGAATAGACAAGAATTTGAGATCTATAATTCTACAAGAGAAGAGCTTTTATATACCGCAAGGCGTACGCGTATGCGAACAACATAGGTTTGATCCAGTATGGATTGATATTTCACTTGTTGTCCGTCACGTATATAATACGACCTAATATTTTCACCTAAACAGGTCAACGACATGTTAGATGCAAACAAATCAAGAATGGTTACGCTGTGTCGATGGGTTGTTGAAACGATGAATGGTCGCTTAAAAAATCAATTTAAACTGTTGAGACATACAACTAATAACAGAGCTCTAGGTCATTTATTTTTAGAAATAAAAATAGCAGGGGCTTTGCTTAATGCCTTTGGCCGCCCTCTAACAGACCACAGATTGGTTGATGATATTTTAAATGCAATAAGAGAAACTATAAATAATGAAAATCACCTCGCAGACTACATTATTCATAGAAATAAGAACGCTAGAAGAACTATATTCATGACAATAACAG
The DNA here is from genome assembly GCA_018467065.1 of Ephestia elutella. NCBI lineage: Eukaryota > Metazoa > Arthropoda > Insecta > Lepidoptera > Pyralidae > Ephestia > Ephestia elutella. The sequence continues at coordinate 7,406,290 of CM031572.1, forward strand.
CAACAGATCTCAATCACATATCAAATGACTTTCCCATTCTTAGCATGGACGAGTTAATTATATATGCATTAGGAACATACCAAATAAAGCAAGCTCGTAGTTACTACGGCGAGCATGTTAAGAACGATGAAGGAACATACAAAAAAATAGAAGTATGCAGAGATAACGACTCGGCTTGGAAGATTTCAGTATTACAGCTATAAATCCATGGTTGCTGAGGGCGCAAATACAATCGAGACATAGACAGTCTCGTATTTATTACACGTATATTTTGGTACAAGGTGGTATGAGACAAGCCATATACGGTCATTACTGCAGTTGCATCGTCGGCAAACGAACCCTTGGCTGTTATTCTCACGTCATGACAGTATTATGGTATTTAGGATGGGGGAGATATCAAGAGAACTTAATTCCTCCCGCGACCTTATTAGATAACATCATAATACGCCATGATGTAGAGAATGAGGCTGAGGAGTCTAGCGGCGATGAATTTTAATTTCAAACAAAAACTGCCTTTTATATTATTAAATCGTTTTTTGTTAACACGTTATTTTTATATTGCAGTTTAAAAATTGTTGAACTTGATCTCATATGAAAAATATTTGTGTTGATATATGTACCCAAAAAAGAAACATTGGTTTGAATTCAAAGTAAGCATTATTATTGTAAACGCTTCTACGGTTTTTCTATTTTATAAGACAGGCATTATAATTACTACATTCATTGTATTGTAAAACAGAACTGTATTATTTTTATAACAGCAGTGAAATATGAAATAAAATCATTGAATATATTATTGTATTTGTATTTAAATCTTTTATAAACCAACCAAAAGAAACCAACCGCCGAACAAGCCGATGGATGACTCACCAATACCAAACTCGCTGAACAAGGTGGGCAGCTGTCAGGAGTTACAGTGGGGGGGGGAGGCTCAAAGGATAAAGTAGTAAGAAGTGGTAATAAAAAATGTCCAAAGATAATTATTCTGTTACATATTTTTATTGAACTTGCTCCCATATGATGAAAATCGCCTCAAAAACATTTGAATATTTAACATTTTCTAACCCCAATAACTCAGTTCGGACTGAGTTTAGAGTTATATATGCCATACTAAGTTTTGTTTATTATGTTATTACCTATTAGAAAAACAGGGTTTGGTTAGTGGCCGCGCAAAAAAAAAAGACGCCAAAAACCGGCATTGGCCTTTATATTAAGTCCAATAAAAAGAAACTGCGTATTTTTGTATTATAAACGATTGTTAAAACGACAAAGCGCCTGAAATTGTAAAACGTATTAAGAAGAACGAATTGTATAAAAAATAAAATAATACGAACGAATTGTATAACAAAAATATAACGGGCGCGACGAGCGAAGCGTTAACTAACAAAATATAAAAATGAGGGACATTTTTATCATTCGATCATTTGTATCCAATTTCCTCCGCAGCGGCTGTGACAAAAAACGGATTCAGCCATACTTGTGGCTCAAAGCGATCTCAATAATAAAGGTGCGGATACAAATTAACGAGATAAACGGAACCAAAACAACACAATCTTGTATGTGAATTGTCGCAGTGGGCACATACTCTTAAAAATAAAATATTATCGTCTTTACTTGTAAAATAAAATAAATAAAAATATTCTAGACCTATTGCCAATAAAATAAATAATTATGTAATAACCCTTACCTTTATATTTCTTCTTCAAACTTTGAAATAAAACATAATTACAGACTAATCTATATTTTTAAATTTCAATTTTGATTTATTTCCTTCCTAAAGATTTTAAAGGCGTTAAAAATTTATATTCTCAGGGTGCTCTTACCATCTTTGTCTCTTGTACTCTTCCTGCTATCGCTTATAGCTTATAGAGCCACATCGTTGTAATTATATTCAACACTGGCAACAAACTTTTTTTTTATAACATAGGTCGGCAAACGAGAAAGCGTGTCACCTGATGGTAAGCTATCACCGCTGCCCATGGACAACTGCAACACCAGGGGTATCACAAGAGTGTTGCCGGCCTTTCAAGACTTGCAACTAAACCCAAGACTGTGGCACCATTCTGTATTCCGAATATTTGTGTGTTGGGGCAGGCAGACTCATCGGCAGTCACCAGCGTTAATAATTCATGAACGTGCTTAGCGCGCCTCTCATCATGCCACACTTCCGACGATCGCTTACATGCTTTTCATGCGGTGTTGACATTAATCTCTTGTAATTTGTAAATGTCATGGATATGGACCGATAACTGATACATGATAGATATAATTTTTTTTGTCACATGAATTAACTAACGTCCCAGGTTTACGACTTAAAACCGTGAAAGGCTAGAAATAATTTTATGATTAAGAAAATCATGATTATTTATAATTTGAAATCAGACAAAGAGGGTTGACGTCCTCAAAATCAATCAAATTAAAAATTCTTTATTGAAACTTGGCCTTTTAAGAAAAGAATAAGCTCTTTTTCACGTCAAAACACTCTGAGACATAATACTTATATATAATCATAGTAGGTATATTATGTCTCAAAGCTACAAACTATTAGCATTTCGGAACGACCACTATTGCTGTCGCCATATGTTTTTTTCTTTGTTTTGTTTTTACAATATCTACTTGCCCAAAATATATGGAACAACTGATTTTTATTTACAGTCGGATGGAATCGGTCCCATACAAAAAGTTTCTCATATTCATGAGTACTTTCATTCACCAGTAGAAAGGTTGCCAACATTTTAGAATTCATTCTTTAGTATAAAATATTTATTAAACAAGGTTAGTAGTGACATAAACAGTAGGAGTTCTTGAGTAAAAAGTGGAGATTCGCGGGTCACATTAGCAAGAGAGAGGATGGAAGACGGAGCCGGAAGATTGTTGAATGGAGACCGAGACATGGCCGTAGAAGTGGGAGAAGCCACCGACGAGATGGGCCGATGATATAAACCGTATAATGGGAAAGAGCTGGACGAGGAATGCTCAAGATCGTAAGGAATGTCGTGTGCATGAGGAAATCTACACTCACAGTGGGTGGACTGGACAACGGTTGAAGAAGAAGTCTCTCTCTCTTTAGTCGTATTTCCTCATGACTGAGGGTCGTGGTCATTATATAAAATGAAACACACACAACGACTCTCTTGGCAATGTTAATGGAGTGGTTTACCATTGCGTTCTCCATTTCCTACACTAGCTGATAATCATCAACCAGAGTGCAAGTTTCCTCACTATGTTTTCCTTCACTGGAAGCAAGTGTTGGTCGATGAAAACTAACATAGGTACATGAGTCAGATTGGTATACAAACTCATGTAGCACAGGCGGGTGCCTTAACCCTTCGCATGCCTGGTGGGTCTGACAGACCCACGGTTTCATAAAAATGTCGATAACTTTTTATTTTGTTAGTTTTTTGCATTGCGCCTCACTATAGCTTCCTGAAATAGACTGCAGGTCAGTTGACCACCCCTCCCGCTGTTCGCCGTAAGCCCATGTTTGAGTAACACGCGTTAAAAGTGCGCGCGGGTCTGAAGGACCCTACCAGGCATACGGCGTGACTTTTGTTGGTAAGTAAAAATTTAATACTTTTTGTATTTTTTATGATCTTTTAAAGTAAATTACGTAGAATATATTTATGGTTTCAGTAAAAATGACGAAACAATTGAGTAACGATGATATAAGGTGTTTAGAAGAGGAAGATATGGAAGATGACGTCGTAGTTGAAGAAAGTTGTAATGAATCTGATCATGTCGGCGTTTGGCTTGACTCGAAAGACGAGGTCAAGGAATTAGCTACCCAAAGCAAAGATAATCTAAGTAGTGACGAGGAAATCAACCAATGAATAGAATAAGTTTTGTATTGTGTGTACCAGTTATTTTATTTGCATTTGCAAATTTTCTGTGCGAAAATTGTCGATTATCTCAATAGTGATAATTATCAAAAGCTACTGTTTAGTTATATTTTTGGTGTTGGAAAACTTCAGAGAATTTTTAAAGTGCCTTATTTAAACATTTTGATCTTAAGATTTAAGTAGTTAGTTGTAAGATTTTGATTAAAAACTCCAAAGTCTATTTTTAGTCAAGTTTAAAAAGTTATACGTTTGTTTAATTAATAAATAACTTAAATACATACAAATTCGTATTTTTTATTTTCTTCCGCAAGTATAATAAATATAGTTGCTAAATAAATGCAATACGATATTTTTACATGATAAATATATGTAAAAAATAAATAAATAAATTCGGGTCCCTCAGACCCACCAGGCATACAACGTGACTCTAATCCACCAGGCATGCCAAGGGTTAAAACCACTCGGCTACCACCGCTTCCACCGAAGAAGAAGTGCCTAAGTAAAATATACAGTACTATTTTCGTTAAACTACTATATTTAACGATAAAAATAAATACATATTGTTCACGACGGCACTTAGACGGCATACTGAACGGATTTGTTTTTGTATATCTTTGCTGATTTTCTACGGTTCAATAAGTAAAATCTTTAAATGTAAATATAGCCGTTCAGTATATAGGATATTTTTATGTAATAAGTTGATTGAATGTAAATAAAGATACCCTTTTTCATCCTTAGACTAGCGAACTAGGCTAATATAGGTTAAATATGTACTAGTTGTTAAGTATTAAAGAGTATTTCCTTCTGTTGTTTTATTTTAGTTCATATATTTAGGCAAACTAATCATAGAAACACTAGAAACAGATAGGTAGAGACCTGAAAAGGTCTGTTTTCACTCGTTGTAGACAGCAACTGCACACGATGTTAGCGTAGCGATGAACACGGGCGCTCTGACGCCGCGCCGAATGGCAGGCGTGGTTTTATTAAGAAGGGGTGGGGGGGAAAGTTCATATTTATAGTCATTTACTCCGCGCTCGCTTGGAGCCTCCCCTGAGCATCGCCGCGTGACACAACTAGTCCTAGAATGTAGCCTAGAGTAAAATACACTTTGGTTTAAGCTGCCACATGTACCTAGATCTAAGGGTTAAGAGAAAATAAATTTGAAAGCTAGAGGGGTAGGCAGGGACCGCTGGCCAGCTCATTAATTAAAAATGTATAAAAGAACGCGCGGTTTCTTACACCGCACAGTTTCAATTCAGTGCTCTCCGGGATCCAGAAATAGTGAAAAGTACCTAGTGCCTGGCTAGTGACCCTGCCCTCACCCTGGGGTTTTCATAGTGAATTCAATAGTGCTTTTATTTCCACCCAGTGTTAGTCACCTACTGTAGTCCTAGTGCGACAGTATCTAGTCACACCGCACACCCAAAACGGGAGCGGTAATTAGGCCCTCCCGTACAAAGTGGTCCTATCGAAGCCGGATAAAAAAGTAGTGAATCAGTGTGAATAAATGGACAGTACAGTAGTGTTTTTAATTTTAAAATAAATAACAGTGCATAACAGTGTCAGTTTAGTATATAACAGTATTTTAAAGTGAGTTACAGTGTCAGCCAGATTGGCATAAAGAAAGTAATCAGTCCAGTGTCAGCCAGATTGGCATAAAGAAAGTAATCAGTACAGTGTTAGCCAGATCGGCATAAAGAAAGTAATCAGTCCAGTGTCAGCCAGATTGGCATAAAGAAAGTAATCAGTACAGTGTCAGCCAGATTGGCAAAGAGAAAGTAACAGTCGTCTACACCTTACATAAAGGCTAACCAGTGCTAAAAGTAAATAGTAGTCCAGTTTATAGACTGATGCCTGTAAAGTAAATAAACACTACAGTCTGTGAGTTTCCCCAAGTGGCGCGATTCGAGTGTAAAGTAACGCGTTGATGTACAGTGGTCAGAAAGGTGGGGGAAGTCTCGAGTTAAGACTGTATACTGTGCCCTGTGTTTTTGAATTACACGAATACGCATAGAGACATGATGTTTATTGACTTCAAGTATTAACAGTGAGTATATAATCCAGTGTATAAACAAATAAGTGTCAAAAGTAAATAAATGGACTGGCATATAGACTGTACGCGAATTTAAAGACTGATATTAGTAAACAGTGTTGAAAATAGTAAACAATAGTGACTCTATAGACTGATTGCTGCTTTAAGTGACTGTTAATAGTAACCAGTGATAAAAATAATAAAGAATAGTAACTGTTAGTGCTGTTATATACTGTGAGGGCAAAATGGTGGTCACTAGAAGCCAGAAGGGTGACGAATCAGGTTCTTCTAACCAGGCGGGACCCGGAGAGCACCGGACTCATCAAGAACCTGCCGAACAAGTATTATAGACGTTCAAAGAATACAGGGGGTACAGAATGTGCCACGTCCGCCTGTATTGGAAGCTTTTTTGGCAGCATCGGGCAGCGGTATTACTGCTAACCCTACTCGCATGGAAATAGGCGAGTCAGAAGAAGAGGTCGTCTCGTCCAGGGCAACAGAATCGTCTCAGGCGTTGCTGGAAGGATCAAGGCGATCAAATACGCTGAGGCCTAACGACGTTCGGTCACGCCGATCGGCGGCCTCCCGCAAGAAGCTCCTCGCGGAGCTGGAGGCCAAAGAGAAGCTAGCCGAAAGCAGATTAAAGCAGGCCAAAGCTGAGGAGGAATTGCAAAGACTGAAGCTTCAAAAAATGAGGTTAGATGACACATCTGAGGAAGAAGAAGATGATGAACTCGAGTCAGTGAGAATTCAGAATTGGATTGAAAGGACGCCATTAAGGAGTCAAGATATTGCACCGCCAATGGAAGACAAGGTTAAGGAGGTAGAGGCAGCGCCGCAGCGACAAGATGAATATGTGCGGGAGATTGTTCGGGAACCAGTGATAGAGAAATGCACTGATGGGCCTACTCGTCAATCTCAAACTAATGTGGACGTCGCGACGCTCGCTACAGCTCTGGTTCAGGCAGCAAAAGGAAGCAGAGACCCTCCAAAGTATTTGCAAGAGTTACCATTCTTCAACGGCAATAGCAGCGAGTGGCTTGGGTTTAAGGCGGCCTATGAAGACTCACATAAGTTTTTCTCAGCGAGTGAAAACGTGTCAAGAATAAGAAGAAGTTTGAAAGGCACAGCTAAAGAAGCCGTCGGGTGCCTCTTATTCAGTCAATCTGACCCAAGGAAGATTATAGAAGCATTAGAAAGAAGATTCGGTCGACCGGAGTCACTCATACATGCGGAAATAGAGAAACTGAAGCATCTGCATAAGATAAGTGACAGTCCAAGAGAGTTGTGCGTCTTTGCAGGCGCAATAGATAACATAGTGGGAACAATAGAAGCCTTAAAGAAGTCTCACTATTTGTATAATCCAGAATTAGTCCGGATAGTGATTGAGAAACTAACGCCGATACTGAGAAACAAGTGGTATGATTATGTGGCGGTCAAGACAGAAGATATTCCAGATATAAAGAAGCTGTCTAACTTTCTCAATGAAGAAGCGGACAAGTGCGGAGCATACGCATTGCCTGAAATAGTGAAGGAAGATAGAAACTTTCAAGATAGAAGAAAGAGAAAAGAACAAGCCTTCACACTGAAGAAAGAAGTTTCAGAAAAGTGCCCCGCCTGTGAGAAACAACATTACCTAACAGATTGTGAGAAGTTCAAGCAAGCTACAACCGAAAAAAGGTGGTTGTTATGTAAGAAGAATAACGTCTGTTTTCGGTGTATAAGAAGCAAACACAAGAGATTCGTCTGCAAAGCTCCAGTATGTGGACAAGATGGTTGTCAAATGAGGCATCACAAACTACTACACTATCAGAAGAAGGCAGCAACGCCAGAAGCTGTGACGTCAGCGAGGGAAGTCACCATGGCTACTGATCAACCGAGTTATCGACGGGCATATTTGAAGATTGTTCCCGTAGTGTTGACTGGCCCACTCACAAGCGTCGAGACATTCGCCTTGCTGGACGAAGAAAGCACCGTCACACTGATAGATGCATCCATTGCTGAAGTCATAGGAGCAGATGGGCCAAAGAAAACAATGTGGTTGCAGGGAATAAGCACAGAAGTGAGACACGAAAACAGCAAGATGCTTAGCTTCAAGATCAAAGGGAAATATGTTAAAGAAGTACATGAAGTCGAAGCGGTTCGTACGGTGGATCGTCTGAATTTCGCGTCTGACACAATAAGAAGAGAAGACATTGAAGACTGCGCTCACCTCACAGACATAGCAGAAGAAATCGTGTATGAGAGAGCGACGCTAAAGATACTTATTGGTCAAGATAATTGGCACCTGATAGTGACAAGGGAGCTACGTGTAGGAAGAAAAATCAACCTGTCGCGTCCTACACTCAATTAGGATGGGTACTGCATGGGTGTCAGAGCTCTACTACTGACACTATCGCCTTCTGTGGAAACCTGAAGCAGATGAAAAGGGATGAAGATATGGAAGAGCTTATCAAAGAACATTTCAAGCTGGAGTCACTTGGTATAGAAGCTAAGAAGCCAAGAGAAGATCCTGAGAGAAAAGCCCTCGATATTCTAGAAGAAAAGAGTCGTCGCCTACCCGAGGGGAGATATGAGACTGGCATGCTGTGGAAGGATAAAGATTTCGTCATTCCCAACAACTATCCACAGGCTGAGAAACGGCTTCATTTATTGGAGAAAAAGCTGGACCGTGATGAGGACCTCAAGGAGAAATACAAAGATCGTATTCAGAACCTACTCAAGTCAGGGTATGCTGAACCGGCACCCGCATCTCCAAAACAAGGTAGAACATGGTACCTTCCTCACTTTCCAGTGATCAATCCAGCCAAGCCTCACAAACCACCAAGATTGGTTCACGACGCAGCAGCCAAGTTCGCCGGGATGAGCCTCAACGACATGCTTCTATCCGGGCCAGATCTACTCCAGTCCCTGCCAGGGGTAATTATGAGGTTCCGTCAATATCCTTATGCAGTATCGGCGGACATCAAAGAAATGTTTATGCAGATAAAGATAAGAGAAGAAGATCGCGACACACTTCGGTTTCTATGGAGAGATGACCGGCGGGAGGGCGAACCAGATGAATATCGCATGACATCGGTCATTTTCGGAGCAACATCGTCACCATGCACCGCTCTATATGTTAAAAACAGGAATGCAGAGGACTACCAGGAACAATACCCGCACGCAGCAGAGGCAATAAAGAAGAATCATTATATGGATGATTACTTACAAAGTTTTGTCACTATAGAAGAAGCCATAGAGACGACGAAAGCGGTTGACTATGTACATAAACAAGCAGGATTCGTGCTCAACGGTTGGACTTCGAACAAACAAGAGATACTAGTAGAAGTTGAGCCCGAGAAACACTCCAATTTCGACGTGATAATCGGAGGAAAAGAAACAGAGAAAGCTCTAGGGCTTCAGTGGAACGTCCAAGAAGATTGCTTCAGCTTCAAAATCAACAGGATGAAGACACCAGAAGAAGTCATCCAGAACGAGAGAAAACCGTCCAAAAGGGAAGCACTCAGCATCATCATGGCGCTCTTCGATCCCTTGGGTTATATATCTCCGATAACCATGCCAGCAAAAGAGGATTTTCCAGGACACTTGGCGATATACCATCGGTTGGGACGAACCAATTCCAGAAGAACTCTGGCCGAGATGGCAGAAGTGGATGAGAAGTCTATTCAGCATAGAAAACCTGAGGATACCGCGGTGCTACGATTACAGAGCATCGACGCGCCGTCAACTACACACCTTTGTTGACGCAAGTGAGGAAGCTTATGCAGCCGCTGTATACTGGCGCTCCGAGAACAACGATGGCAGTATAACGGTAGCATTGGCAGCCGCGAAAAGCAAGGTGACACCGCTGAAACCTATCTCCATACCACGGCTGGAGCTACAGGCAGCACTTCTGGGGGCAAGATTGGCGCATACTGTCCTGGAGGAGCATGAGTTCGAGGTGGAGAAGAAAATATATTGGAGTGATTCACGCACGGCCTTAGCGTGGATACGATCGGAACCAAGAGCCTACAAAACGTTCGTCGCTCACAGATTGGCAGAGATTGAAGATACCACAAAGAAAAATGAATGGAGGTGGCTGCCGACAAAGGAAAACGTGGCTGATGATGCGACGAGGTCCACACCCAACGAGTTTGATCATAATCATCGATGGTTCAAGGGACCAGCGTTTCTCACGTTACCAGAAGACCAATGGCCAGTAGAAGTATCAATTGAAGTTCCTGAAGACGACATAGAAAGGAAACCACTGAGATGTCACTTGGAGAGGGAACAACAATATCCCTATCTACCACAGATAGATAGATTTTCAAAGTGGACAAGACTGATAAGAGCAACAGCCTACGTCCTGCTATTCATCCAGAAGTTGTCAACGAAGAGGGCAATGGCAACAAGGAAAAGGACCAAGAAGACAGTAGAGAAGGATCCTACCTGGGCGAGAAACAAGAAGAAAGAAGTCTCCTTGCCTAGACCTAAAAGCAGCTCGACCCATCAAAGGAAATACGAAGAATTGTCGGCATATCTACTAATGAGAGCCGAAAAGATGTGGATAGAAGCCAGCCAAGAGGATTCCTTCCGTAAAGAAAAAATCAGAGTGAGAAACGGTGAGAAACCTGCCGGAGAAGATAGATTAGCTAGTCTCAACACATATATCGACGAAGAAGGCATCTTGAGACTCCGAGGGAGAGTTGCTGCAGCGAGAAACATAAGTGAAGACCAAATCAACCCTCCAGTATTAGACGGGAAGCATCGCTACACCAAGTTATACGTTCAATATGTGCACGAGAAACTCCATCACGGCGGAGTTGAGCTGGTAGTGAACGAGCTACGGCAACGAGTCTGGATAATCCGAATCAGGCCAGAAGTTCGCAGTGTCATCAAATCTTGCATCTTCTGCAGGATAAGAAGAACGAAGCCATTACATCCAGTGACGGGAGATTTGCCACCTGCACGACTAGCTCATCACGCACGTCCGTTCACCTTTACTGGCCTGGACTATTTTGGGCCCATGGAAGTCACCGTTGGACGTCACAAAGAGAAGCGATATGGAGCGTTGTTCACCTGCATGACGTCGCGAGCCATTCATATCGAGATCGCTCACTCGCTCAGCACGGATTCTGCGATAGCGGCTCTCCGGAGGTTCATAGCAAGAAGAGGATGTCCGAAAGAGATGTGGAGCGACAACGCCACATGCTTCAAAGGTGCAGAAAAGGAGTTAGCTGAAGCCGCATTAGAGGGACTACAGCATGAGGTCGTCACGCACCAGATACATTGGCGATACATTCCCCCTGCTTCTCCATTCATGGGGGGAGCGTGGGAAAGGATGGTGCGCGCGGTGAAAGAAGCTCTCAAGACTACGCTACACGAGAAGTACCCGTCAGATGAGACACTCGCCACTCTACTTGCAGAAGTAGAAAACACCGTGAATTCGAGACCCTTAACCCATGTCTCAGTCTCTCCTGATGAACCTGAAGCTCTTACTCCTAACCATATCCTTGTGGGTCCCAATAGTCATGTTCCTCCTCCGGGGTACTTTGGGGTGGAAGACGTCAACGCTAGACAACAATGGAGAAGAGCCCAAGCCCTAGCTGACATATTCTGGAGAAGATGGGTGCGCGAGTACCTGCCCATACTGCAGCACCGGCGGGAGCCATTCAACCCGTCCAAACCACCTGAGGTCGGGGACTTCGTGGTCATCTGCGACGCCAACTTACCGAGAAACACATGGCCGAAGGGGAGGATCGTGCGAGTCTACCCAGGTGCCGACGGAGAAGTGCGAGTCGTCGACGTCCAGGTTGGAGGCGGCCGGGTGTTACAACGTCCAACCAAGAAGATCGTCGTGATCCCAGAGGTATCGCCGGGCGGCGACGGCGGGAGAAATGTTCACGACGGCACTTAGACGGCATACTGAACGGATTTGTTTTTGTATATCTTTGCTGATTTTCTACGGTTCAATAAGTAAAATCTTTAAATGTAAATATAGCCGTTCAGTATATAGGATATTTTTATGTAATAAGTTGATTGAATGTAAATAAAGATACCCTTTTTCATCCTTAGACTAGCGAACTAGGCTAATATAGGTTAAATATGTACTAGTTGTTAAGTATTAAAGAGTATTTCCTTCTGTTGTTTTATTTTAGTTCATATATTTAGGCAAACTAATCATAGAAACACTAGAAACAGATAGGTAGAGACCTGAAAAGGTCTGTTTTCACTCGTTGTAGACAGCAACTGCACACGATGTTAGCGTAGCGATGAACACGGGCGCTCTGACGCCGCGCCGAATGGCAGGCGTGGTTTTATTAAGAAGGGGTGGGGGGAAAGTTCATATTTATAGTCATTTACTCCGCGCTCGCTTGGAGCCTCCCCTGAGCATCGCCGCGTGACACAACTAGTCCTAGAATGTAGCCTAGAGTAAAATACACTTTGGTTTAAGCTGCCACATGTACCTAGATCTAAGGGTTAAGAGAAAATAAATTTGAAAGCTAGAGGGGTAGGCAGGGACCGCTGGCCAGCTCATTAATTAAAAATGTATAAAAGAACGCGCGGTTTCTTACACCGCACAGTTTCAATTCAGTGCTCTCCGGGATCCAGAAATAGTGAAAAGTACCTAGTGCCTGGCTAGTGACCCTGCCCTCACCCTGGGGTTTTCATAGTGAATTCAATAGTGCTTTTATTTCCACCCAGTGTTAGTCACCTACTGTAGTCCTAGTGCGACAGTATCTAGTCACACCGCACACCCAAAACGGGAGCGGTAATTAGGCCCTCCCGTATACATATTAAAGAAAATATTTTATTAAATAAAATTAAAACAATAACCAATATAAGTCTATTTTAATGAGCAACTTTACTATGATTGCCACCCATGTAATTGTATAGTGGTGCGAACCATTCTCGGCGTACAAAATACAAAGAGATTATTTAGTTCAGTGAGGGCTGTGAGGGGTGTTCCCCTAAAATGACACGTGTTTATTCACGTCCTTGACCAGTAGGACGAACAGTAAATTTATGATCATACATATTCGTCGGTCCCAATTAAAAGAGTCGGATCTGTAAAATTGCCATTTTCATTTTATTGCGCCAATCCTTTAAAAAACGCCATTATTTTATTACTACATTCACAGTTTTTAATTTTTGCTTTAATTTTCCGAAATATTAAAATTAACAAAGACATATCTTCTACAGTATCCGTTTAATATTGTCGGAAGAAACGTTGCGACAGTATTAGCGGGGTGTTGGGAGGGGGCGAACGGTCGGTAGTGCCAGTACCCGCTATGTTGCACGGACAGATGATCAATTCGCGCGCTCCTCGCTTAAATTATTAAAAACTAACGTTTGCTGCGTTACACTCACTATGGCAAGTAGGTAACCGATCGAAAAGGTTTATACAATCAGTTTTGCATTCCAATACTGATAATAATCCACGAAAAAAGAGGAAAGTACGAGATGGCATTAATTCAAATCACAACGATTTTTGCAAAGGGAGAGGTTACATTGTTATCTATGTAAAGTTCTATTGAAAATAGCATGTTTTTACGTTATGTTATGAAATAATATACAAATAGTATTTCCCTTCAATGTTTGCGTATAAAGATTTGTATGTCCCTGTTAAAATGTCGGATGTGGTAGTTCCGACATTTTTTTACGGAAATACCTTAAGTACTATTGTCATAAGTAACACATCCTACATTTTTTTACGAATATACATTTTCTTTATATGTCGTAAGTAACACATCCGACATTTTTGCATGGAAATAAAATTAATGCTAATGTCGTAAGTAACACTTCCGACAGTTTTAAAGGGATCTTGAATAGTGTGTTTTGTTTTAAGTGGCATTACCGGCAGTTTTTATAGAAAAAAATGGCATTATTTCCTGTTTGAAGTATCTTTAATTTGCCACAATTGCCTTGTAAAATAATATTTTTTAATATATATTTTTCTTTTTAGATGCACCTGAATTCCCTATACTAAAAAAATAGAGGATGAGTTGGTACAACTGCAAGATTTATTGGGAGATGTATTTAATGATGAAAATGAATATCATTATGATACCTTAATAGATGAACAAGACATTGTTCATCATATCCTCCCTGACGTGTCCGTACACTGAGAATCTTGTAATCTCCGTGGATAGGAACGGATATGACTAGCAAAACCAAACTTGGTTTTGAAGATCCGGTTGCATGGCGCACAGTGCAACTGACATAGGTTGTTGTATGTATACGTGTAGGAAGGCTTGAGACGGGTTTTTCGTAGAAGGCCTCTTTGACAGAGCTGCGCCGTGCTTGCCTCTGCCTCGCAAGCTCTTCCCAACGTTCTGTTGGAATCTCACATGCAGCAAGGTGACGTTTTAGGACATCTTTGTAACGCAGGTATTGACCTCCAGCTTTGCGTTTGCCTTTATGCAGCTCTTAATAGAAAACATACTTGGGCAGCCTAGAGTCGTCCATGCGTACTAGATGTCCACACTATCTTAATTATCCCTGAATAAGCAGAGATTCTATACCCATCATTTAAGTCTTCTGTAGGATAGTAGTGTGTGGAATTCAATCCTGCCACTTAACTTGAAGAACTGAGCGCAAGCACCGCATATGAAAGGCGTCAAGATGTTTTATGTCATCTTTGTACAGACACCAAGTCTCGGTAGCATACAGCAATATAGGTAGTATTATCGCCCTATACACAACCATCTTTGTGTGCAGTTTTAAGTCATGTGAATTCCAAACACGAGATCGTAGTTTTCCAAAAGCCGATGCAGCCCTAGCAATGCGTGAAGGAATTTCAGTCTCAAGACGATTATCGTTACGTATATAACTGCCCAGATAACCGAAGGATGTGCTTCCTCCAAGGCCTTACCACCTAGGTATATTGGTGTATCATTACTGACAGTACCACGGGCCAGCTGTTTGAGCACTTGAGTTTTAGAAACGCTTATAACCAAGCCAAACTTTTTACACGACCCATTCAGGTGGTCCAAGAACGACTGCAAACTGCTAGCATCATCGGCCATTAAGCAGACATCGTCTGCATAAAGTATGTCTAAGACAGTTAAATCCAGTACCTTTCGTTTTGATTTAAAACGGGATATGTCAAACACGGTCTTACCTGTTCTTACGTAGAGGCGTCCCCAGGACAGCAGCAAAATAAATAGCAAATAGGGTAGGAGCCATCACACAGCCTTGCTTCACGCCACTGGTAACTGGAAAACGCTCTGTAAAGTCATGTCATGTTGGACTCTGGCCATCATGCCGTCATGAAATTGCTGGATCAGAGTAACAAACTTTGCAGGACAGCCAGCCTTTTCAAGAACAATCCAAAGGGCAGATCTCGGTACACGGTCGAATGCTTTCTCCAGGTTAACGAAGCACATATTTAAATCTCGATGTTGCTCTTTTCTCCTGTAACTTTTTTACAACAAAGATAGCGTCAACCGTCCCCCTGACAGACCTAAAACCGTGTCTGCGATTTATAATATGCGCCAGAACCTTTCCAGCTGCGCTTAGCAAAGCAATACCTCTGTAAGATTCACAGTCGGAGAATCACCTTTTCCCTTGTACAATTTGCAGATGGAGGTATCTTTCCAGTCCTGGGGTACAACCCCAGACTCCCATATCCGCAAAATAAACTCGTAGAGACTGTTCTTGACGCTCTCACCACCTTACTTAAAGTGTTCCTCAGGGGTCCCGAAGCTTTCCCATTCTTTAGTCGGCTAACAGCTTGAAAAAAATCTTCATAAGATGGAGGATTGTCCAGCTCTATAGATATAGGTAAAGATGGAAGAGAACTAATGTACTGAAGATCAACATCCTGACTAGGATTTAAGACCTCACTGAAATGCTCAGCCCATCTATTCAGTACTTCAGCATGCACCACAAGTCGTCGTGATTTGTCACTGCTGTATATGAGACAAATATTTTTAAACTGTGGACCAAAAATAGTTTAGAGACTATCAAAGAAACCCCCAATTTGCTTACTGTCTGCGAGATTTTGCAGTTCTACTGACAAAAAAGAACACGACTACTAAAAAAGAAGTGTGCAATGAGTATATTTTTTAACTTTGTATGTTTTTATAGTAACTATATTTAGTCGTTTCTAAATAAACAGGGTCTAACAAAATATACTGAAACTATTTTAAGATATAATTCAGTTCATGATACTAAACAACTTTCTCCAAGAAACTTATATCGCAATATGAAAAATAATTTTGGCATCCCATACAGGTTGACCGATCAGCTGATTCGAGTTTATAGTTATTAACAACACATACGACAAGCGAAAGTGACGTACGACCAGAAAAATCAGTCGCATGTGGCACTTTCGACAAATTGCAGTGATTCGAGTCTGGACTCGACAATTGTTTTGTCTGGACAAAACAATCGGAAGTGGCACTTCCGACAAACGACTGTGACACGTGTCCAGGCAAAACAGTCGTATGTGGTACATCCTACAGATAGTATTTGTTAGGTATCGGTTAAAAACGTAGCAACTGTCATTTCTGCTATTTCTAGTGTTAAATTTCTATATCTGTTCATACACATTTTAAGGGTAAATAAAGATAATAAAATATTCTAAATTTCACAACAATATTCCACAAAATGACAAAGTTATACACAAAAACTTATTTGGCAAACTTTGATCGTCTTTCCTGTAAACTAGTCATTTCGCAGATCCGACTATGTTAATTGGGACCGTCTTATAATACCTATTATTTGTTTAAATCTATTTAAATCCATTCATTCAGACCACATAGGAACATACACCACCTTATACCACATAGGTTATTCCGTGAATACCTTATTTATAACATTATTTTCTTTAAATTGTCTTCATAGATTTCCTTGTTTTATTGATTTGATTTTCATCTTTATATTTATTGATCGAATTTAAATCAAGAATATTTGGACATTGTTGTAGCAAGGCTGTATAAAATTACGTTTAATTTAAAATTGAAGGTTTTCTTAAAATGATACGCGTTATAATAATAGAACTAATAATCTAAATAAAAAGAACCATAATATCTAAGAGGTATTTTACGATAATAGAACGCAAAATTTAAATCAATGTATTTAGATAACTATCTTGACCTTCCTATGTATTGATTTCTGGTTTGGTCTAGTTATCTAATCAATCAGATGCAAATGAGATTCACATAGGTTAAGCTAAGGTCTCGTTTGTAAGGTCGACTCGCGATGACACGATGAAGGACTTTCCTATAACATTACGTAAGAAATTTAAGTCTCTAACTTCCGTTTATCTATAACTGGCTACATCCTACTTCGTAGCAAGTGGAAATCGCTAGTCTCTGCCTATCCCCGCGGGAAAAAGGCGTGATAATAAGTATATATACATGTACATCCTATATACTTCCCAATAATATTATATATTCGTCAACATACACAGTCATTTAATTGTAAGACATATGTTGTAAAGTGACGTCTTTGGAGAAAATGCAGCAGTGAAGTTTGTTGCGCCGCCTCTTCTCCCTCCACTTGCCCTTTGGAGGCGGTGGTAACCTTAGCTTTAAGTAATTTTATGACGTCAAAGAACTAAAAAACAAGAATGTGACGATTTATAAACGTGCTATTTTTAAGCCTATATGAATAAAAATAATTGACTTTGACTTTGACTTGAATGCAAAAGTTTGGATGTGAGTTTGTGTGTATATTTCTTACTCAATAACGCAAAATCTACCGGACGGACCCTGTTGTATACGAATAAAAAAATACCGGGGTTAGCACAAAGAGTACTTCTTTATCCCGAAATTCCTACAAGAGCGAAGCCACGGGTCGCAGCTCGCAGTTTACAGAAAATGGAACATTTCCGAATTTGGGCAGATTAGCTGCCCAAATTCGGAAATGTTCCATTTTCAAAAGAAAAAAAACAAGAGTAACTGTTCAAATGATACAAGAAATATCTTAATAAACTGCATACATAATTTATGTACATAAGTTAAGTAGCAATGAAGAAGGCCTTTACTGAAATGTTTATATAAATGTAAGGTTATAAAAATTGCGTATTTAAATCACCTAAAAATTTGGCATTGCAATTTTAAAGGTCAGTCACAAATTTGAATTTTGAATAGTAATAATTTCCGCCCTACCTTTGCTTATATTATAGTTATAATCGGGCCGAAACCTAAACTCCCGTATGACGTATGTCAGTTTGACAATAATAGTGATGTACCTAACACGAATTGCTACGATTATTTGATTTTACGTAAAAATAAGAAATCCAAATAAAATAATTATTTTTATTAATCAGAAGTCTAAACCATCAAACTAGCTGTCATAGTCACTAACATGGATATTAAATTCATAGTGAATAATATTATCTACTCTGATTTTACGATTCGATATGATTTCGTGAAATTCTTGTCCCTCTTTCTATTTTTTTTGTATTGCCATAATGTAATTTTTTTAAATTTCAAGGTGCAATAATTGTTCTATTCAGCATTTAAAAATCAATAACAAACCCTATTAAATAAATCGAAAATTTAAACAATGTATCGCGATTTTTTATATTTTCACTATCGATTTATTGTAGCCGGGTGCAATGGAACTCTCTAAACGGGCAAGCCGGAAGTTCAAGTACTACATTTCCGCGCATAGATTTAAAAATCAAAAAAATCGGAACTTCATGGGCTTGACCCTGATGATACGGGAGTTTAGGTTTCGGCCCGATTATAACTCCTTCCTTTTGGCTTCTTACAAAATTGGGTCAGGGCATTTTGGGACAGAAACGACAATCTTATAATAAAAATATGATTGACCAGGAATGGTCCGAATTATAGAATCCCAAATTCCATCTTAGAATTAATGATTATTTTGTTAATTAAAAAAAACAAAAGTTTCTAAATTTTTCAGTACACATACCGGAAAATAAATACTAAACGCAAACATCGAAATACATAATATCTCAATGAAAGCTAACTATTTTTACCTATATTTTTCACTACGTCACTGATCCAGGAATCTTAAAATTAAAATCCTGTGCAATAAAAATATTCGTCGATTTATTTTTATCGTAAACTCACCGATCCTACATGGGAAAAGCTTTTAAAACAATTAGCGTTATTGTTCGATAGCACTCGACCACTTAAATTGATTTACCTATCAATTCCAATATACTTCCCGATAATGCAGTGACATTTTTACGTAATTAAGTCCACTTGGCTTCCGTTTGATAAATTTAAAATACAGGCTGTATTTGTCTTTTACATGTATTAATGTAATCCACAAAGAATGTTTTTGTATAAAAATATTGTTATCATGTCCGTATTTTTTCCAGTTAAGTATTTTTTTTTGTTTAGTAATTATAATAGCTTTTGCTCGCGGAATAAAGTATATTGTAGGTAGGTCTTACTCCTACGATTAAAGCCTCTTGGGGATTGAGGTTTTTTTTAAATCTGTGCTAGATAAAGACACATCGACATGATGCTTTCCATCTAGGTGGAGAACTTTACATTAGCAGTAAATGGTGTTTTGAATAAATTAATCTATTATTTAAAATTACGTAAATACCTATTTTTGAGTTTTAAATGTAATAATGTGTCGATAGAAAGAAATAAAAAGAAAGAAAGAAAGAAAAATGTTTATTTGGCACACATACATTAAAAACAAAAAGAAAATACAGATACTATTATTAACAATATGCACCTAAATGGTCTCCACTCAGCAATGTGTCGTGGCAAGAACCACGACGACGCTGGTCTTCTGTGGATACCAAAAAAGTCCTACGTACGTAATAAGGACTAATTTACGCATAAGTTTTGGAAAAAGAATTTAAAACATACAAACCACAATCATTATACAAACAATATCTGTCCACAAATAACGAGGGGTATCCCGGATCACTGGTTCCCACATTAACCTATATGCTTTACTCCACTAAACATTATCCGATGAGCGAGCAGTGAACACGATTGCTATGGCGTATTTTATTTACGTACCTTTGAAGTGGGGTAGTCCCCTGAAAGGGTTAATTAGGTGAAAGATTCCAAGGGCTGTGAACTGAATGATCGCGTTAGATAAATTATAACGTATTATTGAGCAAAGAAGGTATTTATATACTGCTAGACATGTTTTGACAGCCCATGTTTATATTTGCGTTTTGTGAAAAGAATAAAGAACATTTGAACACATTTTTTATCACACGATGGAGTTTGTAAGAAAGGGCTGAAATTGATTTTTTTTTTAAGGTATAGACGAGGGCAAACGCTAGTAAAATATACTCACTCTAAAATATTTGGCTTCATTTGGAAAATGATCTTTTTCAGATTGGCCTGGGTCTTTGATGTTTATCTATATACCTATGTATTTGTCATAATATATAAGTATCGTTGAGTTAGTATCCCATAACACAAGTCCCGAACTTACTTTGGGGCTAACTCAATCTGTGTGATTTGTCCGTATATATTTATTTATTTATTTTAGAGTCTGCATATATGCCATATGATAACTCTTTATTTCTATCTCTTTCATGTAGACAAATAATTTATTTTTATTTAAAAGTTATCCTACGATAATCCAGAATATCTTAAACGAAATACATTCAATACGGTTACAAAAGCTTATATTTTCGGGACAAATAACCAAATGCCAAAACTCAATCATGCGTTCTCCACGATACATAACCAATTTAGTGTAAAAGTAATCTTTCCCGCCACACATTTTACCCGATACGTTTCTAAACGAATAACTTTTTGAGAACATACAATCGATAAAAATACACAAAGGAACCCGACAACTCTCTAACCCTTACCGAGTCCTTTTTTTTAAATACACAATTGTCGTAATAATATGATATGAAAAAACACATGCTCACAATCTTTTCTTGTAAAAAATCAGATGTAGAGTAAATTTTCCGGTTGATTTACTGGGAATACGACAACCAAAAACTTTAATATCTAGTATTTAGATTAATATAATATTTATAATCTGAACTGTAAGAACAAAATCTAATAAACAAAAAACTGAAAAATAGTATATTATATTGTAAGAAGAAAACTCGTTATTTTTATTTAACAAGTCCTGGAGGACTTATTTTGAGTCCAGTTGATAGTGGACTAGGTATCAAATTTGTATAACAAAAATTCTTCCACTATTATTATTGAAAATATTCAGGTTAAAAAAATACAATAGTGGTTTTGCATGCGCTGCGAAACCGATTTTTAGGTTCCCATGTCACTCATCAGGAAATTGAATGAAAATCAATTTAAAACTGGATATTAAAAACTGTGTATCGGACGGGTCCAATATTTTGTTTCAATAGTTTTAGAATTTTAAATTCCTGTTACTCTACTGTTGTTGACCACCATACAGCACGCAATCAAACGCAGTGAGCTTTTAATTCCAATAACGGATACATTTTCATTTAGATTTACCTCCAAATTTTTAGTTCGCAAATGTTTGCATTTTACTGCGACTGCCTGAGATCAAAACTTTTATCACATTTTGAATCTGACGTATGCAGCAAATACCTACCATAGTAAAGGTAAAAAAACTTCTTGTGCAGCAAGTACCAAATGGTTACTTACACCAATAATGGTACTAAAACAAAACAGCCTGCCTGTTAGAAGTAGATATCGGAACTTTCCTAGACTATAACTCTATGAGATTTCGCTCCGTGATCTAATTTTGCTTTTCGCCATGTCTTTTTCTATCTAGTGCCCAGTCCGAAGAGGAAGGTTAGATCCATGGCCCACTATTCTCTTTTTTAAATAATTGTTTCATTAACATCTTCATACAGTAAATAAACAAGGACTTTTACCTACTCCTTACATAAAAATGTACGCGTCAGTTCTATACCTACCTCAATATCTACCTGCACAGTGATATATTTCAAAACTCATGGCAGCGATGCCCGGACACGTTTCACAAACTCAGGAACCGTGTTTCTATTTCGATTACTGAATATTGGAAATAAAATATACCACCTATCGCTTTTCGACGCGGCGACGGGCGGAAATAAAGCCCGTCGACAAATCGACAGTGGTGACAACGTGGGATACAGAAGTTCTACTTCATACAAGTAGTATTTTGTAATTATGTAACAGTGATAACTCCCACCACTCAGACCCCACTCACATGAACTCTCTGCAAAACCCTAAGGTTTGACTGTCAGACAATGCTTTTAGCATTAAGTCCACCTTTTGTACTGCACTTTTGTATGTGTGCAGTAATAAAGATTAAATAAATAAATATTCACGTGTGCGTCGAAATACTGATACAGTTTCACGCCTATCCCTTACGGGGTACACAGAGCAAAGAGTCGTAAGACTCGAAGGTCATGCTTAACTGGATATTGGGCTTGGTGGAATAAAGATTCAGAGATAGTAACAGGTTGCTAGCCCACCGCCTATGACAAGAATTCCCAGTTTAGAACCCATTCCTTTGATTGACTTGATTTGTCTTGCCTGTTTCCTGTGGGTAAGACTACGGGTCTAGGAAATGACTCCATAGTCTCCATCTAATCCATACTACCACTTTCTCAGATTCTCACAAATCTCTCGCTTCTCAGATCGCTCACTTCAGATAAGTACTTATTAATTATGAAATAGGTATGATCAGGTAAGTAAAAAATCCTTTGGATGCGCCATTCTCTAATCGGTAATGATAATAGTCTATGGGACACTGCTATCGCATGGCTCATTGGAAGATTGAAACGATGCAAAACTGATAATAGTGAGTTTAATCAAGAAATGTTTAAGTTTTATAGAGGTAATGTAAAAAAACTTATTAAAGAGGCTCATTATAATCATATGAAAAGTACCCAAGCGAAATCAATCAATAACCATCACAATTTTGGCAGTATATTAAAAATAAGAGGAAGAATAGACAAAGCTGTGATACGTATAGCTATCAAGGTCGTGTTTTGATGGGTCAATCAGCTGCTGATGGATTTGCAGAGTATTTCAGCTCAGTCTTCCAAAGTGACCTTCCAAAGCTTGATGTGAATGGTGCTGACAGGTATGCGTGTAATACTTGCTGTTCCCAACTGGTACACATTTCCAAAATTGATTACGATGATTTGGCCGGGGTTGATAAAGGGTTGAAAGTTCAGTCCTCTCCGGGTCCTGATGGTGTTCCAACGTTTATAGTAAAGGATTGCCTAGAAGTTCTAAAGGATCCACTCTTATATATCTATAACCTAGCTCTTAAAAAATCCGAATATCCGAATACCTGGAAGATGAGTAATGTGACTCCTGTACACAAATCAGGAACAGCCAACGAGGTCACAAATTTTCGCCCCATAGCAGTCATGTCTATTTTTAATAAAATATTTGAAAGTATAATTGACGCTTATATACGACGGCAGATAGACACCTGGCTAGACGACTCACAACATGGGTTTCGCGCTGGTAAATCCACAGTAACAAATCTTTCTAATCTTGTTGTAAGTGCCGAAATGAACTATGGCAGACAGGTCGATGCAGCATACTTTGATTTTCAAAAGGCTTTTGACCTGGTAGACAATGACGTACTATTGGATAAATGCTCAGCTATTGGATTTGCTCCTGGACTTTTGAAATTTTTAGCTAGTTATCTTTCTAACCGATCCCAGCGAGTAAAACTTGGAATATTTTTCTCAAAAAGCTATTATACCAGATCGGGCGTAAGCCAAGGTAGTACGTTGGGACCTACATTGATTCTTATAATGATAAATGATCTTCCTGGAGTTTTAACTTCAGCCAGATGTTTATTATTTGCCGATGATTTAAAATTATTTATTGGGGTAAATAGTGTTGCAGATACAGAAAAGCTACAGGGAGATATTGATGCGGTGCTAGAGTAGAGTCAATCGAACAATCTCTACTTCAATGTTTCTAAATGTAAAGAAATAACTTTCAGTCGCTCTTTTTCCCCCATTAGTGACAAGTATCATCTCAACGGGACATTGATGGAACGAGTATCAGAAATACGTGATCTGGGAATCACTCTGAACTCAAATCTGGATTTTCATGATCACATTATTAAAATGTGTAAAGAGGCTTCTAGAGCACTGGGATTTCTCCTAAGAGTAGCGTCTGAATTCGATGACAATAAAGTTGCCATGACGCTGTACAATGCTTACGTTAGGAGTAAATTGGAGTATGGAGCAATAATTTGGGATCCATATGAAAGTACGTACGCTCTTATAATTGAGAAAGTGCAGAGGAAATACGCAAGATGGTTATATAAAAGAGCCTACGGATACTACCCGTATCTTTACCCGTCTGCTTTTGTAGTAGGTATGGTGGATTTGAATACTTTGATATTCCGTAGGAAAATGCTTCTTTTAATCCATTATTACTTAGTACTTAATAATAAGGTAAACAATAAATCCGTATTAGAGCAACTAGGATTGCATGCTCCCTCACGCTGGAATCATCGGGGAGGAGATGTTTCTCGAAGAAGAACGCATTTGCTCACCCCTTCGCCTGTCCGCACGTGCTATGCGAGGAATGCTCCAACTGTGAGAGCCCAACAGCTGCTCGGGGACATGCTCATCAAAGACAATGAGGCAGATATACTTAATGACTCTTTTGATATATTTACTCGAAATGTTATGATGTACCTAAATTCAATTAATTTTATAATATAACTAGCTGTCGCCCGCGGCTTCGCCCGCGTGAGTTTCGCTTAGACGAAAAGTCTTTTTGTGTTCCAAACTGTTTCAGATGTTTCGGATCTTCGATTTTTATACTTCTACAGAAAATGCTTATCAGATTAATCAAGTTTTGCTAAGGCGCCATTTCCATATACGTTATAGTGTAGCTGGTCTCTTACAGTTCTTCATCAGATGTTCCAGATCTTCAATTTTTATACGTCAGCAGAAAATGCTTATCAGGTTGAACGACTTTTGTTAAGGCACCATATCCATATTTCTTAAAGTTTAGCTGTTCTGCTTTGGTTCTTCATCAGGTGTTCCAGTTTTCAAAATCAATTATAGCCTATTTGTTGCCCAGGCTTAATAGCTATATAACAAAAAAAGTTTTATTCAAATCCGTCCAGTAGTTTTTGCGTGAAACGCGTACATACATACAGACAGACAGACAGACAGACAGACAGACAGACAGACAGACAGATAGACAAGAAATTCCAAAAAAATTTTTTTGCTTTCTATTGTTCTTTTTAAGTGTCCCTCTATCCATTTTAGTCAAAAATACTAAATGTACAGACAAATTATTTTTACTGTTTTATTATATGTATAGATATAGATATGATCCAATTATTACTATTTACCTTAATTTTCAATCTTTGTTAATTTTTTTTTATGTATGACATGCAGGTGTTTTGGATTTATTGTCTGTGAATCTGGATGTATCTTTATGAATAAATGAAATGAAATGAACTTTATATCCAATGTATAATTTAAACATGAAGTAACTATTTTTATCAGGTAAGTTATTTATTAAACCTTATCAGGTAGAGTTTTGCATATGGTTTTCATTCAGTACTCTGTCGTTAATCGACTTAGGTTGTACAGATTTAGAGTTGATGTTTTGTAGCGTAAGGTCGTGTAGAGCTATTAGCTCTATATTAAATCTGTTTTTTTTTTGTTCTAACCCTCATGTTCCTATCTTGGCAACATTTTACTTAAAACAATTTTGGTTGGAATGAGTTAAAAAAAGGTAGGTATGTAAGTTTCGTCTGTCGTTGTTCTATGCTTAGCGCGATCGCACTCGTCAACAAACCACACAGACGTAATGTACGTACGCAAATAAAATTAATTTTAAAAAAATAATGTTTTATTTGGTTCTAGTTTGAGTTACCAACCGTAGCATGAAAATGGTTTAATAATGCCTTTTCCAGTCGGATATCATATTTTTTGTAAGTAGATAGGTACTTATTTATCGACTACAAACTTGATGTGTAGAGTACCTATATTATAAATACTAAATACCTAACATAAATTAAACATAATTATGTGTCTTATCAGGTAAATCTTACCAAACATATTCACTATGACTAAATAACACAATAAAATTAATACCTCATATCCACATTTTTTGACTAAATACATATAAATACCTATTGTATAAAATTTATTAATTAAATCATGTCTGTGACAGTGTAGTTAGATAAGGTAAAAAATGGCATAAAAAATTTATACTAATTAAAAATAATATAAAAATTACAAGTAAGAAATGGCAATGCAATTACAACATTCCAGGTAAAAATACCTTGAGATTTAGTATTATATAATTCTATACCTTGAATCTAAATTAAAGCAATTATGCAAATCATAATGTAATTTTAAAAATTGATTTCTTTTACATAGTTTTGTACGTGAAGAAAATTGATTAAAGTATACATTCAATAGAAACGCAAACATTTTACCTAGTCTATTCGCAGTACAGACTAAAAACAAAAAATGTGTTAAGTAGGGAAATGACCTTCATACATTCAGAGTTCGGTGGAGAATCGCATTCCAATGAAGAGTCGGACAGGTAGGGTTCATTACTTGGACAAAGCTGAGTGTTTTCCACGTTAAATTGAGTGTAGAGAGGCAATTTGGCCCGCGCGTCTGCTCGCGACGTGGGGTCAGACGGGGCGAGTTTTTTAATTTTTGGCCCCCGCTCCGATGTGCGTTGTTTGTTTTACCCCGAGTTATTGCCGGCGTTCGAATGCCTGTATTTTAAATTACTTGTCGCGTTTTTTTCTTTGATATTTTTGAAAAAGTGTTGACTCGTTTACACATTGGAATGAGCAATTTTTCTGACAGCTAATTAAGAAAAAAAAAATAGTTAAAAAAGTCTCAACAGATAGCGTTTTATGAAAGCCGAGTCGTAATAATGGCTGAACCTATTTGGTGCGCTTTTTCCTTTCAACCAGAGGCATAAAAAAAATCACTTAACAGTTTGACAGTTGCACAAATCACAATATTGATACTTTTTAGATGTTTTTTTTTACTAAGTTTTATTTTTAAAAAAAGCCAATCCCGTGAATTT
The DNA here is from genome assembly GCA_018467065.1 of Ephestia elutella. Classification (NCBI taxonomy): domain Eukaryota; kingdom Metazoa; phylum Arthropoda; class Insecta; order Lepidoptera; family Pyralidae; genus Ephestia; species Ephestia elutella. The sequence continues at coordinate 7,433,094 of CM031572.1, forward strand.
TTGCTTTTTGTATGGAACTTTTTCTCTCGCCTTTACTTAAGCGCCATCTATGAAGTCATATGGAACTATTTTTTTTTTATTTGGGTCTCGGAAAATCCCTCATTCACTAGAAATTGTTTTTGCTAAAATCTACTTCATGAACTTATTTTACTTTAAATATTCATTAGTATAATTCACATCGTAGTAATATAATTAACTTAAGTCACCTTAAACACAGAAGGTAAAATAAATTTGATCAGACACGATAGAAAAAACAACTTTGAATACATTTACTTCAAAATCTGATAACGCAGACATTATGAGAGAGTGTTAAATCAAAATTATTTTTATTGTATTTTAATAGACAGAAATACAAATGAATCCTCGGATTTCTGATCAAATTTGTAAACATTTAATTTTGACATTTTTCGGATTTAAAATAGAGATTTAAAACTATTTTAAGGATACGTATAAATATACTATTATAATCAGAACGCTTTTATATCACAACCTATAAAATATTCAAAAAATTGGCTAGTTTAGTATTGGCACTAAAAACAGCATTTATTTTATTAATATAACCTTAAGTATGTATTGGAAGCATAACATTGCATAGTCGATGGTGGCCAAATTAAACTGTTCAACCGAAAGTCCGCCAGCCCGGTGCATTTCTCATGAAATATTTACGCCTCTCAACTTCAAATGGTCCATTGAGCATTTGACTGCATGCTGCTCACAAAATATTGTGACTAGCATAACTATATTTTTATTTAAGGCTAGAAAACAGGCAAATCTTTAGTCATTTTCAATTAAATTATCGTGACATAGGTACCATGAAAAAATTTGCTTTCATACAAATGAGCGATTTTTCTGACAGCTAATTAAGAAAAAAAAATCAGTACAAAAAAGTCTCAACAGATAGCGTTTTATGAAAGCCGAGTCGTTATAATGGCTGAACCTATATGGTGCGCTTTTTCTTTTCAACCAGAGGCAGAAAAAAAATCACATAACAGTTTGACAGTTGCGCAAATCACAATATAGATACTTTTTAGTTGTTTTTTTTTTACTAAGTTTTATTTTTTTTAAATGAATTTTTTGCTTTTTGCATGGAATTTTTTCTCTCGGCTTTTACTAAGCGCCATCTATGAAGTCATTTGGAACTATTTCTTTTTTTAATTTGTGTCACGGAAAATCCCTCATTGAGCGATCATTCTGTTCGTACTAAAACAAAAGTTTTTTTTTTTTTACTGTAAGTATTTCTTCCATGTTGTATGTTTTATTGTACTGCAGTTTGAAAAAAATCTGATAGAATTAAATTCGGTTCTAGTTTTAATACCACCCTGTATATAAACACGTAATAGGTATTTCGAGAAAAGCAATAAATTAGGTACCCATTTGAATTGAATGCTCTTCACCAGTGCAGAGGGAAAAGCTGTACATTCTCTACATAAATGGTCCATCCATGTGCGAGGTGTAAATATTTCATAAATACATAAAATCACATCTCTATCCCTTACGGGGTAGACAGAGCCACACGTGAGACTCAAAGGCCACGCTTAGCTGAATAGTGGGCTTTCTGATAGAAAAAAAATTATAAATATTTCATACATAGGTAAATACAGAGTGTATGTAGCAGTCGCTGACAATATAAAAAATAATGAACTACAAAAGTTTATAGATGGTCCAAAAACGACATTAATTTTAACAAATATTGTCTATTTTTGTATTTTGAAATATTTTTTTATCAAAATACCTAATTATTAACTAATTATTCTAACAACGGGATTAAATTTTATTACATCTAAAACTTAAATAAGTAGATATAATCTCGTACCTACTGAATGGCACTGGTTGGGTGTTCAATATTTTCATTATTCAGTGTTAGTATATCATCTATATAGTCTTCATGTCTCATTACTCTTATTAATTTCTTGAAGCAATATTTTTAAAACAGGGTAATTGATTAATTCATTCACTCTTCTCCCATAAGTGAATTCTATGTGTGTGAAATCTACTGTTTTATTAAATACAAAATACCTTTTTATGTTGCTCAGCTTTGGCACTAGTATTTTCACATCGTTTATATCACTCAATCTATCCGATTCACTTACAAATAAACTCAAGGGTACAGTCACTTTTGATACATTGTATTTAGGAGGCTGAATGGATGAATACAGTAATAAATTCTTCCTTAATCCATAATCAAACTTTTGAAATTGTTTATTTCTATAGCCCTGAATAAAGTGAGCCAATGTCTTTGTAGACGCACCCGCTGGAATATGACTGTCTATCACATCGATTTTATCTAATGCTAAGTTTTCAAAATTTGTGACCCCAAAATTCAAATTGTATTCAAAATCACAAAATGATGACGATTTGTAACATTCTATACCTTGCTGCTTCCTTCTCACGTTTTCTGTGAACATTTCATGAATCCCGAAATGATCAAATAAAACAATCAGCAACTTCAGGTATCGTCCCAACCAACTTATAAATGGATACTCTATAGTATTGGTCCACGCCACCGGTGCCAATAATACAGCATGATTAATCTTTTTATTATATTCTGGTTTTACACTGCACATCACAAAAAATATTGTAGTTCCTTGGGAAAATCCAACATATGATAACTTTTCTCTAGACGTTTCCTCAAGAATATAATCGATGCAAGCTGGCATATCTTGAGTTCCCATTTCTTCATAAGTGAAATCCCAGTATTCTTTATTTGTAAATCTTTTGGTGTTGCCTTTGCTGTACCTGTTTCCTCTCGAGTTGTACAGCCACACGTCGAATCCCGCATCTGACAGCTGATAAGCCAGTGACATGGTCGGACCCAGTACCAACCAGGAGTCGGAGCTGTCGGCGAGACCGTGAACCAGGAGTACTGGAGGCCCTTTGCCAACTAATCTGAACAGAGTCACTAAGTAACCATCTTCTGTTTCCACCACATGTTTCTCCGGTTGATAACCATATTTGGAGATGAATTGATAGGAATCCAAGTCAATGTCCGAGTCATTGGAGCTAACTATCAACTTTTCATTTATTAGTATAGCAAAAAGGATTAAAATGACGCTACAACGAATCATAATCGCGTTTTGGATATTAGTTGCAAAATACGTTGCAACATGACGAAAGACCGGTAACAAATAAAGTAAATTCACAGTTGGAACCAATATTTACGTGACCATGTAGACAAGTGCAGAGTAGCCAATGTCAATGAGTAGAGAAGAACTGGCTTAGGCAGTCGCATGGCCTTTTACTTGAGAGCACAACGACCTCACCCACGAGACACTATTAATAAATTAACATAGTAACCCAGTGCTGTTTTGATTCCCGTGTATTGATATACATATTAATATTTTACCGGCGGCTTCACCCACCTGAATGTCTTACGTACAGTATTTTCCGCGGGAATATCTAAAATTTTATCCATGTGTCTAACTACAAAATATGTTTTAAGTCATTTGAATGTTGAAATTTCAACATTCTTTGACCTTTAAAATTGCCCTAACTAAATAATGTCTAAATTTTATAATATTTTGTAGTTAGGCCAATTCAAACTGTTCAAGAGAGAATGATAATAACTTTTTAATGTGATTTAGTGATTCACGTTAAAAATCACTTAACTAACTTTACTAAGTTTTCCACCGCTTTCAAGTTACTTTTTAGTTTGAATTCGACTTACACAAGCATATTTTCTGATTTTTATATGCTCTCTTCATTACTTATTGTATCATAGCTCATTTAACCACAATATTGTTTATTATGAGCCTTTATGAACGTATTTTATTTATATTTATATAAAATCCAAGCATATAGCAATATTCAATTTTACTGATTTCTCGTGGTATCATTGCTATCTACTCAATTTGCTGCTCTATATTTTTATGCAATAGAAGGGTCATCGAAGTAAAAAAATACGTATTTAGCAGGTAATAGGTAGCATCATTACCTTAACTGTAAAGGTGACGTCTTGGCCAATACCATGGGAAGGAAGCCGTCCAAAATCTAAAGATATGCGGTAATAAAGTAAATTAAATTAGTGGCAAGTGTGTACGCATAGTCAATTATTTTACGCACCGTTGCGAAGGTTGTGTAAGTAACCATGAACATTTTTTAACTATTCTTGAATCTTAACCCTCAAATTATGTTATGGTCATGCCACGCCTACGATTAGAGGTCCTTCGCCGAATGCTGGTATATTATTGGCAATGGTCAATAAATTATAATGATACCTACCAAAACTTCCGCTGCCAAAGACCATTAAAGAATGGAACCGGAATCTACAAACAACATGGATACAATGAAAATTTTGGCTAAAACTTCTGATACTTGTAATAAAATAAGACCTGGAGACAATTAGTTACTAGAGTATGTAATGTAGAGCCACACGGTCCACAAAAATAGTGCGTAGTTAAATAGGTATATTCAGAGATCAAAAGTAGTTAGGTTTAAAACCAAATACCGTAATTCTGAAAACAATTATTTTTTATTCATCAAGCTTTTATTACACCTTTATTAGTTTCTGTTTTTAGCAAAATGTTGAATGTTTATGAAAAATCTAATAACACTGCAATATTTACTACTGGTGTTTTGTAACAACTCTTTTAAAATTCGTCTAAACAGTTAGTTTATCCTAAAATAATTGTATATATATCCTTAAAATCATTCCGCGATTTAAAAAATAATAGCAAAGTAGGTAAAACTCATCCCTTATTATTTTTAAATACCTGTTTTGTTTCTTCTCGTGGAGTGGGGGGCCCACTGACCAAGTGGCCTCCTATACACTATTGTAAATTAGCCGCTCAGCTCAGGGTTATTAACCTTAAGGAAAATTATATGCACAGCGCAGTCACACTGTGCATAATTTTCCTTAAGATGACTTTTTTTTACTAACCCAAGACTGGGCAAAGGCCTCCCCGATATGCTCCCACGTGTAATATTATTAACTTCCTTCCATATTGTTTGGCTCGTCCAATTACAACACAAACAGTTCCTCAGCCTATTTTTATTTGCCATTCACCTTATTTGTTATCATAACATTGGCCAATTATTTTGTAATATTTGTAAACATCAAGTCGCTGTCATCAATGAGATAATCGTCCATCCTCATCTCTCACTCATGGAGAAAGTAGTGGCATTGAACGCTAGGGCGTATTGTTGTGTAATGGCATAAAACAATAGCATAACTCAAAATAAATCGACCTATAAATATATGGTTATGATATCTTTGAACTCATTTGACACCAGTTCGCAAATCGCTGAAGCATCTTGACCGGTTGTAAAGGTTAGTAACTGAAAAATTTGGACTGACCAAATCAAATTCGTTAAATTAAATAGGTACTATGGGTATTATTACATAGATATAGACTTTATCCTCAAATTGATACATTTTGAAGATAATTTCAATATTTATTTACCTGCTGAACTTTTCCCTAGATACGTCAGTCCAAATTAATTTATATTAAGTAGCTGTTTTTATAATTTCTTTTATTTATTTATTTGCTTGTTGGCCTCTTAATTAAAAAAAAAATATATATATTTCAATTTAAACATTGTTTCATTCCTAATATTTTTATAGATTTTTTCGGGTCACTGTTGACTGATTTTTTTTGCTTATATTAAACCAACCATAACACGCATGAAAAACGTTTTTAAATTACCTACCTATTATACCTCAAATCAATGTTAGTGTCAAGGTATTCACTTCACCATAGAATGATTGAAATTTATCTCGGTAACTGGTTATAGAAAAATGCGGCCAAGAGCGACTCGCACTTGCCCACAAAGTGCCATCGTACATAATGAACACTGTGTTTTATTGTCTGTTAAAATCGATTTTATTGCTTACCCAATTATATAAGTAATTTTATTAAAACATTTTTTTTAAGTTTCACCTCTGTCCCCACATCAATTACCTAAAGATTTTATTCTGAAGTAGATAAGTACCTAAGTAGATTTCAAGTAAGTAGTATATTTTTTTTTATTTGTTATTATTTAATATGTTTTGATTAATTTATAATATTTATTTGTTATTTATTTATTTTATTTATTTCATTCATATAACAATTTACAATATAATTGAACAGTGTACATTGTACAATGTTTCATAAACCAGTTTTGGTTTTTCCGAACATTGGAATCGCCATCAACTTAGATAATTACATAATATAATAAAATAATAAGTTAAAGCCAAGTACAACTCAATTTTTAAAAGAAGTAAGTAGTGGGTAGTTTATAAAGCACATTATTATTTTATTACTGCTAAATAATTCTTCAAATAGGTACATTCTTATATGCACACCACACCATTTATGTGGGCTGCATAAGTTTAGCTAATTTTAAGCAACAAAATTATTAATTTTATATTAATTTACATTTACTCGTGTTTTGCAATTAGGTTAATACGAGTAATTCTTTACTAGGTATTATTTCCCATCTCGCCAAATTTACCTTTAAACATGTGCAGAACAATAAGTAGAAGTATGTTCCCCGCCGCCGCAGCCGTGGACGTCAATTCACTTAAGGGGAGTCGATCATGCTGCCGCTTGCTACTAAAAGCTACTAAAAGCCCTCCATAAAAGCAATAATTAAATTGGAGTAACGCAATTTAGTAAGGCGATGCTGCCAAAGCTACTTGGTGTAATATGCCCCTTTGTGTGTATTAGTTCCTATTCGTACCTTTCTCGACGGAGCGGAAGAAACATATGTAAGGGAAATAATACTCATTGAATTTTTTATTTTTTATTTTGAACGTGTTTTATGTAAATTATAACATAGGTACTTAAAAATTAGACATTAAATTTTTTAAGTACCTATTATAATTTCTTGTTAGATAGATATTATATGTAGGTGCATAAGTACTTACTCGTATCTAGTGTCGAGTTAAAATATATAGGTACCTATCAAAGAATTCTCAGAGACCTTACGCCTAGCGACCGAGCGCAGCATATACCTACCTAGACTAGATAAAAAATAGAGGAAATAAAAGTTAAAACGCTACCGTCACATATTGTGCGTAAGGTAATTAAAATGCACTGTACCTACAGACCTGCTAAACGAAACAGGCAAACAAACCACATATTTTGACACAAACTTACGAGTACCTATATCAATTCTGTGACACAGGTGTAAAGTTTGTGATGAGTGCTAGTAGAGGTTAGACTTAGATAAGGCATGTAGAGTCATTCCATAACTCTATCTCTACTTGGCTTGACTCTACATGAGATCTGATAGTGCGAGCCGACAGCCATGTAGGCCTTATCTTGGCAACATTTTACATAAAAATGTTTTGGGTGGGATTATTTATTTTTACCATCCATCGCCCGTAAACTATCACCATCGATAAAATATATCACTAATAGAGAAAATATTAAATTCTACCTTTTTAAAATAACTATACAATAGATACACAAAGGAGCAGAAGAAAAGCACTTAGAACAAAACCGGATACATCGATAAAAGCCGGATGAAATTCCTATGAAAACTTGAGAAGATGCAGAGTTCATATATTTGGTATTATAATATTAGATACTAACATTGAAAAAATGAAAAATATGGTATTACAAATTATTATTTTAAAAACAATCATTTTTTAAACAACGTTTGTAAAACTACACCTTTGAAAAACGTACTTATGCTTTGACAATCTCAACCTTTTAAAAAATTATCATTTTACAAACGAATTACTAGACAAATATTGATTTTTTCAAATTATCATTTTACAAACAAATTATTTAACAAAATCTTCAATTGGTAAAACTACGTTAGACAAAATATCTTATGGCAAATAAGTACATCGTTTGATAAATATTATTTACCAAAACTAGAAGATAATTATTTAATAAAAGATAATAATTAAATAAAAAAAATATGATAAAATAAATTATTATTGGCAGGAATCAAGTTAGGTTCAGGTTATTTTTGTATGACCATTCAGAAAGACTTGAGAGCAGAAAATAATTTGGGTTCAGGTTTTTTTTTTATGACCATCCGGAAAGACTTTGAGGGCGGAAAAGAAGTTAGGTTCAGGTTATTTTTTTATGACCATCCGGAAAGACTTTGAGGACGGAAAAAAAGTTTGGTTCAGGTTATTTTTTGATGACCATCCGGAAAGAGTTTGAGGGCGGAAAAGAAGTTAGATTCAGGTTATTTTTTATGACCACCCGGAAAGACTTAAGGGCAGAAAATAAGTTGGGTTCAGGTTATTTTTTTTATGACCATACGGAAAAACTTTGAGGGCGTAAAGAAGTTAGGTTCAGGTTATTTTTTATGACCATCCGGAAAGACTTTGAGGAAGAAAAAAAAGTTAGGTTCAGGTTATTTTTTATGACCATCCGGAAAGACTTTGACGGCGGAGAAGAAGTTAGGTTTAGGTTATTTTTTTATGACCACCCGGTAAGACTTCGAGAGCGGAAAAAAAGGTAGGTTTAGGGTATTTTTGCAACTTTAGCTTTTGGCTTTTGTCAAGAGAGTTATTTGATGAAATAAAACTTTATAAAATAAAAGTTTTATACTCAATAATTTGTAGAGTAAAACATTTATAAAAAAAAAGTTTGTAAAATGAAACATTTTTAATATAACGACTTTGTAAAATAAAACGTTTTTAAAAGGTATAGTTTTTTAAGTGATATTTTATAAAGTGAGGGTTTGTGAAAAGTTTTTTGGTCAAACATTAGTGAACCGAAAAATATTTTATTGAACATTGAAAATAAAAATTACATATGGTAGGTAAGTAGGTAGGTATCTAACTGGTCTTATCTGAGACATTGAAAAAATTATGAGGGTTCTTTATAGTTGTTGGCTTTTGAATAAATTAAACTCATTTTTATACATAGTACCTACTAACCAATGCCCGCGTCTTCGCCCGCGTGAATTTCCCACGGGAACAGTGCTTTTTCTCGTGACGAAAGGTACCATAGTAAAATTATGTCCTTCTCAGTATTTCTAACTAAGTAAGTAGGTATACATGCAAAATTTCAGGAAGTTGGTCCAGTACCTACATAAAGCGTGAAGAATAAACAAACAAATAAACTCACTTTCGCATTTATAATATTAGTAAGGAATGGTTAGGATTAGGTAGGATATGCACATCTACGAACATTCGTGATGCGCTGTAGACGCGTGGCAACCCCAAAAATTCCATTTTTAAAATATTTAAATAATGTATGTGTGAGAAATAACTGAAACCTAGATTAAAGAATCGCGCCCTTATAGATCGAGCCTATGATTCGCAAATCGTGACACGTCGGTGCATGGCGTGTTGCTATTTTGACAGTTTAATTCGATAGTGGTGAGATATGTCAATCATTAATCATGCTGTTTTTTTTAAGTAGGAATTTAATTTTGATTATAATAAATTAGAAGATAAATAAAATTTTTGTTGTTGTGTTATGAACTTTATAAATCAACACAACATATATAATTACTGTAAACTATTTACATGTAACAAATGAACTCTATATTTAAATGAATCTATTGATTATGATATACTTCTACTGGGGATCTTCTTGTGTACGTGACACATTGTTGGAGCGAGGCCATCGAGAAACATGGTGAAGCACTTGGTGTTTCTCTTGATATCTCGAAGGCTTTCGACAGGGTTTGGCACGCTAGTCTGCTGAGCAAGCTTCCAGCTTACGGCATCCCCGCTGGCCTCTGTAGCTGGATAGCTGATTTCCTGAGTGAACGATCGATCAAAGTGGTCATTGATGGCTGCTCGTCTGATCCAATATGGCTATTGACGCCGGTGTTCCTCAGGGGTCGGTCCTCTCTGCAACTCTTTTCCTGCTGCACATCAATGACCTTCTTACACCCGGTATTGTGGGGTATGCAGATGATAGTACTGTTGTGGAGAGGTACTTGTCCGGTGCAGGGATTAGCGGGGATCAGTTAAAACTTGAGAGAAAGGCCATGGTTGAGCGAATTGACCAGACGTTAGACTACGTATCCCAGTGGGGAGAGAGTAATCTGGTCACTTTTAACGCTTCCAAGACACAGGCGTGTCTATTCACCGCAAAAAGGAGCTCTTTCATCCTGGCTCCTACTTTTCGGGGTACATCGGTTCCTATAACCGACAAGCTTGAACTCCTTGGCATGAAGTTGACAAAAAACCTCAACTTCGGCACCACCATCGAAACCAAAGCCCAATCAGCTGCCAAGAAGCTGGGCATTCTCAATAGGGTGAAGCGATACTTCACACCTGGACAGCTTCTTACTCTTTACAAAGCTCAAGTCCGATCTTGCATGGAGTACTGCAGTCACCTTTGGGACGGCTTGGCGAAGTACCAACTGGCCACTTTGGATTCGGTGGAACGCAGAGCCAAAAGAATAATCGGCGATGAAAAACTAACGAACGCTAAGCTCCACAGCCTAGCTCATCGTCGAAAAGTTGCCTGCTTGTCGGTTTTCTACCGATTGTACTTCGGAGAGTGTGCTCATGAGCTGCATGAGCTCATACCGCCCGCCCCTTTCTTCAACCGGACAACCAGACGCACTGCGGGCTATCATCCCTTTTTGGTTAACATTCCCCCCGCACGCACCAAGCGCTTATCGTCATCATTCTTGATGCGCACAGCAAAGCACTGGAACTCCCTACCTGCGTCTGTGTTTCCGAGCACATACAACCTGACTCTCTTCAAAACCAGAGTGAATAGGCTGCTTCTGGGTAAGCTCGCTTCATCGTAGACCTCATCTCTGTCCTCGGGCAAGATTGTGGTCAAGAGCAAACCCATATTTAATAAAAAAAAAAAAAAAATTATGTGCGAGTGTCGGCTGTGCCAATCACTTATACATCTATCTTGTCATTTGTTTCTTTCTTGTTTATGAATTTTCTGCTCACGCAGAAAATAATAGGATAAGGCCTAAAATATTACTCTAGTAATTAAGGAATTCGAACCTCAATGATCTGAAAAGAATCGGGCAACATTTTTAAATTAAACGTCATTGTCAATTGATGGCAGATGGCAGGGCAGGATGTCAATTTGTTTGCTTCGGGATCCACTGAAGTCGAGTCGATTACCTATTTATTTTGTGTGTGATAAACATTATAAAACCATGTCTTTCTTGTGCAGCGACCACATTACAACTGTCAATAACAAATTACAGGCTGTTGTTACATTATTAACTTCGTCACAAGGTTAACTGATGTTTCTGATGCTTCTATCCATTTCATCATTATTGTGCCCGTAAATTATTAGCAATAGTAATTGCATGCTGTATTTATATTTTAGGTTTACCATTAAATTGGAATAAAAATAATGAGCACTTTAAGTAAAGTTATTGACCAGGATGTTATGCACAGGATTACTTCGGAGTTCTCAAGACTTAGAGGTTAGTAAATACAATATGTTGGTATTAATTGCAACTAAAGAAAATTGAGATTTATCGTACGTACTCGCAAAGTAAACAGCGGTTAGGTATTTCATAAAAATGATATGTTTAATGTATAATAATTTGGTAAATATAGGTATATTCAAGTTACAATATAATACTTCAAACATTTTTGAGTATTTCTAAATTGATTTATGAAGTATTCAATTTAGAACTAAAACTTTGGGTCTACTCAAAGTAACCTTTTTTTGTTATCTATTTTTTTTTAACGATTTTTGATATGGAAAAATTATTTTTCTGTTTGTACATACCTACCTATTACAAAAAGATAAATTAACAGTTCAAAATATTCACATGTATAGATAATTGACAAATGAAAAACAATAATTAAGAAAGTTAATGTTTTAGTCATTATTAGTTTTAGTAATTTGCAATTTAAATTCAGGTTTGATACAAGTCTAAGTAATTTTAGTTGTGCAATAGATTGTAACTTTTAGTAACAGTAGCATTTGTATTACCAGTATATCTATTACATTTGTTTAAATATGCTTGAATTACCGATTTCTATGTCCTTCAGGTTTAAATAGCTCACTTAAAAACAGTAGGTATAATTAGTTGCTGTAGTTACCTAGCTACTTATATTGTTACTTGTATAGGTAACTTGTTATTGAAAATGTTTAACCAGATGTTTTATTTTACTACTCAATATTATGTTTGGAATGGCACTGTTTGAATTTATTTTCAATTTTGTTTTATCACACTACATGTTACTGATAGCTGTTGTTTTATTCACCTTTCTTTAGTTAAACTAAAAAAACTCTATTTAGTTTGTTAAATATATAATTTCATTGATATTTTACTTTATACCATTTGTCCAGTAGCCAAGTTTGAGAAATCATCATATTTTTCTTTATTATTGAGTGTGTTAATACTAACACTGGTGTCAGATTTTGTTCAAGTCACCTAAAAGCATCTGACATGACTTTAGGTGACTTGAATATCATACCTATTATACTTAATAGAAAAATAATTACTGTTCCAAATCTATTTCCAGATAGATGCTACTTAGAACATGCGGGATCTGCATTGTACCCTCAAAGTCTACTTGAAAACATAAATGACGATCTCATGAACAATGTCTACACAAACCCACACACAGACAAGTACACCAGGGATTGTGTGGACCAAATCCGATGCTTAGTTCTCAACCATTTTAATACCGACTCTTCTGAATATTCTGTTATATTCACATCTGGCACAACACAGTCTCTCAAATTGCTCATAGAATCATTTCAGTTTGGAATTGATGATAATGAAGTAATTAATTGTGGGTCCTTTGTCTACACAAGAGATAACCATACTTCTGTACTTGGTCTTAGAGAAATAGCTGTTGAGAAAAATGCTGATGTCATCCATATAAATCATGATGAATTCCTAAATTCATTAGAAGGAACTGAATGTTCTCCCACAAAATGGAAGGAAAGATATAAAAATGAAGGCAACACTTTGCTTGTGTATCCTTCTCAGAATAATTTTAATGGATACAAGTATCCAATAAACTGTATGGGTAAAATAAAAGATGGCTGTCTAAATAGCTACATAAAAAAGCAATTATGTAAAGTGAATTGTAATTGGTATATTCTACTGGATGCAGCATCACATGTTGCTACAAGTAAATTGGACTTATCAAGAATTCAGCCTGATTTTGTTGGTCTATCGTTTTACAAAATATTTGGCTTTCCGACTGGGTTGGGAGCTTTGCTGATAAAGAATTCCAGTTCTAATGTGTTGAATCAGAAGAAGTATTTTGGCGGTGGAACTGTGGATATAGTTCTAAGCAGTGAAGATTTCCATGTGAAGAGGGAAACATTGCATGAAAGGTATTTTATTATATTATAATTTGTTTTTAAAATTGAAATCTGAGAGTCCAATCCACACTAGGCTATTTTTTGTCTATCACAACTATACATATATAATAAAGTTGTAACTAGTTTATGTCTGTACATAATAAACGTATTAAAGAAAAAAATATGAATGTCTTTATAGGGCCATTAGAAGCCAAAACTATTTTTTTTATTTCTGTCGGTCGATCTCGAAAAGGTATTGAATGAAATTCGATGCGGTTTTAGTTGTATTGTTAAAGGTTAACTAAAATCTGTATGTTTCATCTTGATACGCCGTTAAGAATCTGAGATATTATATACATAGTGAATTTCGCTAGTCGGACAATTGCTAGTAAACATAAACATAGAAAAATTAACTTGATATGTCATGATGTATCTAATTAATATTCATTATTTTCCAGATTTGAAGATGGAACTGTCCCATTCTTATCAATAATTGCCTTGAAACATTGTTTTGATGTGCTCAACAGTTTAATACCAAAAGTAATCAACAATGATGTAATGGACACAATATCATATCACACATTTTACTTAGCCAAAGACCTCTATCAACAACTTAAGAATCTCCGCCACAAAAATGGAAAGCAGGCTGCAGTTCTTTATATGGATTCTGATTTTACTGATATTAATAAACAGGGTGCTACAGTTACGTTTAATATCAAAAGAGAGGATGGATCGTATATTGGATATGCAGAGGTAAATATTTGTGTTTTCCTTGTAAATTAACTATTTGCTTGTATTTAATCCATCAATGACGAAGCGGTCGCATGAGGCGTTGCGTTTATTGTTAAACAATTGTTACCGTAAAACGCCGTTATATAAGTATTAATAGTAAATCTAGGAAATAATTTATTTGTCTAAATTTAAGGTACAATATACCACCTGAAATACTTCTCACCATAAAATGTGGTATACCTTGCTGTGTGGCCCACTGTACCTCTATCTACAGATCGCATCGGTGTAACATGATGTTGACTAACTAGCTGTATCTAGAACAAATTACGCAAATAACCAGTACTTATTTGTCAATATGTTCAGCCTTTCTCTAGTGACTCCAATACTTTTGAGAATTCATAACAAATTTTGTGGTTTAGTTCTAATGCCATATATTTTAAATAAATTGAAAGCTGTTGAATACCATAAAATATTTTTTCATCCAATAATCACATCTAGCTAGCTCTCGTCTAACTAGTACAGTGCCTTGTTGAAGCAGGTGGTTAGGGCGGCCCGCCTGCGGCTGCAAAGGTAATAAGGTTCAAAGTCAAAGTCAATTTTTTTTATTGAAACTTGGCCTTCAAAGAAGGCTCTTTTTCACGTCGATAACTAATTAACATAACATATTATGTCTCAAAGCTACAAACTACTAGCATTTCGGAACGACCACTGCTGAGAAGAAATGCCGAAAGAAACTCATGAAACACTCTTGTCAGTCAGTCAACAAACAGTCAGTTCTTATCCTGCCTACATGAGGTTGTATACCAATCTGACTCATGTTTAGTAGTTTTCATCGAGCACCATTTGCTTCCGTCATACAAAACATCGCGAGGAAACCTGCGCTCTAGTTGATATGATTATCAGCTAGTGTGTGAAATGGAGAAGACAGTGGCAAACCACTCCATGAATATTGCCAAGATAGTCGTGTGTGTTTCAACATAATAACTACGACAACCCTCAGTCATGAGGAATACAACTAAGAGGCTAGGGTATTATATAATCTGTGACTAGGCATAGTATAAATAACCTAACAATAGAAATTCTTTTTGAGTCTTGAGTGATTCTCAAGACATTCAATCTCAATCTCAATAGCCCTTTTATGCCGAATTTGTTTCGGCGTCTCCTCTTGACACATAGGCCTCCTCCAGGTCCTTCCAGTGCTTCCGGTCTCTGGACAGCCAAAGTCATCAGCCCATCTCATCCTTGGCCGACCTTTTTTTCGTTTGGCTTGGAGAGGCGGCGTCCAGTCCGTTAGTATTGACGACCATTTATTATTTTTGTCTCGCAGCATGTGCCCAGTTCACCTTCACTTCAGTATCCTAGTTTTCCTGTTAATGTCTTCTACTATGAATGGTGATTTTTCTTAGGTCAGCTGCTCGTTTTTTATGTCTTAAACTGTACCCTAGCATGTTCATCTCCATGCTGCGTTGGCAGGTTACTACACATTATACAAACTTAATTTCAGCATACTTACAGATAAAACCTAAATTATATTATCAATTCTTTATTCCAGTTTCAACACTTGGCTGAGCTATTCAGCATAAGCTTGAGAACAGGCTGCTTTTGCAACTCTGGCTCCTGTCAACGTCACCTGAACGCGACCAACAAGGAAATGAAAGATATGTACAAAGCCGGCCACAAATGCGGAGACGAAATTGATTTAGTGCAAGGAAAGCCCACAGGCGCTGTCAGAGCTTCCTTCGGATATCACAACACGTTCGAAGACGTCGACAAACTGATGCAAATGATTCATCAATGCTTCCTCAAAACAAAATTCAAGACACCGAAAAGACTCAAAACCAGTTTCGAAATCATGAAGCCACCTGAAACCGAGAAAATCATAAACGGTGATAAATCAAAATTAATTGACGAACAATATTTTCATGACATTGAAACTCCATTTATCAAAACTG
The DNA here is from genome assembly GCA_018467065.1 of Ephestia elutella. Lineage (NCBI taxonomy): Eukaryota > Metazoa > Arthropoda > Insecta > Lepidoptera > Pyralidae > Ephestia > Ephestia elutella. Next base: position 7,448,935 of record CM031572.1, read on the forward strand.
ATATAACTTTGCAAGAAATAGCAATTTTCCCAGTGAAATCTTGTGGAGCGTTCAAGATAAAATCTGGGTGGTCAATAGGAACCAAAGGGTTCAAGTATGACAGGGAATGGATGATCGTGAAGGAAAATGATACATGCTTAACGCAAAAGCGGAATACGCGGATGTGTATGATAAAACCGACGTTAGATTTAAAACAAAACCGGTTGATATTAAATTTTGAAGGTATGTATCTGGTGGATATTACCAATTTCTTGGGAAAAGATATAAGCTAATTTTTGCTTCGTAAAGTCTTTTTCGAAGCAGCCGTGAAGAACGTCAGCCTCGCGCATTTCAAGGTAAAAAAACCGGCCTAGTGCGAGTCAAACTCGGGCATCGAGGGTTCCGTACACGCAAAGCATCTCACGTTATAGCTCTAACTAAAAGACCAACTAGTTTCAAAAACAAACTTTACTTTGCAATTCGATCCCTAGGATTCATACTGAATCCAGCGGAAAAATAGGTACTGTTAGACCTTGCTTTTTCCCAAATTTCATAATTTTAAGTCAACGGAAAGTACCCCATAGGTTTTGATTGCTGCCTGAAATCGAAAAATATACGAATATTCGCAACATTTGCGGTAATATCTCTTGATCGCGTTGAACTATAATTTTGATTGCAGAAAGAGACCGTAAATCCGAGTAGGTCTCTCCCTCCCTCTCTCTCTCAGCCAATAGACGTCCACTGCTGGACAAAGGCCTCCCCCAAGGTTTTCCACAACGACCGGTCCTGAATATATTCCGAGTATGTATTCAATATTAATTTCAACTTGATACCTTTACGCGTTCCTGAGAAAAAAAAGTTTGACAGACAACAAAGTGATCTTATAAGGGCTCCGTTTTTGCCTTTTGAGGTACGGAACCCTAAAAACGATCAAGAGTGACGCGATGACGACGATATGAAACGGAGGCTAATTTTGAATATTTTCGTCTGCGCTTTATACGTATACATTTCACGCTTTTTATATGGCACTCCCGTCCCTTAAAACGCTAGTTTTATTACTTACTAGCTTTTGCTAGCGGCTCGCCCGCGTGAATTTTCCACGGGAACAGTACTTTTTCCCGGCATGAAAGGTATCCTATGACCTCCGTACTTCTAACTATGTGTATGCAAAATTTCAGGAAGATTGGTTTAGTAGATAAAGCGTGAAGAGGTAACAAACAAATAATTAAACAAACTCACTTTCGCATTTATAATATTAGTTAGGATAAGGATCTTTGTAGAGCGACTTACACTCCCGTCTTCCATTCGTAGCGCGCAGTTTCGCCCCCGTAAGAATTTCAGCACTCCGTAGCCTTCCCTATAAAAAGATTTTTTTTAATTGTGCTGGTTCTAAAAATTAACTCAATACAGTAAATGCTTCAGATCAATATAAAGATATTGGTATAGATGACTCAGATCTACCTTTCTCTTTTCCAGGCCCAAGGTTGTAAATTAAAAAAAAAAATGTGCGTAGGGACTTTTGGCCGAAGGGTGATTCTATTACTTTACGAAGACATAAAATATGCTTATATTTCATTAGCAAAGTTGAGTAATATATAATTATAACATAATTTTAATTTGTTCGTTTACTATTTCCAGGGCAATCGCCAATTTCGCTGCCATTAAATCCTTCAAGCAGCAAGTTGAAGGAAAAATTCAAATTCTGCCAAAGTAAAGTATGTACCGACATAGTACAAGGCTACGATTGCGGGGACGAAGTCGCCGACTGGCTATCGAAGGCTCTGGAAGTCCCATCTCTTAGATTAATAAGGCAGTCGAGTAATGACAATAGGAAAGTCAAAAATAAGGGAGAAAAAGATATGTTAGCACTAAGCAACCAAGCCCAATTTCTTTTAATAAATAAGGCTACGGTCAGATGGTTGAATGATAAAATTGATGACCCGGCATTCAATGACAGTATAGATCAGCTCACAGATCGTTTTAGAGCCAATATAGTCATTGATATGGATGAAGAGTTGGTAGAACGGCAGTGGCAGAGAGTGGTGATTGGAAAACATGAGTTCAAGGTAGGTTTTATTTCTAAACAATTTTTTTAGTTGGTTTTTTTTTTTGTCGTATTTCCTCACGAGGATCGTGGTATGGAATGGAACACACACGACTATCTTGGCAAATCTAATGGAGTGGTTTGCCATTGCCTTATCCATTTCACACACTAGCTGATAATCATCAACCAGAGTGCAGGTTTCCTCACGATGTTTTCCTTCACCGGAAGCAAGTGGTGGTCGATGAAAACTAACATAGGCACATGAGTCAGATTGGTACCTATACAAACTCATGTAGCACAGTCAGGATTCGAACCTGGGACCTTTGCGCCAGAGGCGGGCGCTACCACTTCCATTTTTTTTAAATATTGAATAGATTCAAAAATATACAGTTCGTAACGAAAACAGGCAAAATTATTTATTATTTTCAACAAATCTCACATATCTCGTCATAATCGTGTCATAATTTGTAAAATACAATTGTAAATTGTTTTGTACTATTTATCATGTTTCTATTCATTTTTATTTTTGGATTTTTTGAGCATCTCAGATGCAATTAGTATTAAAGTACTCTCATATAGAAATTAGATATGGTGAAAAAAATCCATGCGAGCAGGACTTGAACCCGCGACCTTGCTCTTTCAACTGAGCTATCGCATTTCAATTCATTCATTTTATTATTATTTTTATTTTTCATTTCTATTTATTTTATTTGATGTTCTCCTATTGCCGGTGGAACTTTCAAAAATCTTTTTTACGTTTGGAAAAGACTACCAGAAGTACTAGTGCTACCTACTACAATTCTTAATTTATAAATAAATATTAAACATATGTAATTTGGATAATACTTTTAAAATTACGACCAACATAAGAAAAACTTCACTTCAAAATTTCAGGTTGAGGGCCAATGTTCCCGCTGTCAAATGGTCTGCATAGACCAACAGACCGGACTTAAGACCGTGGAGCCTCTGAGAACGATTTCACAGGAATTCGCTGGGAAAATGCGATTTGGCATATATCTTACATACGTGGGCACTGTAGATGGTTCACGAGATAACGTGTTGAAAATAAACTCACACGTGAAACCGTGTAGCAACGAAGACGACATCAGCAGGTGAAGTTATTATGCACACTTGCTTTTAGCACATAGCACCGTCGATAAAGTTATTGACTAAGAGCCTACTATCAGAAAACTGAATTTAATTGTGGTACACGCACCAATATCAATTTGTATCTTGGGATATCCTTAATGTTGCATACATGGCTATATAGAAGCTACAAATTTATCAATACCTTCAGTTCTGAAGGTCAGTTCTTTTGAAGCAAAATATCCTCTTTTATCATTTAATTCAGCTTCTCCTCCCCTGTCGTTTCATATATAAACTTGCACCCACTAATTCAACCCCATAGGCCCCGGGAGAGGCGCGGCGAAGATAGTGAAAAATTAACGATTTAAATTAAATCCTAATACCTACATCATAAGATTCGCAGTTGCGCGCCGCCTCACGTAACCGCCTCGCCGCGCTCGGTTTTATTTTATGCCATGATATTTTCAATCTTATGATAAAAGAATTAGGTTTTAATTTAATTTTTTTACTTCTCGATATCGTCGCCGCGCCTTTCCCGGTGTGCGCTGGGGCTTATGCATGAAATTTCCAAAATTCCTTTCTGTGTTGTCATTTTAACGCTATATAAAGACCCACTGTAAAATTCCAAGTTTCTATATTCAGCAGTTTGAGTTGTGTGTTTATATCACAAAATTTTTCAGGTTGATAGTTTGGTCTCGTAGTTTTTACATCAATACAATAAGGCACTATTCTATGGCACAAAAACTTTATCGACGTTGCAGGTAGCAATCCTTTGATGGTAGCAATTCCTAATACGTGATCATGTTTATTGATACTAGATGTATTAAATTGCCTCACTGACCTGGCAACATTTTATGTAATTACAACGTGGTCTGTAGCAGTGTTGCCACTTTAGCTACTTTGTAGATCTACCAATTTTTAGGCATGTTTAGTTACAAAAAAAATAATGTTTCATACATTTTAGCTACTTTTTGACAACCAATGCTCCATGCATTTTGTGATTTTTAGCTACAGTTTTAGTAAAATTAGTAACTTTCTGATACACAGTTGGCAACACTGGTCTGTAGCAACTATAAATGCAATTAACGTGTTTATTTCACATAAGATGTTAGTCTTCAAAACATTGTTAATATCTTAGTAATTGCCCTTGAAATTACAATGTATAAAGAACCATTTTATAACTGGGAAAAATTAAGTTGAATTAAACTAAATACAAAAAATGAATCTAGGTAAATACATTAAATTGTATTTACCTAGATTCATATTTCGTATCGAGTTAATAGTATAACAGTAATAAAATAACAGAATGATGAATCTCGTAACATTCATATCACCTTTTTTTTGAGAAAGAGCTATTTTAGAATCAATCTCAATGGACATGTATTTTTAAAGATTTCAAATGTTTGATGTTAAAGACGAAACTTATGCCGAGATATAGCTAAAAATAATGAAGATTAATTATGTCAAATTTAACGTTTGTAGTCACAGCTCACTGTATTGTAAGTTAATTGACGCATAAAATATATGTCAATTCGGCAACTATTATCATAAGTGAAGGATCCATTGATAACTCATGAAAGGTCAACTAGATTTGACTACTGACTTCTATTATTTATTGTAATTGTTATCAAAGTTTACAGTTCTTGTATAAAATACCTACATAGATGCCTGCGAGATCATCGTCTACAGATTCAATACTTCTGACGATGTTAAAATAAAAATTGACGCTAACGGTTTGTATTTTAGGTACCTCGTCACTTAACTTGGGAGGTCCCATGTCAAGTATTTTCTTATGCTTATTTTTAATAAATTGATCACCACAAAACTAAGTAGTGGTAAAATAGACTGCTTGAAATCGAATTTATCTGTGTTTGTATAAGCACTAGTAGTGTTTTTGTTTAGTTAATAAAATGTAAAATGCACTTTATAATATAATAAACTATTTACCTATTGGGTGAAGCCCTTTGTGTGAGTTTATATCAAATGTTTGCTAATGTTTTTTTTAATATTATTTAGTTTTTACTTGTGGTTTTCGCATGCATAAATAGCTCCGTCCATTAGCAAAAGCTATGAAATTTTGTTTTTAAAGTTTTGAATTTACTATATGCGTATTTCTATGAATCAATTTCAAATATTCCGTGTTATTTAAATATTAAATTTTACATATTTTTATTTACAGATTCCAAGATTGGTTTTATATAAACTTTCTATCCAACCATTGTTATCCGAGACGCCATTGCCGTTGATTTAAAATGAGACGGAAGTTTTCACAGTGTGACATAAAAGATTCGAAAATAAATGGGGGCGCTGCAGTCACTTAGCTGGCAACACTGGGTGTTTATCATCCAATCACGTAGATTGTGCAAAGATTTTTAACCAATTACGACCATTCGATTTGGTATTGCAATGACAAAAAACTCAGTTCATCCTAAATTCGTTTTCTACTCTTTTATGTCGCACTGTAGATAGGTTATTGCTGTAATTAAAAATGTAAATACAGGATATACATCTAACAAGGCAAGGCAACCTGTGCGTCTTTAATTATCTATCTTTTTAAGAAACCAACCAGGTCTTTTATGTACTTTTCTTATATTATTAAATAAGGGTTTTCATTAAAGAGCTGAAAATGAAATAAAACAACAAGGAAATTCAATGATATTATATATGGAATACTTGTGTCTTGGTAATTTGGAAAATTTGCACAATATCTTAGCATAAATGAAGCTCAATTTCCAGAAATTGGGTTGGGAATAAAACTGTGATGTTATCACGCCGCATATGGGCAGCAAATTAAAATCATAAGCCGTACCTAAACAGAGTATAATGGCAATGACAAGTTTTCAAGGCATGACAAATTATGGCAATGGTAAACTGATTTGTTTTGTATTTGCTGGTGCCTCGAATTTGACTTGACAGATATAACTTCACCAACTTGGCTGTAATTGCTGTCAAGTTACGAGTTTGCTATTGAAAAACCCTTTATTAACCTATAGGGCTTTGAGAACTATGTTTTGCCAATTCAGTGATAGAGTTCTTTTCACAAAAACAGACTCAACATGACTTTGGACCAGTTAATTTGCAGAAAATGTTGGGATTAGTTGTAAAGGTTGGATTTTGTCAGTTACCAAAAATATACAAAACAGGTTAATTACATCATTTGGTACTATTGTGGTATCTAACTAGATGTATTGTCTGTATCAAAGACAGTAGTTTAAAAAATCATAGAACAAGTTTAGTATGTGGCAACCCTACCTGTAAAGAAGAAATTAAAAATGAAATTATGTTTAATATGTTTGTTGTTAAAAATAATTTTATTTACAAATTATACCTACATGTCCTAGAAATATTGATAAGTTAAGTTATTACTTAAATGAAATGTTTTTTTTATGAATAAATATTATGTTATTGCACAGTTAATTGGTTGTTGTCCTTTTATTATCCTGGGTTCATTTCCGTTTGATACATCGTTTACTACTTGTGCTATCTCCTCATAATCTGGTAGAGCCATTGTTTGTATTTTAGAATATATTAATTTGTCATTTACAACAACTTCAAATGCACCTGAAAATACAATAGATAGCTTTCAGATAGCTAGCTAGCTAGCTAGCTAGCATAGGTAAATTATTTATGTGAATGGATTTTGCATGAAGATTTTTATTCAGTTGTTTATCTAAAACGAAGTCTAAACAAGTAGTCAAATATTACATTAATACCCAATAAGAAAGAATTAAATATTTGTCTGATAAGAAACTGTTTGTTCATCCATCCATTAGAATTATTTTTGAATTATTAAGCATTACTAGCACAACCTCGGGGGTCAGCTCCTTTATCAATATCGAAATTAACAGTATCCTAAATACTATTCTCAGTTTAGTTATACTACCCAATTTTATTTAGGTCTGCTCATGAGTTGTGAATGGGTAATTTCACATAGGGTACTTTTTTAACCCGAAATTCACACGGGAGTGGAGCCAGGGGCACAGCTGTATTATCTACAACACACTTGAACAAAGAAGAATGACTGCGTTGAAGAATTGCAAATTTGGGCATCTAATCAAAGTAGCAAGTAGAGTTTAATACCTTGTCGACCCCTCTTGCATTGTACCAGAGCATCAGGAGTACTCTCACGAATAGTTTTAGCTAGGGCCAAACAGTGGCCTCCGTAATCACAAACTCCACTGCAGAAAAAAATAATTATGAGATTAGAAATGTTACACAATCTTTATTTACTTACATAGTTTCATACTTAAAATTTGTATTTGAAATACACATTTACCAATATTCTACATGAACTTCGGGACCAAATTTTTTATCGCTAGTCATAATTAGTTATCAAATTCATACAATAATTTAATTTAACATTTCAACATTTGGAAAGTTTTCAGCCAACGAGCTGAGCAGCACGCACAGCACAGCTGATTTTGTTTTGACTTTTTTTTTTCTTTTCCCTTGACATAAGACAGGCTAAGATCAAAAGCCATGCGGTGCGGCCTATTCATTGGAAAGTATAAAAAAGTTAGATCTTATATAAAACTATAAAAACGTTACGTTATGTCGATGTATTAAACCGATTTTTACTCCATCATAATGCAATTTATGGTAATGATAACAAAATAAACTACAATGACATATTCTTTGTTAAAAATAAGCATTATTCCCAAAATCATATTAGTTATTTCTCTTCGCATAGGTATTAGTTTGTTTGTTTGTATTATCTTTATTGTACTAAGGAAAAAAGGTAAATATACAAGGTTAACAAGCTAATTATTAAAAAACTAGCTGTTACCCGCGGCTTCGCCCGCGGCAAAAAAGGATTAATCATTAACCCGCTCCTGTGAAACTGTTGCTTGAGCGCGAGTTAGCACTTTATTCACGATGGAGCGAGTTGAAAAATAGGTAAAATTACAAATTCATAGGCAAATACCGTTTATACACTCGCATATATATGTGTGCAATAAATTTAGTAAGGCTGCTTGCATGCGTGTCGTGATTTTCAATCAAAATGGCGCGAAAATTTCATCGTTACCGTACAGCATATAAGTAGATAGATATATTGACAAAGATATAAAATAATAAAAAAAGGTGCCAACAGGTCATAGAAAGTAACCTGAACCTAACTTATTTTCTGCATTCAAATCTTTCCGGGCGGTAACAAAAAAAAAATAACCTGAACCTAACTTCTTTTCCGCCCTTAAGAGCCCGTACTAGGCCAGATTGCTTCACATGATCGTCTGTAATATCTATAATAATGTAAAACTGAATGTAAAATTAAGATATAGCAAACTTCAGGACTAGCACGAGGGATTATGTTACTCAAAAACACGATTGCATAAAATTTTTTCGATAGAAAAAAATTACGAAGTTGCCTCCAAATCACCAATAATTAACACTTTAAACTGCTATTATTCAAGTAATACATTAAAATTAAGATTGAAAATTTTTGTATAAATTACTCTATAGATAAGGCAGGGCTTATGTTACTTACTTTTTTAAATATCTTTTTAAAAAGCTTTTAAAAAAATAATACGTATAATTGTCCGCATGCTTTAACCATCCACCACTGAGCCGCCGCGCCGCCCGCGACCCCGCGAGCATTTGTCTAGAACGCGGATTGGATGCGTGCGGGCGAGCTGGGTAGCGGGTAGCGGGGGAAAATCTTAGTTTTCGCTAGCCTAGAGCGGGCCCTTAAAGTCTTTCCGGGTGGAATAAAGAGTAACCTGAACCTAACTTCGTTTCCGCCCTCAAAGTCTTTCCGGGTGGTTTAAAAAAAAAACCTAAACCTAACTACTACTATATGATCTTAGCTTCATAATATACAAAGTTTAACACTCAAAAAATTTACAATTTCGAAAACATTGTTTATTTTTAGACCTTTTTTAGACCAACCGCGAATTGAACCAACCGCGAATTGGACATTTTTTGGAACTTTGGACCAATCGCACCTAAACCGTGTCAGTGATGTCTACAGCGAAGTGCTGGGCGGGGTGGGGTGCGGTATTTGAAATGAGTGCGGGGCGGTGAGTGACCGATATGTACGTTAGTACTATTTACTATTCTGTGGCGCTACTGTTTTCGCTACACTATATGGTATACATAAACATTTATAAAAAATATTACTCAAAAGAACATTCTTCGATTCTTCGCGAAAAAATATTGAAAGAACTTGTCCGCGGTAAAGTGGCAAGCCGTGAGAACTAAAGGCAAGTATTTAATTCAAGCGCCATCTAATGACAAATTAGATGTAATGGAAAAAATGTAGTGTACCTCATACGGCTATGTTGCGCGCCCCGCCTCCGCACGCAATGTACATCACAACAAACTCACTGATGTTCCTTCACACACATAATATATAGAAGTTTGAGCAGAGTGCCATTAGTCCGTGCACTCAGCAGCGGTCCGCACACCTCGACGTATCCAGGCATACTGCCGGCCGCCCGGTGCAACGGCCCACTTTATATGAAAGTAGTGGGGAGGCTGTCGTAACGTCATTTTGACATGACGTCTATTTTGTCAAATAATAGATGGCGTTACTATAATTGGTATCCCATGCCCACGGGAACCATTTTTTTCGGGATAAAAAGCCTATGTGCTATTCCAGGTCATTATCTACCTCTGTACTAAATTTCATCGAAATCCGTCCAGTAGATTTTGCGTGATTGAGTAACAAACATCCTCACAAACTCACAAATTCACAAACTCACATCCAAACTTTCGCTTTTTTATAATAATTTTTATAATATTAGTATGGAAGTATGGATAAAAAACACGACTGACAACTTGTGCATTGGCCGAAGGCCGAGCTCCGTTTCGTAAGCAAAGAGAGTGACAAGGCCGAAGGCCTAGCCCTTCCTATACATGAATGACCTTCTCATTTCTTCTCAAAGCCCAGTAACCAGCAGAGGGGCGAGCTGCGTACATGAAGCCGAGAGGCGAAGCGAGACTAACACCCGTATTCACAACCGTTACTTGGAAGATTCATAGTGCCTGTCAGCTCACAGGGAACTATAAAACATATTCGTAAACGATACTTGAGGGACAAATGTCACTGCTCGTCCAATAGAAAGGCTTGCCATCGGTAACGCACTGAAAAATGCCTCACTTCGCATGTCGACTTAACTAACACAGCACCTAGCGTGCTGTGCAGGACAATTTTACTTTTGCAGTTTCGAGTATCTTAAAGAAAACTTTTGGAGGTAGGCAAAAAGTCATCTACGTAGAAGAGTTGTCGGTTTAGACTTGGTAAAGAGCCGAAAGACTATTTTCGCTTTAGCTCTTTGCTATGAAGCCGCAATTCTGGCTTCGGTCTTGCTTACGCCGGCTGGAGGCGAGCCCCGGCCTTCGGACTCGCTTCGCCTCTCGGCTTCATATACGGAAAACTCGGCCATCGGCCTCGCGGGCCAAGGCGAATCGGCGTGCGGCCTCAGTATCTCGGCTGGTTACTGGGGCTTTAAGATGAAATCGAAAGATCGTCCATGTATACGAAGGACTCTGCCTTCAGCCTCGCCCCGCTTTTTGCTCACGAGACGGAGCACGGCTTTCGGCCTAGCCTGGACGCAGCTCGGGTGGCTGGGGGCCCCTGGTTTACTGGAGGTTTGAGATGAAATATAAAAGTCGTCCATGTATACAGAGGGCTCGGCCTTAGGCTTAGGGCTCGTCCTGCACTTTATTCTAGACGGCGGCGCAGCTGCCACAGCATCAGGAAGGACACACAGCTGCAGCAGCATCAGGAATTAGGTATACCAAAGTGACCTGAACTGGGATTAGGCCTAGACAGAAAGGGAACTATAATAGTTAAGGAGGGGGGGCTGGTGCTCGACCGAATGTTACAGAGGCCCCTGGGCGACGACCACAGCCGGTGGTAGTTTATAGTTTTTTTTTTCATACGTCGTAGAAGACCCTAGGCGACGTTAATAGCCGTTTGAAATAAAATCATTAGGTCGGCGAGGCCGAAGGCCGGGCCCTTTGTGTACATGGACGATCTAGGAGTAACTGTGTTGATCTTATACAACTAAAGTACATACAAACATATAAGTTATATATATATATATATTTGAAATTGCCTTTGTATTAATAAAATAAATTTGTAGTAATAAAGATTGATGAATTTTTTTTTTGGGTCCGCTGTTTATCGCGTTTATAATCCGCCATTTAGTTTTTATGATGCCGTCACTCGGGCAAATGCAAGGAATCCAACAATACCTCTGACATCAAAATCTGTTAAGCCGTTCAGGACTTATGGTGGAATAAAGAAACTTACATTACATACATACATACTTACATACATTACATGAACACTGAAAACATAACACTCCTTTTTTGGTTAGTCGTGTAGTCAAAGTCAAATTCAAAGTCAATTTTTTTTATTGAAACTTGGCTTTCAAAGAAGGCTCTTTTTCACGTCGATAACTAATTATTTAATCATAATATATTATGTCTCAAAGCTACAAACTACTAGCTTTTCGTGTACTTAACTTTTCGTGTGGTAGAGCCACGCTACTGGCCAAATTTTTGCTAGTAGCATGAATGGGCCGGTTCGTCCGGGGAAGTACTACCCTCTCACAGAAAATCGACGTTTGAGTAGTTGCCTTAACGCTTCTATGCTTCGTTCGGTGAGTGAGAGAGCCGGAGGCCTACCCCTTCCCCCCACCCCCTCAACATGGCAGCGGAATTTAATAGTAGAGTACCCCAGGAGGGTACCGGTACGTTACGTACAGGAGAATCCCTCCCTGAGCATTCTTGCTTGGGCTGCCCTACGTACTCTGGGGAGGGCAAAATCCCGCTCGTCATTGCTCAAGATAAGGCTACGGCACCCCCCCATGCACACCATGTCCATCTGTGCAATATCAGGGGTATTCACTCAAACCTCAACTCTGTCCACTACCATCTGGAGGCAGAAAAGCCTGCCTTATTCTTTTTGACGGAAACCCAGATATCGTCTCCAGCGGATACGTCATACCTACATTATCCCGGCTACAAAATCGAGCACAAATTCGTGCCACACGCTGGCGTATGCGTATTTGTCAGGGACGATGTTTGTGTTCGCCGTCTATGCAATCTTGAAGGCAAAGACTTGTCCACTCTATGGCTTCGTGTAGATTGCGACGACCACCCTCGCGTCTACGCTTGCCTCTACAGGTCCCATAGTGGTGATGCCGAAACTGACCGACTCATGGAGCATATTGGCACTGTAACGGACTATGTGCTGCGACAGATTCCATCCGCGGAAATAATAATTCTTGGGGACTTTAACGCCCACCATATAGAATGGCTCCAATCGGGAAAAACCGATCATGCGGGTAGATCTGTTCACGCCTTTGCCGCGGCCTATAGTCTGTCTCAGATGGTTTCAGCCCCCACACGCATACCTGATGTGGAAGGCCATACGCCCTCACGGCTTGATCTCCTGCTGACTTCCCATCCGGATGGCTATGTAGTATCTGTTGGTGGCCCTATTGGCTCATCAGACCATTGCCTAATCCGGAGCATAGTGCCATCCACGTGCAAATTACGGCCTCGTTCCGCCGGCTGTCGCCGTGTCTGGCATTTCAAGTCAGCAGATTGGGATGGGATGCGGACCTTCTTTTCATCCTACCCCTGGGGCGAAGTTTGCTTCTCGCTTCGGGATGCTTCTGCCGTTGCCGACTCTGTTGCTGATATGATATCGCAGGGCATGGAACTTTTCGTCCCAAGTTCTGTTGTGCCCGTTGGTGGCAAGTCTCAGCCTTGGTTTGACCGCTCTTGCAAAGAAGCGTTTTGCCAAAAGCAAGCAAGTTTTCAGTCCTGGTCCAACGCGATGGCAGCTAAGGATCCTGATGCGAATGTCCTTAAAAGGGAGTATAACTTTGCCTCTAGATCTTTAAAAAAAACTGTGGCTACGGCAAAGGCGAAACACATCGGAGGAATTGGTGAGAAGCTGGCCAAACTACCCTCGGGTACACGCTCATTTTGGTCTCTTGCCAAAGCTGTCCAGGGCAATTTTTGTCAGCCATCCTTTCCACCATTGCGCACGGCAAATGACACGTTGGTCCATGATGCAAGAGAGAAAGCCGATCTCCTGGGCACCTTTTTTGTATCTAACTCTACTTTGGACGACGCACAGTGAACTGTTTGCCCAATTTAGCCGCGAAAAAGTCAACCCAATACTGCGGTCAATGACATCTCAATTATGATTCCTGATAGTCCACCGATTAAAAAAATGCATTTACTAATCACCTAACTTCTATCACCACCGAGTAATGAGCGCTCAAAGTGGGTATATAAACAAAACTGCATTAAACATGTCATCAATTTGGATTCGACGCATCTTACGGGAACATTTATTATTTATATTTTTGAGTGTCCTAAAATTTTGATAAAAATGAGAGACAGTTTTGAAGGTGTGTACTTATTGATACTATTTTTATTTAACCCGTTAACTAGTTATAATTTTGTTTATGACAGTTGAAAAATGGTGTTTTCTTTTTTTACGAAATAAGTCAATTTTCTTATATATTTTAGACAATCTAATTATGAGTATACCAAAGTGTCATTACAATTTCTACCACAAATGAAAGCTTATGTTATATACTTTCATTTTTTTATGTCAGTACATTTCACACGACTTTGCATCATATTTTTTTTATTTTTTTTAGATAGGAGGTATTTTTTGGCCCGAACGGAATTCTTTGAATTACATGAAATCTACAGCCTAAATAATCGCAATAAAGCTATTTTATGCTTTATTATTCATAAATAGGATCTCAAATCTTGCAAGAGTACATATTTGCATAGTATTAAATCGAAAATTAAGAAAAAAATTAAATTTTGTTGATCACACAAAGACAGTAAATATTATTTATACTAAAATACTTGATGCCTTCAACATTACTTAATTGGTCACTTCTTGTCTTGATCATGTGAGAGAAAAATGATATAGGTAAAATCAATGGTATTTTTTCTAAGATTTATGTTGAAGTAGAAGGAGTGGCTGGAGGGCGAAGTTATTAACTTCACTGCTTTAGGTTGTGAGGATTCTGCAGACGAATCTGAAATTACTAAGACTCCTGGCAGACCAGAAAAACTTTACATCACGAAAGAGATGTCATAGGATCGTGCATTCTCCCAATTAGCCAGTTTTCTGAAGAACCTCAGGAGTGTAGGAATAAAGATTATCGGCGTTTTAGGATTTCGAATAACATGTAAAAGATTTAACATTCAAACCAATAGGGATCTTCTGAACATGCTCTTGCTTTCCTCTGATCCAGTAATCGATGTATCACGAAGCCCTTTGCAAAAATATCAGAACTATTTTATCCAAAATCACAACTTTTCAACCCAGTATCACTCCCAGCTACATAAATTGAGCAACAGATGACAGCAGAGCAGGATTGCTATCACGACCCAGATACATGAGTCTGTACCGAATCAGATGAAGATGAATAAATTGTGTACTACTTTCAGTTTCTTTTGAGCTAAAGTTTTTAATGACGTAAATTTAATTAAAAAAATATTTTTGAACATAATCTGTTTCATTGTTTAAACTTTACACCTGTCTGCTTTACTTATTTATAGTAATCATGGTGATTAGTGAATGATTCCCTCACTGTTATACAACTATCATTTCAATTACATGGGTATTTAAGTACCAATGTTTTTTTTTACTCATTCCCAACATTAAAATACGTCAATAGCTAACTATAAAGGCTAAATATAATGTAATTAACTAATAAGAGCTGTTTAATACGCCAAAATAATTTTTCACGGCTAGGTTGTTCTACGCGATTCACTGTGCGACGGTGGGAAGCCTCCTCCGACTATACCACGTTGCGCGAGTACTATGCCGGACATCCGGTTTACTCAAAAAACTGTTCGCAAATCACTTCTCTCCCTCGAAGTCCACAAGTCTAATGGACCCGATGGAATCCCTGCCGTTGTGCTCAAAACTTGCGCTCCTGAGTTGGCTCCGGTCTTGACGCATCTTTTTCGACACTCCTACTCTTTAGGCGTCGTCCCGTCTGCATGGAAGATTGCTTTAGTCCACCCAATACCCAAAAAAGGTGATCGCTCTGACCCTGGCAATTACAGGCCCATTGCCATTACCTCCTTGCTCTCCAAAGTAATGGAGTCCATTATAAACCGCCAGCTCCTGTTGTACCTCGAGGAGCACCAGCTTATAAGCGATCGCCAGTACGGATTTCGTCATGGACGGTCTGCTGGCGATCTTTTGGTATTCCTGACCCATAAATGGGCGAAAGCGGTTGAGAGTAAGGGGGAAGCCCTGACGGCCAGTTTGGACATGGCGAAAGCCTTCGATCGGGTCTGGCACAAAGCCCTTCTATCGAAGCTTCCTTCCTACGGGTTGCCTGAGAAATTATGCCAATGGGTTACCAATTTCCTCACAGGGCGCAGCATTAAAGTCGTTGTTGACGGTTCATGCTCCGAATACAAGCCCGTGAATGCTGGTGTCCCTCAAGGCTGTGTTCTGTCCCCGACGCTCTTTCTTTTGCATATCAATGATATGCTTCAATCCAGCAGCATTCATTGTTATGCGGATGATAGCACGGTGGACACCTCTTATACCGGTCAAGCTAACATTTCTCGGGCGCGCGTCTCCGAGTGTCGAACAAAACTTGTGTCTGAGGTAGAAACTTCATTACACCAGGTTTCAAATTGGGGTCACTGCAACTTGGTCCAATATAACCCCAAAAAAACACAAGTTTGTGCGTTCACCGCGAAAAAAAGCCCCTTCGTCGTATCTCCTTCGTTCCAGGGCGCTTCACTAGATACGCGGCCGAAGATCGAAATTCTAGGCGTCGAGATTTCGTGCGACGTTCAATTTCGCGGTCATCTTAAGGAAAAGGCTAAGTTTACCTCCAAAAAACTGGGTGTCCTAGGCAGAGCAAGGCAGTATTTCACATCGGCGCATCGCCTTCAGCTATACAAGGCACAAGTTAGGCCGCATATGGAATACTGTTCCCATCTGTGGGCTGGGGCACCTCAATACCAACTTCTCCCTTTAGACCGCGTTCAACGTCGTGCGATTCGCATCGTCGATGACGAGAATCTCGTCAGCCGTCTCGATCCTCTGGCTCTGCGTAGGGATGTCGCATCCTTGTGCATTCTTTACCGAATGTATCATGGGGAGTGCTCTGATGAATTGTTCGACGTAATACCTGCCGCAGAATTTCACCACCGTACCATCCGTCACAGGCTGAAGTTTCATCCATACCATCTGGATGACTGGCTGTCAACCACCGTACGTTTTAAAAGACACTTCGTGCCACGTACGACCAAACTGTGGAACCAACTTCCTGCGGCGGTATTCCCGAACCGATACGACATTGGAACCTTCAAAAAACGAGTCTACATCTTCTTGAAAGGCCGGCAACACTCTTGTGATACCCTTGGTGTTGCAGTAGTCCATGGGCAGCGGTGATCGCTTACCATCAGGTGACCCGCTTGCTCGTTTGCCGCCCTATACTATAAAAAAAAAAAAAAAAACTAGCATTTCGGAACGACCACTGCTGAGAAGAAATGCCGAAAGAAACTCATGAAACAGTCTTGGTCGCCTAATATGCTAGAGGGGCTATTTATTAACTTTATACATACACTAGATTGTGTACAGTCAAAAAAAAATATAAGAAAAAAAAAACCTTACGACCCGGCCCACGACACCGTCAACAGCTTTAGAAAAATAAATACTTTCAGTCACTTGAAGATCACAATACACGTACATGCTTAACAATAAAATGTCAATGTAATCAAATTTAAAAAAGAAAGGAAAGGTTATTATTATTCACAATAACAAAAGAATGCAATCAAGTGTGGAGTGGCGAAGTTGTAGGGAGAGACCAAGCTTTTTTATCGTTCAAATAATCACTTATTGTGTAAGTGTAGTCGCTTTATTCATCAAAGTATTTTTAAGATATGTTTTAAATTTTTTCATAGGTAAATTTATAGCCTCTTCAGGGAGCTTGTTGAACATTTTTACACTTTGACCCACGAAAGACCGCCGAACCTTTTTAAGCCTAAAGCAGGGCGTATAAAGTTTATTCTCATTGCGGGTGTTTATACTATGTACATCGCAATTTTTTTTAAAGAGGTTTAAATTGGATTTAACAAAAATAAGTACATTGAAGATGTATTGAGATGCAACAGTAAGAATTTTTATTGATTTAAAGAGCTCTCGTAGAGAATCGCGTCGTTTTAGCCCGTACATAAAACGAATTGCTCTCTTCTGTAATACAAAAATTTTCCCAATCTCGGCTGCATTTCCCCATATCAATAATCCGTATGACATTATGCTATGAAAGTAGCTGAAATACATGAGTCTAGCTGTTTCAATGTCGATGCTAAGTTTTTTGGCTGTGAGTTCAATGTGTTTATCCCACTTTAACTTACAGTCAACGGTAACGCCTAAGAATTTGACACTGTGTACCCACTCTAATACTTTGCCATTAACTATTAAAGGTATATCATTGTGAGGTGCGTTCGAGAGAGAAAACTTTATACACTTGGTCTTGTCCGTGTTTAAAGCCAGGTTGTTGGTTGTAAACCAGTCAAGCACAAGTGTCATAATATTACTTACATCGTCATAATTTTGACTATTTCTGTGGACTTTAAATAGTAAAGATGTGTCGTCCGCAAATAAAACTACTTCACACAATTGTTGGGCAAGACATGGAAGGTCATTTATGTAAACAAGGAATAGAAAAGGACCGATTATGGAGCCTTGAGGCACTCCCATGTGTACCGCCGCGCTGCTGGAAGCAGCTCTGTTAACTTCTACTTTCTGAGTTCTGTTGTCCAGGTAAGAAGCTAGTACCTCAAGGGCCGTCCCAGTAACACCATAAAATTTAAGCTTGTTTTTTAGTACCTATATTATGATCCACGCAGTCAAAGGCTTTTGAAAGATCGCAAAAAATACCTATGACATCTTGGCTGGATTCCCACGCTTCATAGATTATTTGAACTAAAGTAGATGTTGCATCAGTAGTAGAACGTCCTTTAGTGAAACCGTACTGACGATTATGTAAGATTCTATTTACGTTAAAATAGGAGACTAATTGCGTTAAAATTAATTTATAAGGTAATATAGGTATATTTATAAGGTAATATAGAAATGGGTCTGTAATTAGTGGGATCATGTTTTGTACCCTGTTTGATTAAAGGAATAATTTTACTTATTTTCATGAGGTCAGGGAAAACACCCTCGGAAATGCACTTATTGAAAATCACAGTTAGATGAGGAGCAATCAAATCAATAATACTGCTCAGAACTGCGACAGATATACCCCAGAGATCCTCAGTATTTTTCATGTTGAGTGCCTTATACGCAGATAAGAGTTCATCCGATGTATACTTCTAAATCTAAAAATGGACTTAGGATCGGAGGCATTTCTTTTTAATAAGTCATCTGCAGCACTGGGACAAGAGGAGAGGGATCCTGTAATATTCTTAGAAATATTGGCAAAAAAATTATTGAATTCGTTGGCTACTTCGTCGTTAGAAGTTATGGTTTTATCACCAATTTTTAAAGTAATATTATTGTCGCGCGATTCCGATTTGCCTGTCTCGTTATTGATAATAGACCAAGCAGCTTTGATCTTATCATTAGAGTTTTTTATTTTATTAGTGAGATACAAAGATTTTGCGGCAGCACATACCTTTTTAAAAGTTTTTGAATAACATCTAACATATGATACAAATTCCGGTTTAAAATTATATTATTTTTGGCCATACAGTTCATATAGCTTGTTTCTACTAATATAAATGCCATTTGTGGCCCAATCGCAGAAATTTAGTTTTGTTTTCTTATCAAATGTTTTAAGAGGAAAAGATCAAATGTTGTAAACATACATACATACATACATGAACGCTGAAAACATAGCACTCCTTTTTTGGTCAGTCGTGTAAAAAAGGCAAGGTATAAAGGTAAGGTATTAGTAGTCCAGTAACCTACTGCTCCTGACCCATTTTTTTTATTTGTTGAATTTTTTTGTATGTCTGTCTGTATGTATGATCACGCTAACCTCCGAAAGTATTGAACTGATTTGCTTAAATTTTTTAGTAGGTAATTGCTTTGTTTTACTCAGCAAAACATTTACTGTTTTATGAAAATCGGTTCATTAAAAAAAGCCTGTTTTCTGCCTCTTCTGGTTGACAAGAAAAAGCGCGCCATATAGGTTCAGCCATTATTACGACACGGCTTTCATAAAACGCTATCTGTTGAGACTTTTTATACAGATTTTTTCAGAAAATCGCTCTAAACTTTTCGATGTTGAATACGTATTAGTCGGTTTTATGTTTTTTAGTCAGGTAATTATGTAAAGATTAGGATATTATTATTAACTTAGGTCATTTTGTTTTGAAATTATACATACATAGGTCCTACCTACATAGTAAAAAACAATAGGTACTTAAAATTACTTAAAATATTCCTAATGAGAAATCACCTCTTATCAAATTGTATTTATTGTACCGTGTAAACAATATGTAACTCTTCAGGAAATTTAATTACAGTTGCAAACGAAAACTTTTAATTAATTTACTAACTGGGACAAAGTGCTAACGAGCGTAGACCACTCGCTGAATTTTAATTTTAATAATTTTCATAAAATGGACGTGGATTTTGGGTAATGAGTTTTTTTGTCATAAAATTATCGAAGCTAGTCGAACTAGTCCATTGAGCATTTAAGCTCCTTTCTATTGGAAATTTTTTAATAAAATTTCAGGGTTTTTTTTGTCGTAGGTATAACGGACACAAACACAGAATCGAACACAACACACCCAGAAACGTAGACAAATAATGTACCTATGCAAAAAATATCGAGCGTACCGTACTGCTGATCTTGGCTTTTCAGTCATGCAGTCGTTATTATTCACAATGTACATATATTCATAGAAAAAAACCAATCGAAAAAAAATAGACATAGAAAAAAAAACATTATTTAATCTAATCCCAACTAATACTATTATAAATGCGAAACTGAGTTTGTTTATTTGTTTGTTTGTTTACCTTCCAATCTTCCTGAAATTTTTACGAAGAAGGACATTGGGTACCGGGAAAAAGCACTGTTCCCGTGGGAAATTCACGCGGGCGAACCCGAGGGCGAAAGCTAGTAGACATATAAATTTGATTGGAAAATGAAGCCCAAAAACGTTCATAATAGTGTGGTCCGAATTTAAGGTCCTCAGCTGTTTGTGTCTCTAAGTAAAATTTAAAAAAAATCTAGCTCTCTACGTTAAATGGCTTTTCCCAAATAAGCAAAATTTAGCTCGAATACTTATATTACTAATGTAGGTGAGGATGTACCTCAAGAGATAAGAATCAAACAAAGCAATACATTCTGGGGATTTTACAAACGAGCGGTAAGGTCTGCCCAGGTCGCCGGTACATTTGTGGCTTACCCTTCATTTATTTGCGGACGAAGTAGGATCCTTTATTCTGGGCGAGTAATATGGTATGTCACCGCTAGGTACGTACCTACTGCTTTCCAAACAGGAGGTATTTGTTTATTATAAAGCAACACGGGCGCGGAAGTCCTTGTTGCTCTAAGGATTATAACGATCAATGATGATTTGTTTTGTCAGTGTTTTGTACTTAAAGGTACTTATTGGTCAATAGATTTAGGAGATAATTGGGTACTTAGATACTTATAGGTACAGTCAAGAGTTAAAAGTGCAGTCAGAATCTACAAGGCATTATGTTCATTTAAGCTAGGCAATAAGGTCTACGAGGTATGACTGCACTTATGAAGCTTGACTGTACTGATTAGGTACAAAGCGCATAGCTCAAGCTACCAATACACTCATGGGTCCTGACCTATTACTATGATATAGTCTAATGAATAATAGTCAGTGTAATTTCTAAAACGAATTCTTTATTGTATAAACAACGATTAGTCTCATCTTAAAACTACTCGACATCTTTATCATAAAAATCTTTCAGTAGATCCATATCCATTACCACTTCTTCGCAATACTTCATTTTCTTCACGAAGCTTTTTCTCAGTTCCTCTTCATCCTCCTCCAACATATTTTTGAACTGAGGAGTCCCGATCATGTTTGCGAAAAATCGTCGATTAGCCGTGAATTTCGGAGCAAAACCAACGGTGGTTTTCGATTCGTAGTTTACAAACCCTTGCAGATTATCTACCGAGAATCTAAAACGAAATGTAAGATTTTAACGAGATTTTTTATGATAAGCTCTAAAATTGTGTACATACAATGCTCGTGACTGTACCCGGTGTGTTTGTAATTAATAAGGTTTTTATATACTTTCGCTTTTACAAGTATCATCAATCAGAAGGATATAATATGAAGAAATGATCAATAAGTATTATGCTGGGTTTATATGCTGGCCAAACTTCGACAAATATCAACGATTGCTTGTTTTTTTTAATGTGAGCCAAGTTGTGACACAGGACAAAAATAAGCAATGTAGGTACTGTCAGCTGCGGATAAACTTGACCTATCTTACCGAATCCTATCTCAGTGTTTGTAATATATTGGGTAAAACTAAACGCAGGCGTTTCCTGTTATCGCCGCCAGGCGTTTTGGGGTTCTCACATTGCTCGCGTGCAAGATGGGTCGTGGACGGTCGCCATTGTCCCATGCGATATCGGTTTGATTTTTAATACGCGAGAGGTCCCGCGTTCTTTGATTGCTAATTATCTTGAGTTGTATTGGTGAATTTCCTGTTTGTTAAATAACTATTGAACTTTGTGTTTGTGTGCCCGTCATTGTGACTTTCTCCTGTGGGATGTGACGCGTGGCTGCCCGCTCACTTCTATCTGTTGCCGAGCCGATTTCGGGAAGAAATCTATTTATGTGTTCTGGGGAATTGAGATCTCATGGGTTAGGTAGGGTGATTAGGAATTCCCCCTTCCCGAAGACACTCAAGTTTGGATCCGAAGAGAAAGAAGATTTAGCTTGGTAAGTGGTTTTCCATTGTAATTAATTTATAGGTTAGGTTATTATATAGGGCCCTGTAGCTCCCTTCATAAGCTACGGTGGTAGCAGACTGCGTTAAGTTAGTTAGGTTTTAGTCGGGCAAACGTGGTGCCGCGTGGAGATTTTTTCCCGGTACTTATTTTTACCGGTGGTTTTTTCCCGGTGAAGTTCCGGTACAGAATTCTTCCCGCCGCTTCGTTTGTCCGGATTCTCTCTGCCACATTTTCTGGTAGCAGACCGTAGTTGTTCTGCACATTTTCTGGTAGCAGAGCGTAGTTTATCTACCCTCTATTTGTTCGTTTGTAAAAAATAATTAATTGTTTGTAAAAATTATTAGATTTTTCTTAGTTTGTTTGCATAAGAATATTTGTAACCTTTTTTGTATTTGTTTGCGGTTTGTACCGTGCGTTCCGGGTTTGTGCCATTCTCATACCTACCGCGGTTCTTCGTGTAGTTGTTTGATTTTGTTGTTTTTTATTTACCTTTTGTTATTTTTTGTTTGTGACTTGACGCGATGGCGAAGGCCTCCAATGCTAGGGCGACACTCGCCAACGAATTGAGATGGTTTGTGACGGCCGGTGGACTCCTGTCCCGGAAGGA
The DNA here is from genome assembly GCA_018467065.1 of Ephestia elutella. NCBI lineage: Eukaryota > Metazoa > Arthropoda > Insecta > Lepidoptera > Pyralidae > Ephestia > Ephestia elutella. The sequence continues at coordinate 7,471,577 of CM031572.1, forward strand.
CAGGGAGGCCGCTATACTGGAAAGAGCGGATCAGCTCCGCTCACGATTGAACAACGCGGAAGCGGCCATGGCGGCGCTTACCGAAGCCGACCTTACCCCGGAGGTCTACGCAGGTCACGTGGCGGACCTGGACCAGATCCTGAGTCTGCACGATGACATCGTGGAGGCGGCGGCCGCAATAAGGGCGAGACAGGCTGGCGGACCAGCCCCTCGCACACCTGTTAGACAGGAAGGACCAGCGGTTACTGGTCGGCTCCCCACCCTTCAGCTGTCCCACTTTGGGGGTAGGATGGATGAGTGGGTGGCATATAAAAATATGTTTGAGTCCCTGGTCGTAGCACGACAGGATTTGTCGAAGGCCCAGAAGATGGCCTACCTCCTCTCCACTCTTGAGGGTGAAGCGCGGTCGCTCATCCAGCACCTCCGGGTGGAGGACGACCAGTACGATACGGCTTGGGAGTTATTGAACTCCCGCTACCAAAATTTACGTTTGTTAGCGGATGCGCACGCCGCACAGTTGATGGCCCTGCCCAAGGTGGCCAACAGGGCACAGTTGCGCCTGCAGTTGCTCACGCCCGTTACAGTGGCCTGTAACGCGCTCCGCACACTGGGGCTGCCGGTGGACCAATGGTCCTTTTTGCTGGTGCACATTGTATTGGGCAAATTACCCAATGACATCCGCTCGCGGTTTGAGCGCGAAAATGCGGAGCGGGATAGCACCACCCTACCAACATTCACTGACTTGGTGAAGTTTTTGGAGTTTGAGGCACGGGCGGCTGAGAATACCATGACGGACTCAGCGCCATCCAGAGCGCCTGAACGTAGGCCCTTGGAACCCTCATGGCGAGGGAGGCCCCAACAGGGACGGCAACCGCCACCGCGTGGAGCTGGTGCGCGGGTTGCACACACGGCAGCAGTCGCGAGGGACGCGGACTGCCTGCAATGTGGTCGGATGGGCCACAGCCTGCTGCAATGCAGGGACTGGCAGGGACTGCCAGTACAAGATCGGCGCCGCATGGCAAAGCGGCATGAACTTTGCTTTTATTGTTTGGGCGGTCACTATGCACGTGACTGTCCCAGAGCCATACCATGCAGTGCATGCCGTGGGCTGCACCACGTGATGCTCTGCATGAACCGGAACGGGGATGGCCCCCGGTTGTTGAGGCAGGGGTCCCCTATGGGCGGGGGCGCTCCTGCGCGAAGCCCTCCACCATCGGACGGAGGACGCGGCTTCGCTCGTCGCACCCCCCCTCGGGAGGGGGGTCGCGTACCTGCGCGGGTCTTGGCGGACCGGGACCACGCGCCCCAAGGTCATGGCCAGTATATAGCTGGCCAGGCCCCGGATAGGGCCCCCATGGGCGGGGGCCCTAGATCGGACGTGAGAGTGGGGACACCCCCCTCCACGCGGGTTACCGATGCCCAACACATGCAGCCGCAGCGGTTTTCTCCACCGCTGCACGAGTACCCACGGCTGGAGTACCACCCGCCGTACCATAGGTATGGCCGGGCCGCGGGTTATGCCCCCCCTCAGATGGGGATGTGCACTCGCCCGCCATATTATCCGGGTCAGTGGCGCGCCCCTGGTTTGGAGAGAGTGGGGAGCCCGTAACTAGCTAGCTCCCTTGCTGGGACAGAGCCGCGGACGGTTCTGCTCCCTACCGCGGTGGTCCGCGTATGGGGTCGTGGGGGGGAAGCCATTAATTTGAGAGCTCTGTTGGACTCAGGGGCTCAAAGCAGTTTGGTTACCACTCGAGTGGCACGCCAGTTAGGTTTAGTCGTGGAAGACTCGCCTGTGCCACTTCTTGGAGTTGGTGGCATACAAGTGAAGTGTCTGACGGGCCAGACACTTGTCACCTTTTCTTCGCTGAAGTCCTCCACAATGAGGATCACGACTTCGGCTATTGTAATGGATACCATTGCGGGTTGGCACCCCTCGACAGACATACCGCCGGGTGTGTTGTCTTTGGTTTCGGGTCTGGATTTGGCCGACCCCTTTGTCTTTCATCCCGGCCCAGTGGACTTGCTCCTGGGCTCGGACGTATTGGGTTGGATTTTGTTGGGTACACAGAAGGCTCTGGGTTCGTCTTCACTGATGGCAGTGTCTACGATTTTTGGTTTTGCCCTGATGGGCCCTGTGTTTGATAATGGCACCGCGGAGGAGCCACCGGTTGTCGCATCTGCGTCCTTGGCCAAGACCATGCAAAGGTTTTGGGAGGTGGAGGAGCCACCTATGAGTTCCAGGATGGATCCGGAACACGCTGAGTGCGAAGCCCTTTTTCGATCGACCACGGAGAGGTTGCCCTCCGGTCGGTTTGTAACTAGGTTACCCTTTGTTGCCTCTCGTCCTAGCCTAGGGCAAAGTAGGGCTTGCGGAGAAACGACTGCTGTCCATGGAGCGACGTATGCAGCGTGACCACGTACTTCGCGATAAATATATTGAATTTATGCGCGAGTACGAGGATTTGGGTCACATGTCTCCGGCTCGAGTTGATTGGAGCTCAACTGAGCATTATTTTTTGCCCCACCACGCGGTGGTGAAGGCCTCAACAGGCAAATTGAGGACCGTCTTCGATGGGTCCGCACCCACTTCGAACGGGGTTTCGTTGAATCTGTGTTTGCATTCGGGTCCCAAATTGCATAGGGACATAATTGACATCATCTTGAACTTTAGAAGACATCAAGTGGTTTTTGGCGCGGACATCCGGATGATGTTCCGCCAGACAGTCATACATCCTGAGGACAGGCGATTCCAGTTGATACTCTGGCGTGAGCGCCCTGAGGATCCTGTGACGGTGTATGAACTCAACACAAACACGTATGGTTTGAAATCTAGTCCCTATATCGCCATCAGATCATTGCTTGAATTGGCAGAGCGGGAACGGATCCGCTTTCCCCGTGGGGCTTCCGTGCTGTCACGTGACTTGTATGTTGATGACGTGTGCACCGGAGCCCAAAGTATTGAGGAGGCCCTCCTACTGCGGGATGAATTGATTGAAATATTGAAAACGGGTGGCTACGAGCTACGTAAGTGGTTGTCCAATGAGCCTAGAGTTCTAGAAGGGATCCCGGAGGATCACCAACAGAACCCTCACCTGTTTGAGGATGTGGATGATCCCAACAGGATAGCGGTGCTGGGCATGCAGTACCAGCCGCTAACCGATATTTTTACATTCCAAGTGGACTTGGAAATACCAAAGGTCTGGACTAAGAGAACGGTGTTGTCCGTAATAGCTCGTATGTTTGATCCAAGCGGTTGGATCAGTCCAGTAATATTCTCTGCGAAGTGTCTTCTTCAGAGACTTTGGACTTTGGGCGTCTCGTGGGACGAGCCGCTGTTTGGCTCTCCATTGGATGATTGGCTCGAGTTGTTTTCATCGATTAAGGAAGTCAATCGGATTGCCTTGCCTCGTCGAATATTGCCACCCGGGAAATATCGAGCCAGCCTGCATGGCTTTTGTGACGCGTCGGAGCGAGGCTACGCCGCGTCAGTCTATATGCGGACAGTTGACGCCGATGGCCGGGTCAATGTCTCGCTTTTGTTAGGGAAGAGCAAGGTCGCCCCCATCAGGACTAGGCTGACTATTCCCAAGCTTGAGTTGAGTGGAGCTCACCTTCTCTCTAAATTGTTGCATCACGTTGCCAGTGAGCTGGCGGCCACGGTCGAGATACGAGACATCTTCGCCTGGTCGGATAGCCAGGTCGCGCTTGCATGGTTGCGCGCGGCCCCACATACCTTGGAGGTTTTTGTGGGAAATCGGGTTTCCCAAATCCAGAATATCGGAATTGATATAACATGGAGACATGTGCCGGGAGAGCTTAACCCAGCGGACTGTGCCTCCCGAGGTTGTACGGCACCAGAATTGGTGTCACACCCGCTCTGGTGGGGTCCAGAGTGGCTGATGGGATCAGAAACTTCTTGGCCTGTCTGTCAGACAGATGTTACTTCTTTGAGTTTGACTGGGCTCCGTGTACATGCTGTAGTCGCTGAGACGACGTCGGAGCCGGATTGGCTACTTGCTCGGTATAGCAGTTTGGATAAGCTTCTGGGTGTTACCAGTTGGATTAAGCGTTTCATACATAATTGTAGAAACCCACAGGCAAAGCGGTTGGAGCCGATTGCAGGTGCAGAAGAGCGCCGGAGCGCATTGTTGCATTGGGTCCGTGTCGTGCAGACCGGACGGTTTGAGTCAGAGCTTCGTATTTTGCGCGACGGACGCGCTAAGTTGAAGGGCGCGGTCGCTCGTTTGAACCCGTACATCGACTCGGATGGGCTTCTTCGGGTTGGAGGCAGGCTCCGGAAGGCGGATCTTCCATATGAGACTCGCCATCCTCTGTTGTTGCCCAAGGGCGGACCCTTGGTGCAGCTTTTGGTGTCTGATCGACACATTCGTAACGCCCATGCTGGGTGCAATGCTTTGTTGGCTATTTTGCAACGCGAGTTTTGGATTTTGTCTGCCCGAAGAGCAATCCGTAGTGTCCTGTTTCGATGTATTGCATGTTATAGGTTGAAGGCATCCACGATGCAACCACAGATGGGTGATTTGCCCGCTGATCGAATCCGACCTTCGAGGCCGTTTGACGGCGTTGGAACCGATTTTGCCGGTCCCTTTTCGATCAAGGCTTCTCCCTTTCGTAATGCCCGTATTGTGAAGGGCTATTTGTGTGTATTTGTTTGTTTGGCCACCAAGGCTGTCCATTTGGAGGTGGTATCAGCTCTGACTACGGAGGCCTTCGTCGCCGCGTTGGATCGCTTTGTTTCGCGTCGAGGTCTACCTTCCCTTATTAGGTCTGACAATGGCACAAACTATAAAGGAACTGTAAATTATCTTAAGGATGTTTCTGTGTTTATTGATAAAAGTTGTACTGGTTTAAGTCAAATTGCTGCCCAAAGGGGAATAACCTGGAAGTTTAGTCCCCCAAGTTGCCCCCATTGGGGAGGGATTTTTGAAGCGGCTGTGAAATCCGCAAAGACCCACCTCCGCCGCATTATCGGAGAAACGGCTCTAACTTTTGAAGAGCTGGCCACAGTGTTTTGTAAAGTTGAGGCGGTCCTCAACTCTCGTCCTCTCTGTCCGCTATCTCCAGATCCAAATGACTTGGAAGCTCTCACCCCTGGTCATTTTTTGGTGGGAGGGCCGTTGAATGCCCTGCCCGAATACCCGTGGAAGGATGAACGCGTATATCGGTTGTCGCGTTTTCAAATGTTGCAGCAAATGAGCCAGGACTTTTGGCGTCGCTGGTCGCTTGAATATTTGCATTTGCTGCAGCAAAGAGTGAAGTGGACAGACAGGACTGAGCCTCCCAGGGAGGGTGATTTAGTATTGTTAAAAGAGGCAAATTTGCCCTCATTGCTTTGGCGACGAGCTCGCATATTACGTTTGATTCTTGGCGGAGATGGCACTCCGCGTGTGGCTGAGGTGTTGGTCGACGGTTCGATTTTAAGGAGAGGTGTGACCTCTCTCGCCCGCCTTCCCGTAGAGTAAGCTAGCGGTCTGCTTCTCAGACCGGGACGGGGGGATGTTTGTAATATATTGGGTAAAACTAAACGCAGGCGTTTCCTGTTATCGCCGCCAGGCGTTTTGGGGTTCTCACATTGCTCGCGTGCAAGATGGGTCGTGGACGGTCGCCATTGTCCCATGCGATATCGGTTTGATTTTTAATACGCGAGAGGTCCCGCGTTCTTTGATTGCTAATTATCTTGAGTTGTATTGGTGAATTTCCTGTTTGTTAAATAACTATTGAACTTTGTGTTTGTGTGCCCGTCATTGTGACTTTCTCCTGTGGGATGTGACGCGTGGCTGCCCGCTCACTTCTATCTGTTGCCGAGCCGATTTCGGGAAGAAATCTATTTATGTGTTCTGGGGAATTGAGATCTCATGGGTTAGGTAGGGTGATTAGGAATTCCCCCTTCCCGAAGACACTCAAGTTTGGATCCGAAGAGAAAGAAGATTTAGCTTGGTAAGTGGTTTTCCATTGTAATTAATTTATAGGTTAGGTTATTATATAGGGCCCTGTAGCTCCCTTCATAAGCTACGGTGGTAGCAGACTGCGTTAAGTTAGTTAGGTTTTAGTCGGGCAAACGTGGTGCCGCGTGGAGATTTTTTCCCGGTACTTATTTTTACCGGTGGTTTTTTCCCGGTGAAGTTCCGGTACAGAATTCTTCCCGCCGCTTCGTTTGTCCGGATTCTCTCTGCCACATTTTCTGGTAGCAGACCGTAGTTGTTCTGCACACTCAGTGGGGTCAGGTTTCTCCGCTGTTGACTGTACAGTGTCATCATCATCATCATCCACAGCCTTCCGTGACCCACTGCTGGGTATAGGCCCCCTTCTGTCTACACCAACCTTCTCAGTCCTGGGCCATCCTGCTACAGTTGTAACCAGCAATATTCTTAACATCGTCGACCCATCTAGCTGCCGGATGCCCTACGCTCCGTGTACATACGACGATTTGCCGTCACGTTTGGCATGTACAAATTGTACGGTATAATGGCATGCCTACCGTACAATTTGTACATGCCAAACGAAATCCCTTATTGTGCAGAACAACTACGCTCTGCTACCAGAAAATGTGCACAGAGATTCCGGGCAGACGAAAGGGCGGGAGGGTTCGGTACCGAAAAATTTACCGGGTAAAAAAAATACCGGTAAAAAACCTCGACCCGACACTACGTCTGTCCGACTAACCTAACCTAACCTATACGCAGTCTGCTACCACTGTAGTTTACAACGGGAACTACAGAACCCTGTATATTAAACCTAACTTAATAGCTACAACCACCCACAAACCCAAGGGTCACTTACCAAACTTAATCTTCTGCTCTTCGGATCCAACTTCGAGTGTCTTCGGAAGAGGAGGGGGTTGTTCCCTAAATCACCCAACCTACCCCATGAGATCTCAATCCCCAGAAAAAATACCTGATCCGTCTAGCAGTTCCACTCGGCAACAGATTTCGGCGTCCCCAGGCAGCCACGTTTCGCATCTCACAAGAAACAGTCAAAGTAAAAGGTTTCACAAACACAAATGTTCAATAGTTATTTAACAAACAGGAAATTCACAAATATAACTCAAACTAATAAACAATCAAAGGACGCGGGACCTCTCGCGTATTAAAAATCAAACCGATATGTCAGGACAAATGGCGGCCGTCCGCCATGCCATTCACGCGAGCAATTTCATGCGGCGCGGCCTCCCCGCGCGATGTCCAAACAATACTGAATTCAAAATGGTCGCTCGCGACTGCCGACGCCGGCCGAGCGGGCGACGACGCTACTAATATGAAACTACCGCACGCGCTAGAATATTACGGCGGCGAACGGACAAAACAACATAGATTTTATTACAAACATCCCCCGTCCCGGTCTGAGAAGCAGACCGCTAGCTTACTCTACGGGAAGGCGGGCGAGAGAGGTCACAGCTCTCCTCAAAATCGAACCGTCGACCAACACCTCAGCCACACGCGGAGTGCCATCTCCGCCAAGAATCAAACGTAATATGCGAGCTCGTCGCCAAAGCAATGAGGGCAAATTTGCCTCTTTTAACAATACTAAATCACCCTCCCTGGGAGGCTCAGTCCTGTCTGTCCACTTCACTCTTTGCTGCAGCAAATGCAAATATTCAAGCGACCAGCGACGCCAAAAGTCCTGGCTCATTTGCTGCAACATTTGAAAACGCGACAACCGATATACGCGTTCATCCTTCCACGGGTATTCGGGCAGGGCATTCAACGGCCCTCCCACCAAAAAATGACCAGGGGTGAGAGCTTCCAAGTCATTTGGATCTGGAGATAGCGGACAGAGAGGACGAGAGTTGAGGACCGCCTCAACTTTACAAAACACTGTGGCCAGCTCTTCAAAAGTTAGAGCCGTTTCTCCGATAATGCGGCGGAGGTGGGTCTTTGCGGATTTCACAGCCGCTTCAAAAATCCCTCCCCAATGGGGGCAACTTGGGGGACTAAACTTCCAGGTTATTCCCCTTTGGGCAGCAATTTGACTTAAACTAGTACAATTTTTATCAATAAACACAGAAACATCCTTAAGATAATTTACAGTTCCCTTATAGTTTGTGCCATTATCAGACCTAATAAGGGAAGGTAGACCTCGACGCGAAACAAAGCGATCCAACGCGGCGACGAAGGCCTCCGTAGTCAGAGCCGATACCACCTCCAAATGGACAGCCTTGGTGGCCAAACAAACAAATACACACAAATAGCCCTTCACAATACGGGCATTACGAAAGGGAGAAGCCTTGATCGAAAAGGGACCGGCAAAATCGGTTCCAACGCCGTCAAACGGCCTCGAAGGTCGGATTCGATCAGCGGGCAAATCACCCATCTGTGGTTGCATCGTGGATGCCTTCAACCTATAACATGCAATACATCGAAACAGGACACTACGGATTGCTCTTCGGGCAGACAAAATCCAAAACTCGCGTTGCAAAATAGCCAGCAAAGCATTGCACCCAGCATGGGCGTTACGAATGTGTCGATCAGACACCAAAAGCTGCACCAAGGGTCCGCCCTTGGGCAACAACAGAGGATGGCGAGTCTCATATGGAAGATCCGCCTTCCGGAGCCTGCCTCCAACCCGAAGAAGCCCATCCGAGTCGATGTACGGGTTCAAACGAGCGACCGCGCCCTTCAACTTAGCGCGTCCGTTGCGCAAAATCTGAAGCTCTGACTCAAACCGTCCGGTCTGCACGACACGGACCCAATGCAACAATGCGCTCCGGCGCTCTTCTGCACCTGCAATCGGCTCCAACCGCTTTGCCTGTGGGTTTCTACAATTATGTATGAAACGCTTAATCCAACTGGTAACACCCAGAAGCTTATCCAAACTGCTATACCGAGCAAGTAGCCAATCCGGCTCCGACGTCGTCTCAGCGACTACAGCATGTACACGGAGCCCAGTCAAACTCAAAGAAGTAACATCTGTCTGACAGACAGGCCAAGAAGTTTCTGATCCCATCAGCCACTCTGGACCCCACCAGAGCGGGTGTGACACCAATTCTGGTGCCGTACAACCTCGGGAGGCACAGTCCGCTGGGTTAAGCTCTCCCGGCACATGTCTCCATGTTATATCAATTCCGATATTCTGGATTTGGGAAACCCGATTTCCCACAAAAACCTCCAAGGTATGTGGGGCCGCGCGCAACCATGCAAGCGCGACCTGGCTATCCGACCAGGCGAAGATGTCCCGTATCTTGACCGTGGCCGCCAGCTCACATGCAACGTGATGCAACAATTTAGAGAGAAGGTGAGCTCCACTCAACTCAAGCTTGGGAATAGTCAGCCTAGTCCTGATGGGGGCGACCTTGCTCTTCCCTAACAAAAGCGAGACATTGACCCGGCCATCGGCGTCAACTGTCCGCATATAGACTGACGCGGCGTAGCCTCGCTCCGACGCGTCACAAAAGCCATGCAGGCTGGCTCGATATTTCCCGGGGGCAATATTCGACGAGGCAAGGCAATCCGATTGACTTCCTTAATCGATGAAAACAACTCGAGCCAATCATCCAATGGAGAGCCAAACAGCGGCTCGTCCCACGAGACGCCCAAAGTCCAAAGTCTCTGAAGAAGACACTTCGCAGAGAATATTACTGGACTGATCCAACCGCTTGGATCAAACATACGAGCTATTACTGACAACACCGTTCTCTTAGTCCAGACCTTTGGTATTTCCAAGTCCACTTGGAATGTAAAAATATCGGTTAGCGGCTGGTACTGCATGCCCAGCACCGCTATCCTGTTGGGATCATCCACATCCTCAAACAGGTGAGGGTTCTGTTGGTGATCCTCCGGGATCCCTTCTAGAACTTTAGGCTCATTAGACAACCACTTACGTAGCTCGTAGCCACCTGTCTTCAATATTTCAATCAATTCATCCCGCAGTAGGAGGGCCTCCTCAATACTTTGGGCTCCGGTGCACACGTCATCAACATACAAGTCACGTGACAGCACGGAAGCCCCACGGGGAAAGCGGATCCGTTCCCGCTCTGCCAATTCAAGCAATGATCTGATGGCGATATAGGGACTAGATTTCAAACCATACGTGTTTGTGTTGAGTTCATACACCGTCACAGGATCCTCAGGGCGCTCACGCCAGAGTATCAACTGGAATCGCCTGTCCTCAGGATGTATGACTGTCTGGCGGAACATCATCCGGATGTCCGCACCAAAAACCACTTGATGTCTTCTAAAGTTCAAGATGATGTCAATTATGTCCCTATGCAATTTGGGACCTGAATGCAAACATAGATTCAACGAAACTCCGTTCGAAGTGGGTGCGGACCCATCAAAGACAGTCCGCAACTTGCCCGTTGAGGCCTTCACCACCGCGTGGTGGGGCAAAAAATAATGCTCAGTTGAGCTCCAATCAACTCGAGCCGGAGACATGTGACCCAAATCCTCGTACTCGCGCATAAATTCAATATATTTATCGCGAAGTACGTGGTCACGCTGCATACGTCGCTCCATGGACAGCAGTCGTTTCTCCGCAAGCGCCCTACTTTGCCCTAGGCTAGGACGAGAGGCAACAAAAGGTAACCTAGTTACAAACCGACCGGAGGGCAACCTCTCCGTGGTCGATCGAAAAAGGGCTTCGCACTCAGCGTGTTCCGGATCCATCCTGGAACTCATAGGTGGCTCCTCCACCTCCCAAAACCTTTGCATGGTCTTGGCCAAAGACGCAGATGCGACAACCGGTGGCTCCTCCGCGGTGCCATTATCAAACACAGGGCCCATCAGGGCAAAACCAAAAATCGTAGACACTGCCATCAGTGAAGACGAACCCAGAGCCTTCTGTGTACCCAACAAAATCCAACCCAATACGTCCGAGCCCAGGAGCAAGTCCACTGGGCCGGGATGAAAGACAAAGGGGTCGGCCAAATCCAGACCCGAAACCAAAGACAACACACCCGGCGGTATGTCTGTCGAGGGGTGCCAACCCGCAATGGTATCCATTACCATAGCCGAAGTCGTGATCCTCATTGTGGAGGACTTCAGCGAAGAAAAGGTGACAAGTGTCTGGCCCGTCAGACACTTCACTTGTATGCCACCAACTCCAAGAAGTGGCACAGGCGAGTCTTCCACGACTAAACCTAACTGGCGTGCCACTCGAGTGGTAACCAAACTGCTTTGAGCCCCTGAGTCCAACAGAGCTCTCAAATTAATGGCTTCCCCCTCGACCCCATACGCGGACCACCGCGGTAGGGAGCAGAACCGTCCGCGGCTCTGTCCCAGCAAGGGAGCAAGCTAGTTACGGGCTCCCCACTCTCTCCAAACCTGGGGCGCGCCACTGACCCGGATAATATGGCGGGCGAGTGCACATCCCCATCTGAGGGGGGCATAACCCGCGGCCCGGCCATACATATGGTACGGCGGGTGGTACTCCAGCCGTGGGTACTCGTGCAGCGGCGGAGAAAACCGCTGCGGCTGCATGTGTTGGGTATTGGTAACCCGCGTGGAGGGGGTGTCCCCACTCTCACGTCCGGTCTAGGGCCCCCGCCCATGGGGGCCCTATCCGGGGCCTGGCCAGCTACATACTGGCCATGACCTTGGGGCGCGTGGTCCCGGTCCGCCAAGACCCGCGCAGGTACGCGACCCCGCTCCCGAGGGGGGGTGCGACGAGCGAAGCCGCGTCCTCCGTCCGATGGTGGAGGGCTTCGCGCAGGAGCGCCCCCGCCCATAGGGGACCCCTGCCTCAACAACCGGGGGCCATCCCCGTTCCGGTTCATGCAGAGCATCGCGTGGTGCAGCCCACGGCATGCACTGCATGGTATGGCCCTGGGACAGTCACGTGCATAGTGACTGCCCAAACAGTAAAAGCATAGTTCATGCCGCTTTGCCATGCGGCGCCTATCTTGTACTGGCAGTCTCTGCCAGTCCCTGCATTGCAGCAGGCTGTGGCCCATCCGGCCACATTGCAGGCAGTCCGCGTCCCCCGCGACTGCTGCCGTGTGTGCAACCCGCGCACCAGCTCCACGCGGTGGCGGTTGCCTTCCCTGTTGGGGCTTCCCTCGCCATGAGGGTTCCAAGGGCCTGCGTTCAGGCGCTCTGGATGGCGCTGAGTCCGTCATGGTGTTCTCAGCGGCCCGTGCCTCAAACTCCAAAAACTTCACCAAGTCAGTGAATGTTGGTAGGGTGGTGCTGTCCCGCTCCGCATTCTCGCGCTCAAACCGCGAGCGGATGTCATTGGGCAATTTGCCCAATACAATGTGCACCAGCAAAAAGGACCATTGGTCCACCGGCAGCCCCAGTGTGCGGAGCGCGTTACAGGCCACTGTAACGGGCGTGAGCAACTGCAGGCGCAACTGTGCCCTGTTGGCCACCTTGGGCAGGGCCATCAACTGTGCGGCGTGCGCATCCGCTAACAAACGTAAATTTTGGTAGCGGGAGTTCAATAACTCCCAAGCCGTATCGTACTGGTCGTCCTCCACCCGGAGGTGCTGGATGAGCGACCGCGCTTCATCCTCCAGAGTGGAGAGGAGGTAGGCCATCTTCTGGGCCTTCGACATATCCTGTCGTGCTACGACCAGGGACTCAAACATATTTTTGTAGGCTACCCACTCCTCCATCCTACCCCCAAAGTGGGACAGCTGAAGGGTGGGGAGCCGACCAGTAACCGCTGGTCCTTCCTGTCTAACAGGTGTGCGAGGGGCTGGTCCGCCAGCCTGTCTCGCCCTTATTGCGGTCGCCGCCTCCGCGATATCATCGTGCAGACTCAGGATCTGGTCCATGTCCGCCATGTGACCTGCGTAGACCTCCGCGGCAAGTTCGGCTTCGGTAAGCACCACCATGGCCGCTTCCGCGCTAATCAATCGTGAGTGGAGGTGATCCGCTCTTAGCAGTATGGCGCCCTCCCTGTCCTTCCGGGACAGGAGTCCTCCAGCCGTCACAAACCATCTCAGTTCGTTGGCGAGTGTCGCCTTAGCATTGGAGACCTTCGCCATCGCGTCAAGTCACAAACAAAAAATAACAAAAGGTAAATAAAAAACAACAAAATCAAGCAACTACACGAAGAACCGCGGTAGGTATGAGAATGGCACAAACCCGGAACGCACGGTACAAACCGCAAACAAATACAAAAAAGGTTACAAATATTCTTATACAAACAAACTAAGAAAAATCTAATAATTTTTACAAACAATTAATTATTTTTTACAAACGAACAAATGGAGGGTAGATAAACTACGCTCTGCTACCAGAAAATGTGCAGAACAACTACGCTCTGCTACCAGAAAATGTGCACAGAGATTCCGGGCAGACGAAAGGGCGGGAGGGTTCGGTACCGAAAAATTTACCGGGTAAAAAAAATACCGGTAAAAAACCTCGACCCGACACTACGTCTGTCCGACTAACCTAACCTAACCTATACGCAGTCTGCTACCACTGTAGTTTACAACGGGAACTACAGAACCCTGTATATTAAACCTAACTTAATAGCTACAACCACCCACAAACCCAAGGGTCACTTACCAAACTTAATCTTCTGCTCTTCGGATCCAACTTCGAGTGTCTTCGGAAGAGGAGGGGGTTGTTCCCTAAATCACCCAACCTACCCCATGAGATCTCAATCCCCAGAAAAAATACCTGATCCGTCTAGCAGTTCCACTCGGCAACAGATTTCGGCGTCCCCAGGCAGCCACGTTTCGCATCTCACAAGAAACAGTCAAAGTAAAAGGTTTCACAAACACAAATGTTCAATAGTTATTTAACAAACAGGAAATTCACAAATATAACTCAAACTAATAAACAATCAAAGGACGCGGGACCTCTCGCGTATTAAAAATCAAACCGATATGTCAGGACAAATGGCGGCCGTCCGCCATGCCATTCACGCGAGCAATTTCATGCGGCGCGGCCTCCCCGCGCGATGTCCAAACAATACTGAATTCAAAATGGTCGCTCGCGACTGCCGACGCCGGCCGAGCGGGCGACGACGCTACTAATATGAAACTACCGCACGCGCTAGAATATTACGGCGGCGAACGGACAAAACAACATAGATTTTATTACAAACACTTATATCTAACAGATAAAGCACATAATGCATTATCTATAAGGGAGGCTGTGTTTGATGGTAGATAAATAGGTAATTGAGATGGGTCTTCGTTAAAAAAGCTACCCGTCAGCGCCCTCGTCAAGGCACAATCACGTGTCCCTGACTTCTGTGCTGCAGGAAAAGCGACTGCAATGCATTTGGGTACTAAGTATTTATTTCCGACGTTTGTGTTTAAAATATACACTCACTGATTCATTGGGGATTCCACGCAGCGCATAAAAATGGTAATAAAAGCTTTTTTTACAGCTTCTGCGATTTCCATGGCTGCCTGTAATTTTGCACTAAAAAAATACGAAGCATTAAAGGTACATCATATATTTTGAACTGAACTAGGTATTACCTGTCTACGTCATTAGGTGAACTTTGATCAAAATGAACATAATATCACTCACGCTTTAGAGCTTTCTAATAATAAAGATTTGTCGATAAATAAAGTTAAAAGTAGTAACACAAACGAACATTTCGTTAATAAAAACATTGGAAAATGTTAAATTTTAAAAACGGATTGCTACATAAAATATGTTCAACTCATATTGATAACTTAACCATAAACAGAAATTTTTATATTGATCGATACCTATAGCTTGTAATATTTACAATCATACCTAACTTGATGTTTTATTTGATCCTTATGCAGAGGCAAAGGTAGTGATTTTAATATCTTTATGATTTTAATATTTAAGCACAAGTAATACAAAAACTATGCGCGCGAAGAACTATGGACCTATGGGATGGTGAAAAAATATGTAGGTACATATATTTTACTAGCTGTTGCCCGCGGCTTCGCTCGCGTTAATCCTTTCATAGCGGATGCCTACGTCATAACATCTACCTGCATGCCAAATTTCAGCCCGATCCGTCCAGTGGTGTGGGCTGTGCGTTGATAGATCACTATATCAGTCAGTCACCTTTGAGTTATATATATATAGACTTCGATGTTTTCTTGAATCTATCAATCTTCAAAGCACATAGGTAGGCAAGTATTATGTTTAGCTACTTCTTATTAAGTATTTAAAATAAATGCGAAAGTGCGTGTTTGTTTGTTAGTAGATCTTGCCGAAACGGATTTCGATGAAATTTGGTAGGTACCTATCTACCCGTGGAGAGAAACCTGGAATAGCCTTTGAAATATATATTTATTTATTTATTTTATTTTTATATTCAAACAGGAGCAGAGATCCGACGAGCACGCAGTAAAATAATATGTTTAAAATCTTAGACTAGGAAAAAAAAGAAAGGCTGTACTTAGAATAGAATACTTAGTTTATTCGTTTACTGTATACGTAACATAAAATATGGTAACATAAATGATGATAAAATAATAAAAGTCATAAATGAGACCGACATGCTTTATCAAATAAGAACAAGATTTTGTGCCTATACACCGTCAAGAAAATTCTAAAGGAAATTGTAATTTTTCCGTGGCCCAGGCCAGGCTGAGAGGGCTGCGTTTTGAAATGACATTTGAAACAAATTTCCGCCGCCGCCGCGGATGTCGCCGGAGGCGTTCGATTGGAACATTGGCCCGATAATTATTAATTCCTTCAAACCGCATCCGGTTTTGGAGTATCTGGGGCGTACTCGCTGTAACGTCTATTTCCTTTCGAAGGAACATAGCAAGTTATTGCGGAAATGTATGTAGTTTGATAAGATGTGCAAAAATACTTGCCTACTATTTATTTCTTTTCGAGAAGCTTGCTGCCTAATAGCAGATTTATCATATTGGGAATCAATTAATACATACACGCCTTTTTCGCCTGAAGGTTGGCAGAGACTAGCGATTTCCACTTGCTACGATCCTTACAGATCTCTCTCGCTTCCTTTACACTCACCATAATTAATACGTAAGTATATAAATAATTTAGTTTAACTTGCGAGGTTCTTCAAGATTACTATACATCTATCTATGTAGAGTAAAAGCGATATTAATTTATCGGGTATTTGATCTGTCACGCGTGCTCAGAACTGCCAATCGCACTCGGTCTTGTCCGCTCGGCTGGACGGCAATTAGTTGCTGCTAGTGGGCAGCATGCCTCCTAGATATCTTCGATATTTTGTCTCAACCACATATTCTTTACTAGCTGTTGCACTCGGCTTCGCCCGCGGCAAAATGTAGCCTGTCTCACTCTCCAGGCTTGCAGCTATCTCAACACAAAAAAATCACATCAATCCATTGCTTCTTTTGATGTGAAAGATGGACAAACAGACAAACACTCATTCATATTTACTTATATATTTGTGAGTACCATACTAAGTTGGATAGTTGGTATCATAGAGCTAGAAAAAAAAAATTACTTAGAGGCACAGACAGATGAGGAAGCGGGATGTCAGATATGGTTTTTGCCTATGTTTGTATTCTGTGAAGCAAATTTTTTGTGAAGATTGGCATTTTTGATGTGTTTTGGTTCCATAGAATTTGTAGGCAATCTGTAAAAAAATTGAATTTGGAACACACTTTTATGAACGTTTTTGGGCTTCATTTGACAATCAAGTTTGTCTATGGTTGGTAGTATGGTCAAAGGATGGAAAGTTCATAGAAAAGGGGCCTCAAATATATCTACTACTACTACAAATGAAACTGTATATCCGTGAACACGTCAGTAACACGTGAATGTGTGCGTTTTCATAGTCATAGCGTCCCAATACACACAAGAACGGCGGAGAAGTGCGGGCGGTGCGCGGGGGTGCCATATTGCGGGAGGGCCGGGAGCTTCCTTTCTGTACGTAGTACTAATTGTATAATACGTAGTACTTGTAGAGGTAAGACAGTGTAATCTATTTATAAGCAAATTATATGAAATATAATTCAGTATCTACTCAACATTCGGACTATCAATTAGCTCCTAACACACCACCTTTACATGGCGACCCTGCCATATTTGGTGTCGGTGCGACGCGTGTAGTTTCGTATTTCGCCTCGGTACATTGCAAGGCGTCTAACTAACAAAATGGGCAGTGCAATATTGGATCTCTATCTATCGACGCGGAAAGTGAATATTATAAATCATCATAATGGGCGCATCTCAGACTAAAGAGGAAATTATTTTGGCGCAAAATGCAGCTGGAGGTTTTAATCAAGCCACGATAGAACAACATATGGGATTAACGAATATTATGCTCCTCATTATCCTAACTGTACTATTTGTCGGAGTGTGCGTGGTCATATACCATTTTTACAAAAAATGCCACAGAAAGTGGATTAGAGACGAGATAAGGGAAACAAATAAGAGAGAGTCATTCCTGATGAGGTCATGGCGTGGACGGCGTGAAGCAGATAAGGTCGAGCAGGTCTAAGGCGTCAAATACGGAAATGGTGCAATACAATACAAGTGTCTGTTCTGTTCTGTTCTGTTCTGTTCTGTTCTGTGCCCTCCCAGCCAGTGGTTAAACTGCAAGAGTTTGGGGCTGGAGTCCACCTCCGAGGAGTGTACTTTCCGCGAGAGAGCCGAGCCTGAGCGTTATGGACATTCTCGGTTTCGTGCCGTGGAGAGTACTCCGCTCAGACGTGAAACCTAATCCCCAACTCGAGAAACCAGTTGGGCACGTAGATAGGATTGGGAGTGTAGGGCGGGGCAGCCAGGAAATTGGAATGACAGGAGTTTTACAATCGACCGGATTCTAGCACCAAGCCAATAAATTAGGAAATAGATACTATACTTGGTGTGTAATATATACATGGAAGGGAATGAATGGGCTGCGTTGATGATACGGCCGGGTCTTCATGTCGCTTGCTTGATTCCTGTGGGCGCAGAAGATTTTAATGATGTCGTTGTCTGGTCCTGGGCGGTTCGTTTGGGGTTGGTGGTCTACGTCTTCTTTATGGTACTCATGGTTTCGTCGCTAGAGTTTCCTGGCGGGTCGTTGGTGTTTACTGTAACCTCCATTGGTTCATCTGGCTCTGGGTCCGTCTCCGTGTCTGTTTCAGAGTGGGCATAAATTTTTTCTGCTGCCTTTTTCATTTCTGATCTATTTTTAGCTAATTCCGTCCATTCCTCCTTTGTTTTATTCGTGTAATGGCGTATGTCGTGGTTAAGAGACTCTTCCCAGGAATAAATGGGACGTCCAACTTTGCGTTTGATTTCTTTGTGATTGTGGGCTGCGTGAAGTAGGTGAGGGCTTGTTCGTCTTAATATATGCCCATAGTACGAAATCCTTCGTACTTTTACTATTTTTGTTATGGTTTTTCCTCCTAGTACGTCTTTTATTTTTCCTTTGGGTGGGTTTTTGAGACGTCTAACATGCTACGTAATATTTGCCTCTCATATTTTCTGAGTCGGGATCGGTTTGCTTTAGTAAGCGCTGTTACGTTAAGGCCGTAGGTCATACAGGGTCGAGATCACCATTTTATAGAGAAGCAGGGTAATTTTCCATTCGATTTTGTTGTTTTTTATGAAAGGTATTAGTGACTTAGAATTTTTGATGGCTTTTACGCAACGTGTTTTAAGTGTAGCCTTTCGATTGTGTGAGGCTGTTATGTACGTACCGAGGTATTTAATTTCTGCTACTGGTTCGATTGTTACTCCCCCCAATGTTCTGCACGGTTGTTGGTCGGTTAAAGGGAAAAATGGGTCGCGAACTACCAATTTAGTTTTTGTTTCATTTATTGTGAGGCCGACTGTTTGCAGTAAAGATTTTAGTTTTAGAGTGATACGGTTGAGAACCTCCAAGTCTTCCCCTATTAAAATTAGGTCATCCGCGTACGACAGTACTAAAGGTAGCGTTATTTCGGTATCCTGGTCGAGTTTTACTGCCTCGTCTTCCTCCTCGAGCGTCCTGAGAACGTCGTCTATGATTATGGTAAATAGTCTTGGGGATAGTGGGCAGCCTTGCTTTACCCCTTGCCTTTGTTGATAGTATGAGATGATTGTCCGCACCATGAGATGAATGTTTTTTCATTCATACACGCTTTTATTATTCGGTTAGTAAGTGGCGCGCCTACTCTTGTTAAGAGTATATCTTTTAGAACTTCCAGACTGACATTATCGAATGCTTTTTCTAGATCCAGTGCCGCTACAAACACAGTTGTTCCTTCTCTCCATTTTGTATCTAGTATCCGCCGCAGTGTAAATATATGGTCATCTGTCGATCTATTGTCTAGGAAAGCTGTTTGGTAGCTTCCAAGTGCGTCGGTTAAGGCATCTAGTTTTTTTAAAAGGAGGTTGGCGTATATTCTGTACCCAACGTTACATATGGATATTTTCCTAAAATCGTTGATTTGTTTGGGGTGTGCTATTTTTGTATTGGTACTTGTTTAGTGAGGCGCCATTCCTCGGGGACCTCGTTGGTTTGCCAGATTAATGCCATTGTTTTAGATAATTCTACTGTGAACTCCTCGGGGGCATATCTATACAGCTCAGGTACGATTTGGTCCGTGCCCGGCACGGTGCCATTTTTCATACTTTTTATAACGTTTTGTATATCTTCCGTGGTGGGTGGTTCCATGTGGGATAGTTCGTTGCTTTTTTCCCCCACGGTGGCAACTTGTTGACCCTCGCTCTTTTTTAAATCTGCAATCCAGTTGGACATCGGTATATAATATTTAGTCTGTGCTCTGGAGCATTTTCTTTTATGGCTACGAAAGTATTTATAAGTAATTTTCATACGCTTCGATTTATGAGCTTTGCTAAGCCCTTTGAAAAATAGTGCTGCTTCTTTAGCTTCCTCGTTTTCAAGGGACTTTTTAAAGTTGCGGCGGGCCTCGGTTACCTTACTATGTAAAGTTTTGTTTTGAGGGTCTTTTGCTTTTAAGAAGATAGCTTTTTGCAGAGTAGCAAGTGCAAGCCTACTTTCTTTTGTTCTCGCGATTGGTTTTTGTAATACTTCGTGGGCCGCTTCTTTTAATATATTGTTCAAGATGTCCCATTTTAGTGGCTCGGAATTGGGGTTGAGTGATTTAATTGTTGTAATTTTTTTTTTTATTATGTTATGATAAGCAGTTTCACGCGTGCCATCTTGTAATGATTCGTAGTCATATTGTTTGTAGTTTTTTTTTTTTTTTTTTTTTTTTTTTTTTTTTTTTTTTTTTTTTTTTTTTTTTTTATCCATTTTACATTGCAATCTGTCTCAGAGACAATCAGCAATATTTTTGACTTATAGTAGAAGTCGTCTACTATTGGCGGATATTTTGCGAGGCTTGCAGTCCTGTGACATATCCTCTTGCATGACAAGTTAGAGCAAATCCTGGGGTACTCTTTTTTTAAGTCTGCGAGTGCTTGGAGATATATTATCCATTAAGTGAGTTGCAAGGTTATTTGGATGTGATTTCAGGCGATCTTTGTACTTTTTAACTTTGTCTATAATTTCTTCACGCACTGTTTTTATATCCAGATCATGGTGGAGTCTCTCATTTGTGATATACCATGGTGCATCCACTATCATTCTCAGCATCTTTGATTGGAATCTTTGCAGGATTTCCACATTTGAATTAGCCGCCGTACCCACAGCTGAATACCGTATGTCCATACAGGTTTTATAATGCATTTGTACAATAACAACTTGTTTTCCATGGAGAGCTGGCTGTTTCTGTTGATTAGCCAATACATTTTACGCACTTGTTGTCCCATTGCAAGGCGTTTGGTGAAGATATGTTTTCTCCAAGTTAAACGTCGATCAAGGTACATTCCAAGATATTTAGCCTCTTCAGATTGTGGGATTTGGATATTGTTTAGCACAACCGGAGGGCAGGTTTGTTTTCGAGTTGTAAATGTGACCTGTACAGACTTAGTCTCATTTGCTTTGATGCGCCAGTCTTTCAGCCAGTTTGTCACTTCATCACCAGTCTTTCAGCCAGTTTGTCACTTCATTTTTTATTATGTTATGATAAACAGTTTCACGCGTGCCATCTTGTAATGATTCGTAGTCATATTGTTTGTAGTTAAATTTAGTTTGTTTTAATTTGAGGGGTTTCCGCCTACCTTGTTGATTTTGAGAAAGAGGATGTCCGGATGATGCCCCATACTAGTTTGTGGTCCGAGTGGACACTTAGGTTGTTTTCGCCCATTATGCTGTGAAAGTATATTCTCATTTTCATACTAGTTATGATGTGATCGATTTGCGATACCATTGTTGTTTTTTTATTGTCTGATTTAAACGTAGTACGACATGTAGATCTACCAAATGTGCTATTTATTGTGAGTTGTTGTTGTTGTATAAGGTTAAGAAGGTATCTCCCGTTTGTGTTGGAGTCCATGTGATAAAGGTTTTTCCCGATTTGCTTAGGGAAAGAGCCCTTGACGTCCTTTTTCCCTATATGTGCGTTGAAGTCGCCTAATATGATAGGGTGTGCGTAGGTCGGAGCCTTCTGAATTAAATTCCCTATCTGCGTGAAGCAGGACATTGATTTTACTGGGACATGGGTTGTTATGATTAAAAGATATATTTGGTTTGTGACATTAGCGAGACTAATGCGAAGAAGTGTCGCCAGGACGTTTTGGCTTTCGCGGTATACCTGAATTATTTCGTGATTTATGTCGTTCTTGATTAGTATTGCTACACCTCTGCGTTCCACCGTATTCTTTCCGCTACCTAATATCCAGTTATAATGTTTGGATTTGTATTCTCCGTTAACAAGATGGGTTTCTTGTAGCCCTGCTATGGTTATATCACGTTCGGATAGCTCTTTATCAATCTTGATTTTAGTCTGTGTCTGTGCACAGCCTTTTACGTTCCAGGTCGCAATTGAAAGTGAGTTGTATGTCCTAGATATAGGACTTGCTAATGGTAGGAGGGACGGAGCCCATTAGGGCCGATTTGACTGTATATAATTTCGGATCCGCTTGATAATGGGCTTTGTGTTGTATCTTGATAATTTGTTCTGCATTTATAGCTAGGTGGTGTTTTGTTGCCGGGTTCGCGGAGTGATTGATTATGTGCGTTGGATTTGTACATTATTCTCATTTTGGGTAAGATTTGTAATGTCTGCGATGCTATCATAGTGGTTGTTTTCGAAGTATAGGTATATGTTTGCCTCCACTGGGCTTCCTGAAGGACGATATATGATTGGGTCTCGGTACTGTCCGAAGATGTGCACGTTAACTAGATAATACTCAGCTGCGGCAATTATTGCATCTTCGCCTCCCCAAAACCCGTCATCAAATTGCTTTTCGATGTATCTATCAATCAGTTCGTTATGTGGTGGCTGATTGCTCGTATAAGGGCAGTCCGCCAATTCGAAGATATTGTTTTGTAATGCAAGGTGAACGCGTTTTACAAGTTTGTTATCTTTAATATAAGTTGCGATATCTTTACGTACCATGTGGTGATCAAATGTAAGCCCAAGTACATTATTTATTTGGTCGGCTATAGCTCTAAAAAGGCAATTGCCGTCTTTGACCATTTCTCGGACTATTATGTCTTTTATGATTATGGTGGTCATTATTTGTGAATTTAGGACCAGATGTTTGTCTATTGTTTATTAGCGATAAGAAGCGCAATGGGTTTAGAATATTTTGGGTGAGGGTTTTTAACTGCCCCAGCTGCGTAATTTTAAAAGAGTTTTTAGTGATTCTTTCGTTTTGTTTCCGTGAGAAAGCGTCTGTTATGTTTTCTAGCAGATGTTTTATTGCTGGATGTTTAGTGATGTTGTTTGCAGTTGGGTTATTTAGTATTGTATTGTATATTGAAATGTATTTTTCTTTGTCGGCGTGGTGCTTTTGGGCTTTACCAGTTTATGTTTGTTGTTAATTGGCTTAAATGGCTTTTTTGTGGGCCGGTTTCCCGTGTGGATTTTTTTTCTCGGATTTATTCTCAGCTTTTCCAGATTTAAACTGGCGGAATAGATATAATGGATTAAACTATCGCATGTGATATATAGTGGGTCTAGGTTCCATTCGAAATTAGAAACAGGCGGAATAATTATGATCAAAGGGGCTATTAGGTGGTTTGGATCTCGGTTATATATGGACGATTAAGTTTAGTTAGCACACTTGCGCGTTTGGATCGATATTCTGATAAATAGCTCGACTGAGTTTAATTTGTTTAATTTTAAATGATTATATGGCTAAGAGGACGAATTGATTTCGGCTAGGTTTAGGACGCGGAGAGTTAGGTGGTCTACATCTAGATTTGGTTAAAACACGCACACGTCGCGAGGATAACGGATGGAGTTGAGTTGCTTAGGTATATGAGTATATTATTATTATTGTTTTTTTTTTTTAATTATTATTAGTACATCCCTGTTGCGGCTGCGTTTGAGAGGCTGAAATAAACTGTTAGGTACCTTATTATCTAAGTTATGGTAAGTTCACTTGAATGCTAGGATATAAACCCTGAGGGAATAGGTAGTATCCGACTTATATCCAGATTATGATCCGACTACAAACTAACAGGCCCGATTGCGATTGAATTCATAGAGCTGAAATTTTAGAGTTATAAATTTTGATAGTTATATGTAGATTCTTGAAACCATGTATGCTTGGAGAAATAATTAACAAAATGATTCTAGGATGGTTTCTAGGCTGTAAACCGTTAATTGCTGGGTATGGTAGGAGTATGTTAGATGGACGTAGTTTAGATTATATTCAATGCACAAGCGGGCGGAATCAGTTGCCGTCGAATTTAAATGCTGGAGTGTAGTAATTTATTGTTTAAGTTTAATATAATCAAAGCATGCAAAAGACTGGATGTTTAATGGGTAAGGCTGTCTGCCCCTGAATTTAACTTAAGCAGTATTTAATTAGAACTATACTAAAGTCCGACCTCAGACGGGCAGAGTCAGTTGCGGCCGGATTAAATGGTGAGATATATATATGTAATGGGTTTGAATTTCGGGATCAATGTTATATCAGATCAAAAGATTGTAAATGGAAACGTTTTTGCGGAAATGGGTACGGTAGTAATAGTATGTGCTGATCACTGGAAAAATTATTTCAAATAGTCACATGCAGGTCTTACGTCACATGCACTGCACAGTTTTATTTGTACTAATTAATTTTATGATTAGACTGAGTTGAATTCATTCGAAGTTTTTGGGAGTGTTTAATGTAGGGTAGTGAAACCTCGTGCATGGAAACTTCTCACCCAATTGTTTCAGCCTACTCGTAGAACTCCCAGGTCGCGGGTATTTTTCTTCTTCTTCAGTCGATCACTGCACTTCTTTAGTTTAATGTTTATCGCGGATTTGTTGTTTTGGACCACAAACACATACACAAGAAAAGTTGTTTGTTTGGGAATCGCTGGTAGCTAAGAATTTTTCACGACCCGGGGGCCGTAGTCAATATTACACAGATCGAAAAGTCACCGATTTTTATATTGACTAAAATTTATTAGACTTTGCACAAATTTGACACAAATATATAATCACGAAAGGCGAACTGTTTGTGCGAAAAACAGAATGCGAAGGCACAGCGACGCGGCAGTAATCTCAGTTGTCCTGAGTTTCAAATGTGGAATAAAGGTACTATAAAGCAGTCTAGGTTAACAATCTAGGTTAAGATAGAGTTAATTGTGTAAAATTTACAGTGTTGAGTTATATTAATTTTCCAAAATAGGTACGGATATGTGTACTGTTCACTGGCAAAATGAATTCAAATGATCGCATGCACTACAAAATTCTTCGTTCACTACACTTCTTTTATTTAATTTTAAAGTTTATCGCGGATTTATATTTTGGGCCAGGGAAATTTAATATTTATTTGGAAATCACTGATAACTTAGAGTTCTTCACGACACGGGGGTCGGGGTATTCACTCGAGCGCTAATAACACTATTTTATTTTTTGTTTTAATTGTATATAGATTAGATTTATTTGATTTGGCACAAATTAATAGTCACCGGTAGACTATTTTCGAAAAACAATATGCGAATGCACACATCACACAACACAGCGCGGCCGTAGGTAGAAAGGATAAATGTTGCAGAGGCGGACTCTTTCAACATTCTATTGTTTCGAGGAGCAGGCTAAAACGCGTGCGCACCCGACAAGGTCCCGGACGAGACTCCTGGTGCAATACAATACAAGTGTCGGCATGAAAATGAAGTGATAAAAAAAAGAATATAAATAAAAAAAAAATTGCGAAAATCTAAATACAAACGACTTTTAAATAAATAAATTAAATGGACACTGACTTTTAAAATAATGGATAAAAATTAAATAATCTGAAAATAAATCATTACGATATAAATATGAAGTGCAGTGAAGAGTGTAACGCGATACGGCTTCGTATGGATGGACGATAAGTAAACAATAGTTAAGGGTAAGCTCTTATATTTGTTGTAATGTTATGGCTCAATTGATTTATGATTTATATGAGGAATTATTATGTGTACGTACTTACTTAATAAAAATAGGACCTACTAGGCGAATAGGAGAAATTCTTGAAAAGAAATTAAGAGAAGCTAAACAGATAAAAATAAAATATGATAGTGTATTAGAAGAGGTTAATAAGAAGTTAAGTGATTTAAGAAGTAAAGATTACGAATTATTGTGTAAACATTGTACTTTATTTGAAGATTTATTTAAAGAAATAGAAAGTTTGTGTAAAAGTAGTAAAAATATAGTTACGATGGAGAAATTTAGCCATAAAGTAGCTTTGGGTTTATTATCTGTTATGAATGATGAGGAAAATAGCACAAAACACCTAATTGATACTATTGAGTATTATTCAGAAACACTAGATAGTGAATCACAGAAGAAATTAATATCTTTTGTATTGAGAAGTAGGTTATCACAAAGTGCAAAATTACTTTTAAATGATAAATATGACACTATTACTGATTTAGTACTTGCGATGAGATCGTGCTTGTTAGCTAGAAAATCACCAACAGCAATACAGAAACAATTATTATCATTGAAACAGAATGAGATGTCGATTGTAGATTATGGAAAAGAACTTTCAGAGATGTTTGTCAATCTTACAATTTCGCAATCACAAGGAGATTCGGAAAAATATAAAACTTTAAAAAGTATAAACGAAAATCAAGCTATTAGACAATTTTCTGAAGGATTGCGAAATCGTAGGATTTCCACTATTATTTTAGCTCAAAAATTTACATCCTTAAAAGATGCAATTCAAGCAGCGGTGGAGGAGGATGTCGCAACCCCATCGACTTCCAACAATGTTATGGCAATGAGGAATTATCGTAATAATGGTAATAATAATTTTAGAGACCGTAGTAACTACAATACAGGTCAGAGAGGATATCGAGGTAGGTACACCCATTATAATCAGGTGAAACAGGTGTCTATCGGTCATCGAGGAGGAAACCAGGATACGAGAGTTTGGTCCAACAGAGGTGGTCGTGATAATGGTTATAGAGGTTCGAATCCTCGCCGAAATTTCGGACAAAGGAACTATCGAGGTAGGACAAACAACCACAATAATCAAGTTCATATGATTTCGCATGATGACGTAGAGGTAAAAGCTGAAACGAATTCTAATGTTCAGTTTTTTCGTGACTAAACATCAAATATTGGCTAGCAACAATACTTGTCATGTAACATTACACTTGTCTAACAACTGTGCATATTCTTGGTTAGTCGACACTGGCGCTTCCATATCGGCTATAAAGTATAAACATATCAGAGAGCAAAATATTCCACTCCAAAAAGAGCACATAGTGATAGACGGCATAGGCGGCAGAGTTAAATCAATTGGATACGTTTGTTTACAGCTATTCATACCACCTATGATGAACAGTGTTACTCAGAAGTTTTATGTATTCGATACTTTACCTTGTAGGGCGAATGGAATAATTGGACGAGACTTTTTGAATAAGTATAGAGCGACATTAAATTTTGAAAATAAATCGCTATGTTTATATTCAAATGAAAATAAACAGATAGTCATGCCCTTAACAACTAATCATTGTTCGTTTAATATTCCTTCCAGATGTGAGACTATACATTATATTGATACAGATTTGATGGAAGAAAGTGTTGTATGTTCGTCTGAAATATGTGATGGTGTTTACATAGCTAGTGCATTAGTAAAACCTGAGAACGGGAAAATCCCTATACAAATTTTAAATACGACTGAAAAGAATTTGACATTAAGTGAAATAAAACCTATAGTTCACAAAGCTAGTGATTATCAATTTTGTGCGTTTGGAAAATGTAATAAAAATGCTGATCGGGTAAGAAAATTATTAATGGAGTTAAAGTTAGATTATCTTAATATGGAGGAGCAAAAATCTATTGAAAATATATGTGCGAAATATTCGGACATATTTTATTTACCTTCGGACAAATTATTAACAACTAACATTTATGAACATAGCATACACTTAAAACAAAATACTGAACCGATTTTCGTGAAACCGTACAGATTACCACATTCACAAAAAGATGAAATTCAAAAACAAATAAATAAAATGCTTAGTGAAGGTATTATAGAACCTTGTCAAAGTGAGTGGTCAAGTCCGATACTATTGGTTCCTAAAAAAATAGATTCCACAGGTGAGAAGAAATGGAGGTTAGTAATAGATTATAGGAAAATTAATAATGTTATTAAGGAGGATAAGTTTCCCCTTCCAAATATTCATGAAATATTAGATTCGTTATCGGGTTGTGTTTATTATACACATTTAGACCTTCACCAAGGTTATTACAATGTCAGCTTAGAAAAAGGTAGTCGAAAATATACTGCGTTCTGTTCAGGTCAGTTTCAAATGACTAGGATGCCTATGGGTCTAAAAACTAGTCCTAGTTCATTTTCCAGGATGATGAATATAGCTATGACAGGTCTTAGGCATGAAAAATGTATGGTATATCAAGATGATTTAATTTGTATGGGACGGAACCTTGAGAGTCACAATAAAAACTTACAGGATATATTTCAGCGACTCAGAGAAGTGAACCTTAAATTGAATCCGAATAAATGTGAATTTTTGAAAAAAGATATTCTATATTTAGGTCATGTAGTTTCGTCAGCTGGTGTTTTACCAGACCCTGAAAAAATTAAAATAGTTCAAAATTATCCTGTTCCAAAAACAACAGATGAGGCAAAAAGATTTGTAGCATTTGTTAATTACTATCGGAGATTTGTTCCAAATTTTGCTGAAAAGGCGCATCCGTTAATTCAATTATGCAGGAAAAATGTAACATTTGTGTGGGATGATGCTTGTCAAAAATCTTTTGTAAATCTTAGAAATGCAATAATTTCTCACCCTGTTATGCAATATCCCAATTTATCTCAGAAAAATACATTTATAATTCAAACAGACGCATCGGGATATGCTATAGGTGCAGTTTTAAATAACAACGACGGTAGACCAGTAGCGTATGCAAGTAGGAGTCTAAATAAAGCGGAAAAGAACTATCCAACTATCGAAAAGGAGTTACTAGCAATAGTTTGGGCCGTAAAACATTTTCGCCCATATTTATACGGTCGGAAATTTATTATACAAACGGATCATAAACCGCTTGTTTATCTGTTTAATATGAAGGATCCGTCTAGTAGGTTGATGAAGTTCAGAATGGCTTTGGAAGAGTATGATTTTGTGGTGGAGTATATAAGAGGAGCTGATAATGCAGCTGCAGATGCATTGTCTCGCTTAAGGATATCATCGGATGAATTAAAAGAGATGAATGAGCAAATGGTGAGTGTCATGACGCGTAGACAGAAAAGACGTGAGAATGAGAAAATTAAAGATTCTGGGAATAATATGCTACCTTCTGACGATTGGAATGATCACCCGAGAGTCATAGGAACACATATTAAACCTAAGACATCTATAGAGTTAAGATTTGCAAATGTTACAGACATGCAATCTTTAAGAAAAATGAGATATAAGAGTAGTAAAACGAATACATTATTATATGTTGAAGAGAAAAAGAGCATTTTTATTAATCCAGCTTCTCAATCACAAATTTCGTCAGGCGAGTTTGCGAGAGAGCTGTGTGTTTTATGTAAAAATAATGAAATAGGTGAAGTATGTTTTATTAAAAATAAAAATAATTGTACATTTATTGAAAAATTAATAAGCGCTATAAAAGATATAAAAGACTGGTCCGGACCACGGTTGTGTGTTTTAAATGATATAAAAAGGATAGAAGATAAAGATGATAAACGAGTTATTTTAAATGACTTCCACCTTTTGCCTACAAGTGGCCATGCAGGCATTAGGAGGATGTTCACAAATATTAAAAAATATTACTATTGGCCTGGGCTTGAAAATGACGTAAAGGAATTCGTAAAACGTTGTGATAAGTGTCAGAGAATGAAATATTCTTCACATTATATAAAAGAGCCCATGGTAGTGACGACAACTGCTAACTCAGCGTTTGAGAAGATTTTTCTTGATACTGTCGGACCTATAGATAGGGATGATAATAATCATTCATATATAATCACGATTCAGTGTGAATTAACTAAGTATGTTGAAGCATACCCTATGGTAACAAAAAGTAGTGTTGAAATAGCTCAGAAGTTTGTAAACAATTTTATATTAAGGTATGGTATTCCCAAGGTTATAGCGACAGATAGGGGAACAGAGTTTTTATCGTCAATCTTCAAAGAGGTTTGTAAACTTTTAAATATAGAACAGTTGCAGTCAACAGCCTATCATCATCAGACACTGGGTAGCTTGGAGAACACTCACAAAAGTTTAGGTAATTATCTACGTATACAATGTGAAAAACATCCTGAGACTTGGAGTACATGGTTACCATTTTGGTGTTTTTCACACAACACTTCCGTTCACAGTGAGACTAAGTTTACACCGTTTGAGCTCGTATTCGGTAAGAGATGTATTTTACCATCAAACCTCACAAAGGATTACGTAGATCCATTATATAATGTAGATAGCTATCCCTTAGAATTAAGATACAGGATACAAACTTCTCAGAAAGAAGCGCGAGATAATTTAATATTAAGTATAAATAGAAGGAAAGAAAAATATGATCGAAATAGCAACTCTATTATTTACAAAGAAAATGATCTTATTTTATTAAAGAACGAAACAGGTAATAAACTCCAAAGTATTTATTCTGGTCCTTATAAAGTTGTAAAGGAAATTCCTCCAAATGTTGAAATTATAAAAAATAATAAAGTAGATTTAGTTCATAAAAATAGAACGAAATTGTATCATGAGCCTATAAGAGATAACAGTGAGAATGATTCATAAAGTACCTAGTGATTGCATTGTATAATGAATGTGTCAGGTCAGCGAAAGTTATTTTGAGCCTGTACTTGTATTGTAAAGCATATTGATTTTTTTTTAATTTTTGTGTTATGGTTTTGTAGGAATAAGTCAACAGACAATATAAACATTTATAAATAAATAACGGTATAACTTTTAAAATATAAAAAGAAATTACTCATTTAATCTTTCACTTGTAACTTGTATGTTGTGTTTCTTGCACTTGTAACCTTTATGTTATTGAATTAATGTGTTGCTTTTATTAATAATATTATTAAAACTAAAGCTTCCTTAAATAAAGTATAAATTTAATATTTTTGTACATGTATTACTAAAATAAATAGACAACTATAGAAAAATATTGTTGATTTGTGTAACGATAAAATTAAAATAAAACTATATTTTATTTTAATTTCTCCTGCGAGGGAGATGTAGAGGTAAGACAGTGTAATCTATTTATAAGCAAATTATATGAAATATAATTCAGTATCTACTCAACATTCGGACTATCAATTAGCTCCTAACACACCACCTTTACATACTAATCCTAACTAATATTATAAATGCGAAAGTAAGTTTGTTTGTTTGTTGGTTTGTTTGTTGGTTTGTTTGTTGGTTTGTTTGTTGGTTTGTTTGTTGGTTTGTTTGTTTGTTTGTTTGTTACCTCTTTACGTTTTATCTACTGAACCAATCTTCCTGAAATTTCGCATACACATAGCTGGAAGTACGGAGAAGGACATAGGGTACCCTTCATCCCGGGAAAAAGCACAGTTCCCGTGGGAAAATCACGCGAGCGAAGCCGCGGGCAAAAGCTAGTTATATTAATTCTGTGGTATGGTGGTAGTGCTAGTGGTAAGGTACTTGCGGCTATCTCAAAAAGATTATTTTATCTTACAAAAATAATCACGTTTATATGAAAGACTAGACTAGTTAGCATTTCTTAATCTGCCTTCACCTAATCAGATATTTTTAATTAAAAAATCTCGACTCGATTAAAAAAAAAAACGTACCTTTAATGTGTTTGGCAGTTACGCTGCCGCTGATTATAACTTTCAATGGTCTATCAAAAACTACTTGACATGACAAGCAGGTTGAGATTCTGCACGTACTGGCTTCACCCACGGATGGGTGCAGCGGTAAATCGTCTTTACCCCCATGTTTACACGTTTATCAAGTTTTTATTATTTTTTTTAGAATAACCATGGGTAATATTAATTACTTATTATAAAAATCACGTAATGCACTGGAAGCCTAAAGAAATATTGCGAGACCCATCCAGTGATTCTCTATTTGTGAAACAGGACGGCTGTCAAGCGCACCGGCCGGCTTTCGGGGGCCCATGTCGTACTAATTACTGAGCTGCTTTTGCTATTTTCGTAATTTTATAAAACGGGTATAATAAACAATTCATGATTGGTTCTAGAGCAATTTATTGCGTGAAATAAAATTAGTTTAATCAATCAAAAATTACTTCATATATATTTTCATAATTTGTACATTGTTATTACGTAGATATTGCAAACAATTACACTGCTCGTATTATAAGAGTTTATTTATTTATTTATTTATTTAGCTTAAGGCACGCATACAGTGTTTACATATAGTATTATATAATAAATTACAGTAACATGTAGTTTACTTCAATATGTAAATACCAATTATCAGCGAGCACAACTTTTACCAATAATACAATTCGCTGCCGTAAATGGAAGAAAATAATGATAAAATTAAAAAGTATCACTTATGTAAATACCAATTATCAGCGAGCACAACTTTTACCAATAATACAATTCGCTGCCGTAAATGGAAGAAAATAATAATAAAATTAAAAAGTATTACTTATGAAAAAGCTTATAAAATAATATAAAAGATGTAAGCCATAAAATTTTCAAAGGACTACAGTTTTAGTTCTTTATCAATGTTTTTCAGTATTTTACGTTTGAATGTATTGCGGTTGTCGTGAAGAATATCAATTTCGGGAATTTTATTGTTTATTTCATTGTATGTAGTGCATATTCTAGCTAGAGGTTGATGTATGCCAAGGTTTGTTCTAGAGTATGGTAGGGTGAAAGTTTTAGTTATGGGTTTGCGAGGATATTTAAAAGGAACCGTAAAATTGATTGAGTTTAATATTTCAATAGAATTAACTTTATTATGAAGAATATTATGTAAGAAAATGAGATCTGAGATAGTACGTCGTGTTTTAAGACTGGTTATATGAAAGAAGGAAAGACGTTGCTCGTAGGGTTGACTGGGAGCAATACTGTGAGTAACGCAGGCCAGGTGCCTGGTGAACGCGCGCTGGATACTCTCTATTCTCTGTGACGCAGCGGCGTAGACTGGATTCCAGGTTACAGAAGCAAATTCGAGGCGACTACGTACCAAACTGTTATATAGGATTATTCGGCACCTAGATTTAAATCCTTTTAATGTACGTTTTATAAAACCAAGCATTTTTGCACTATGGTTTACTATGTTGTGTATATGTGTCGCAAACTTAAGTTTCTCGTCTAAAATTATTCCCAGGTCTCTAACTTCTGAAACGTTACAAAGGTTTTCTCCATTCAGTGTATAAGTACTTTTAATCACATTTGTTTTTTTTGTAAATCTGATATAAGTACACTTGCTGGGGTTCAGAATCATACCATTTGAAGTACACCAGTTATTAATACTATCTAAGTCTTCTTGGAGGAGTTCTATATCATTCAAGGTTTCAATGGTGCGGTAAATTTTCAGGTCATCTGCAAATAAGGAAACTTTACTATGGTGTATATTATTTGTAATATCGTTGATGAAAATTAGAAATAAAATCGGCCCTAGGTGAGATCCCTGAGGGACTCCAGATTCTGCATAAAACTGTTTTGACTCATGACCGTTGACTACTACAACCTGAGTTCTTTTAGTAAGGTATGAATTGAACCAGTCCAGCAAGGAGCCTCCTATACCATAAGCTCTCAATTTTTTAATTAAAATAGTATGATTCACTTTATCGAAAGCATTGCTGAAATCGGTGTAAATAGTGTCGATTTGCTCACCAGAATCAACTCTACGAGAAATATCAGATACCATCGCAACTAGATTTGTTTCTACTGACCTGCCCTTCCGGAAACCATGTTGAAAATCAGATAAATCTTTTTCGATATGTTGGTAAATATGCGGGTATAAAAGTGATTCGAATAATTTTGAAAAACAAGATAGGATTGATATAGGTCGATAGTTTTTTACAGAAGTAGTATCACCTTTTTTGTGAACCGGAACAATCCTACCAGTTTTCCACTCATCCGGGAAAACTGCGTTTATCAAAGACTGATTGAAAATTATGGTTAATGGCAAGGTTAGTGCTCTTCGACATCTGTTAACAAATAAGGGAGGTAAATTATCTGGACCGGGACCTTTTAGGATATTTATTTTTTTTAACGCTGTAGATACCTCTTCTTCGGTTATTTTAATTATGGACGTAAAATTATTGCTAACGGGAGTATTAGTATCAGATGGGCTAGGAGTTGAAGTTGAATAAGCAGAGGAGAATTGATTTACAAATAGGTTTGCAATGCAAGAGTTATATCAAGTTAAGAAAATATCTTAATGTTTCATTCATTTAATAAAATGAATGAAATATTTTTTGGATATTTTCTTGGATGACTGAATGCACAAACATATGAACACATATATTATCCATACTTAATATTATAAATGCGAATGTTTGGATGTGAGTTTGTGAGTTTGTGAATTTGTGAGTTTGTGAGTTTGTGAGTTTGTGAGGATGTTTGTTACTCAATCACGCAAAATCTACTGGACGGATTTCGATGAAATTTGGTACAGAGGTAGATAATGACGTGGAATAGCACATAGGCTACTTTTTATCCCGGGAAAAAGCACTGTTCCCGTGGGAAATTCACGCGGGCGAAGCCGCGGGCAAAAGCTAGTTTTATAATAAAAACTAGCACGGGCCTTGGACTGTGTTCCCGTGGGAATTTCTGGAAATCCTCTTATAGTGCTCTCCTACAATTCCCTAGGAACCTACATGCCAAATTTCAGCTTCCTACGCCCAATAAGTAGTTTTGGTTATGCGTTGTCTGTCACTTAAAACGCTTAATTTTAATCACTATTATTATTTATCACTATTATTGCTTATTTATGTCACTTAATTTTATACAAATTGATAATAGAAGGTAAAACAAGGGAGAACAGGACCAATCTGAATATTCAAATGATATGAGCATTATATGTACAAGCTAATTTTAAAACCACAGGCACGCACCTATTTGGTTCTAAAATTAGAGTTGGGAGCCGAAATCTGAGAATTACGTAGAATTGTGAATATAGATATTTGCAGAAAGCCCTTTTCAATTTGAATATTAGCCGGCTGATAACGAATTCGTCGGCGGGGATGAACGCCTCGCCCCGGTAATGAATATTTTGCAATTTCCCAATCCTCCTACCGAATTCTGTTTCATTTTGATACCTATTGAAGAGGTCTACCAGGAGCTTGCTCTTATCGGTGTCATAACGTGGCAAAAACGTATAAATAAATATACATATATTACACATAGATATATTAAATCTTTAGTCGTATTTCCTCTTGACTGAGGGTCGTGGTCATTAAATGGAATTAAACACAGAATGACTCTCTTGGAAATTTTAATAGAGTGGTTTGACATTGCTTTCGCCATTTCACAAACTAGTTGATAATCATCAACCAGAGTGCAGGTTTCCTCACGATGTTTTTTCTACACCGGAAGCACGTGGTGGTCGATAAAAATTAACATAGGTACATGAGTCAGATTGGTATACAAACTCATGTAACACGGTCAGGATTCGAACTTGGGACCTTTGCAGCCACAGGCGGGCGCCCTACCACTCGGCCACCACCTTTTCATATATAGCTAGGATATTCATAATGATTTTGATACGGATACTCACGCGTCTTGTTAGCCGGATTTGCCGACTAGTTTCGACTTCATACGGAAGTCATTTTCAAGGCGAGTAAGGACCGTCTTTCCAGTGACGCAGTGTGGCCACTAGACTGAGCGAACACATTCGTAGCCTGAAGAAACTGGACAGCAATGGTTCGGCCATCGCTGTACATGCCATCGAAACGGACGCCACTCATTACATCCGGTTTGACAAAACCCGGGTGTTATGCAGGGAAAAATATTTCGTTCCCCGAAAGATAAGGGAGGCTATTGAAATAAGTCGGCGTCCAATCGAATGCGTGCGTGAGTATCCGTATCAAAATCATTATGAATATTTCTCACGTTAGTTTTAATCAAATTAGCTAGGATATTATATTTATTTATTTAAACTTTTTTGTACACACATACAAAAGTACTGTACAAAAGGTGGACTTAATGCTAAAGCATTGCCTCACAGTCAAACCTTTTAGGGTTGAGCAGAGAGTTCATGTGGGTGTAAATACTTACCTATTAGTTAATTCAAAATTTGTAGTGCTAGATAAACTTTAATACACACATCTAAAGTGAAGTGTTAAGAAATAAATATTTGATTATAAAGCACAAGTTATAATTTCTTATTATTATTTCGTCAAAGAAATTATATAGGTACATGCGTGGTATAAGTCAGAGGAAAAGTAAAGGTAAGTCAATATAACAGAAAATAAATTGAATTGCCTTTACGCAATACATTTATCGTAAAACTGAATATCGATAGAGTCATGAAAGGTTTTCCAATATTTACGATAGAAGTGGATTGTAAACAATTGGTTATACTCGGAATTTCTGATAAATTTATGTGAAGAAAAACGTGGTTTATTTTTACGAGGTTTTTTTTGTAAGATTATCAATTCTACCTATAGTGTGCTTACATATTTTGTTATGGAAATCGGTTCAGCTATGTTTTAAATCTTTAACGTTTGTCTAGATGATATTGGTTGCCTCGGTTATTCCGATAGTATGACCGATGAAGTAGGTAATTTATCTGGTATTACAGATTTTAAAAAAATGATCACTGTACAATATTACTCTAGGGTAGAAATAACTATACCTACCTTAAATTTTAGTGAATTTTGTTTGTTTGTTACTCAATCACACAAAATCTACTACTTTGACAAAATTTGATATACCTACGGGTGGAAATTACCAGGAATACCACATAGGATTTTTTTATCCCGACATATACACATACACACAAATGATAGGATACACACACACACACACACTAGGATTTTTTTTCTACTTTTTCCCGGGAGCGAAGCCCCAAGACGTAGCTCGTATAAAATATAGGAATAACAGGAAGTTGCCACGTGTCTTCGAAGACAGGAATTCAATATATTGCTCTCTGGACCCGCCTACTACATTCCTGCACGCATATATAGCTACCTAATAAGAATACACACAAATACCAATCATGTTTTGTACCATATTTTAAAAATACTGATATAATGATAAACGTTATGTGAGTAAACAAATTAACAACAAAAAATCTAAAATATTGTGTACTGTCTAATAATAAAGCAATCATTAATTTTAACACCTGGTACCAGGTTTAAAAGTTCTAGCATTCATAGAATTCTTACAGTATAGTATAAATATGAAAGTTTTTTTGTAAATCTAGAAATTCAATTAAGCCAGCCTACTATGGGTATGTTTATCTTCACTCGGACGAAGCTGGGGGTAAAGATATAAAAATAATAGGTTCCATTGCCACTGTGACTTTGTGCAAGCGCAATTACACGTTTAATGGAATGGTGCCTTTACTTAAATATCCTCGGGCAATTTGTTAACCCCCTTCCCCCACAATTAAATTTAAAGGGAACCGCCAGTCTTTCGCCTTGTTTTGATTTAAAGGAATTAATTAGTGTAACTTCTGACTGTCGAAATCGCGCGCCTTAATGTGAAATAATCTTTATGATAAAACCAGTCCTGCAATTCTTTCACTCACGAACTTATATAAAAGAGAAATAGAGGTGAGTTTGTAACGCGGCGACGCGTTCATCCTCTTTGATCCATTTATGCGTGCGCTGGCACATACATACTCATTTCACCTGTCATAAATTTTAAACTGTATTCATACACATTCGATTCTACATTTTGATATCATTCTTGACTCAGTTTATGTAAATCACTTATCATCTAACATTATAAAGATAAATAATGTATCTAAAATATATTTAATATATATAAATCAACATAGACCCGTCCAGGGTAAGTTTTATTGGTTCTTTCGGAAGTGATTCTAAATTTATAGTGAAGTGTGTTTATTATCTTTTTCTAACCGTTCTAAGTTTTTTAAGTTCTAAGTTTTAAGGCTTTTTGGGATTAGGAGGAACCTCCACCCATGTGCATTCATCTAAATCTAGCTAGTAAAGAATCAAACATTGACATTCAGATGGCGCTGATTAATATAAATTTCACTATGGTTTCTTCAGTAGTTAGAGAAATCCTTAAACTTCATAATGTAAGTATGTAGTAGAAATCCCATTTGATTTATTAGGTAGATATGTCCCGCTATCACACACTAAAAACCCGTTTACGGCAATTATAAATTTGAATGGAAAAATAATTTATAGTGTTTAAGATGTAAGTAAAATCACCGCTCTGACCATGGGGTCCTACTGCCTTTGTCGTACTAATCGGACCACATGAACTTTATTTTCCTGTTGGTTCGATTAATCGAACTACCAGGAATTGTGATTCCTCTTCGTCCTACTCGTATTTGACATTTCTACGGCAGGTAAAAGGAATTATACTTGAATACATAACTAACAAACTGTTATGTCCCATTCACACAATAATAATCGAACCATGTGAACTTTATTTTCCGGTTGGTTCGATTAATCGAACTACCAGGATTTGTTATTCCACTTCACCCTTCGCGTATTTGGCATTTCTACGGCAGGTAAAAGGAATTACACCTGAATACATAACTAACAAACTGTAATTCCATTCACACATAATTTATGACTATACCTCTGGACGTCTGATGATGTTTAAGGTAGTGTAGTTTCTGAAACATTTATTAGTCCTGCCAATTATAATTTGGTGCGACAGCTGTGTCCAAATGGAGTATTTCGTTGTTCTAGCTTCAACTGAACGAGCGACGTAGCAGATGTGGCGCCTCGTCAACGATGAAGATGCGACAAGTCACAGTCGAACAGCGAATAATGTCTTTCATATAAAAAATAAAATAGTTTTAACCTATTTAGTTTTTTTCTCATAACAATTGAGCGATTTTTATGACAGCTGATTAAGAAAAAAAAAATCAGTATAAAAAAATCTCAACAGATGGAGTTTTTTGAAATCAGAGTTGTAATAAAGGTTGTACCTATATTGTGCGCTTTTTATTGGCAGCCAGAGGCAGAAAAAAAATCACCTAACTGTTTGACAGTTGCACAAATCACAATATTGATATTTTTTTGATGTTTTTTTACTAAGTTTTTATTTTAATGAAATTTTGCTTTTTGTATTTATTTTTTTCTCTCGCCTTTGCTTAAGCGCCATCTATGAAGTCATCTGGAAATATTTTTTTTTAATTTTGGTCTCGGAAAGTCCCTCATTGGTTTTACGCTGAACGATGTTCTTAATTTTTCTATGGATTTTATTAATTTGAGTTTTAGCGCACTTTTCATGTTATTTATTTTGAAATATAAAAAATATATAAATGTTGGATAGTGTGTTCGGAATTAAATGTTTAATCACCAGTGCGATCACCAAAGTGCCCAAACAATCACATATTTTTTTTCGAGTAGGTATTTATGTCTGTGTAAACGCAAACAATACATATTACATTTTATCTGCGCTAGGCTTTATCGTGGCTACGACCGTCTACGCTCGCGCCGATCCTGTAACATTTCGGCGTAGACGCTCGTAGCTGTGCTACGCTTGCTACATAAATTACTACACGAAGCATTTAATTTAGTTACTAAACTAGTAATGAATTATTTATTATTCTACATACTAATGTAGAATAATAAATCATTTGTTCATTTGGCAACTCTATTTCTACATTTTAAATATAGAATAATTAAAAAACTTAAAAATATAAAAGAGGGGAACCACTGGCAGCGGAACAAAGACCCAATCAACCGGTGTGGTGGTCAGGGCTCCAGCGAGAGGAATCTCCTCACAATACGGACTGTGTCCAAGGTACCGCCTTCTGGATACGACTCTTGACCTAACTATCGAGCGAGAGTCTCTCTAGATTTTTATTATCATTGCAACGAGGGGAATTTTCTAATGTTAGATGGAGGAGCGAAGCTCCGCGGGTTCGCTAGTCATTGATGTGCAAACTCTGCATTTATTGACTTCCTTTGAATTTTATATCATTCACTAAGCATTTTATAATTTATTGATAAATCGTAACATCCCGTGACTTGAATACCAACTTTTGAGAATTTTGACGGAATTGCGGCCACCAAGTCGTCCTTGTTGGTGCTCTCTTTCGTGAAATTAACTGTAATTTTATTTTCAACAATATTTAAATACGCAATTTTAATAAAGGCTTATTATAGTGAAGCGGAGAGAGGCCATTATATTGTAATGAGCCCATATTTCATATGTAATGTTTTGTATCAGCACGACTCGACAGGGAATAAATTATTGATTTTCCGTTATGGCAGACCCACGTAAGCATAATATTTTTATATCAAATATACGATAATATTAACGATGTACAACAAATGTATGTCAGATTAGGGAGATCACAGGGGAGTCCTGCGGTTTGCAAATTTTTGATGAGGTTGCGTTTTTATATTCATATGCGAACAATTGCATTTATATCGAATCTGAAGTTTTTTTTTCGAAATAATAACGAAACTTACATAATTTCTCAATTATTTGAAATACTGTTAATTTAAATACAATGCTGTCAATACAAAATGTAGCTATTTTTACTTCAATCCATTGTTGGCAGGAGAAAATAAAAATTCTCTTTTCATTTTATGATAGTTTTGCTCTGCGTGTGAACCGGTCATTTATAATTTTTATACATTTATTTTAGAGATAAGTTTTCATTTTTTGTACCAATTATAAATATCCTAAATATGCATGACATAATGCGCCAGTAAGATAATGCGATGGCTCAGTAACCCAAAAAAAAAATTGATACTAAATAGAGTTATCCATTTGTAAAGTAGTTATTTTATATCTACTATCGAAAACTTACGGGATATTTGCTTTCAGTGGTGGGTCGTTATGTTAATGTTATTACTGAGGCTCAGTAAAATATTAAGTTAATAAGTAATGATACACAAAAACTAGCCTTTTATTTTTAAATAATTCTTTTTCTCAAACTCGTTTTTTTTTTAAACTACCAATATTACAATATTGGTAGTTTTTAAAAAGTTTTCGATCTCAGAGTTCATATAACGATTGTCTAAGAGTTGTGCATAGAAGTTTAGCTTATAAATAGTTTTAATTAAATAACTAGGTAAATAAATTCACTTGAAATTTACGCAAAAGCTGCGACACATCTTGGTCAAAAATAGGTGTGCTGTAAAAATAACTTACAAAATAATTACACATTTTTTTTAAATTCGTAATATTCGAGGTGACTTGTCATCAGATGCGAATAAGTACTAATTCAAAACTATTTATTTGAAATTTATTGAATTGCGGGACCACTGTTGGAATTCACAATAATTTATGAATTCCGTCCCAACTAGTAGAATTCCAAGACACAAAGGTATTGGAGGCATCTATTTATACTGGTGACTGAACATGGATAATATAGGTAGGTACCTATCCGTAGATAGTTTAGTTTTCTAGCCTTATAAACCTATAAAATAAAGATGGTATCATTTTGTAGGCACAGCTCAGTTAGCCTTTTATGCAAACTCGGTCGCGCTCGTTTCAAACGGCATGGCTAAATCGATAGTGGTATCAGTTTTCACACCATTAGGTCTCAGTTGCGAACTTAACGTAAAATTCGTAAAATATGCTTTTGGGACGCTCATGTATTCCTTCCTACTACGTTACCTAGATTTTTATTACTTACTTTTCTATAGTTTACTTTTTTATATAAAAAACAAATGATGTAGCACACTATACTAACCGCAATCTCGACCAGTAAGTAGGCAATACTTACTGGTCGAGAGGTAAATTAATTCTAAACTTTGTCGTGACAATAAAGCATTACACAGATAACAATATCGTAAAACAAGTACTTTGTAACCGGAATAACTAAGTACTTTAGCATCAAAATGTATACTGCTAGTTAGTTTCAGATGCGGCTTTAGCATTGCATAAGAACTGTCCTCATGCTATTTATTTGGAAAAAAAATCCCGTTAGGTACGTTTTTCATAAAGATATATCGCAGCTACTTTGATTAAATAAACTGTTTATTTAGATACAATACAATGTCAGGATATTTCGTCGTATCGGTATCTTGATTCTCTAATCCGCGACTTCGGATCGAAAATGTTACCTCGTGTGATACGTAACGTTCGTTTCTATCGGATTTCAGTTCGATCTAATCTCATAAAGGGCGAAGGCATCCGCTCTGAGACACAATATTTCACTTTTTATGATGTAGGTGGCATCCCGAGTGCCGTAAAAAATATAAAAAGAAAGAGAGTGCCGCGACGTTTTTATGACGCCTTTAATAGTGTCGCGGCTCTAGTGGCTCCGTAATGAAAAGTGTGTGGTGCTTACATAGACGTCGAATAAAAAAAATCATTCATTAATAGACATACCACGGAAGTAAAAAGTACTTACTTCCATTAGACATATGAAGCCCAAAAACGTTCATAAAATGTCAAACTTGACAGAAATGAGTCTCACAGAAGATATTACCTGTCCTCATTGAATAAAAAAAAAAAAATCTAACTCTATGGGTGCTTGCTATTCTTTTAACGTATTTTTTTATTTCATTTTCAGTCTGAAACACCAGTTTCAACAGTTCAAACATGTTAACCACAACATAGTACTTAAAGTCGATACAATATTAAAATAATACACAATGATCCATACAAAGAGTATACAAACATGCAACTTTGTAAGGGGTTAATGGGTTTTATAATTATTTATGTATTGGAAAAAGGTTATATCAATTTCGACGAATGTTATCAATAGCGTTTCATCGATGTTTTTTAAAATGCAATTTATTTTAACATATGGACTTTTGGGTTGGTAAAATTTTCTGAAAGTCTGCAAAATTTTATTTTTCAGAAAAAAACTGTGTATGCTAATTTGCAGGAAAATATCTAGTTATTATGGAAAGATCAAATTCATACATTAGATTTAATACATTTATTGTATGAATTTTGTATCGATGTAATTTTGTACCACTTAGATATTTCATCAAGTTTTTAGTCAAGAAATAAAAATATGATTTGTGTTAATTTCAATAATTACTTAATAATTTATGCATGTATTATTATAACTTACCTACTTGTAAAGGCAAGAAATAAAAGGCTTTTTAATTTATGTATTTAGGTATTATAATACACTACCTACCTAAAAAAATTGGTGTTATCTGTTGTACCATATCACAAAATAGAAATGTTATTTTTATTCTGTAACCATATTAAACAAATAAATAACCATGTTGTCTCATGGTGGATCAACAGTGCTTTTCAATATAAATTGGCAATATATACTGTCCGTTCGTACGGCTGAATATACAGGGTGTTTGGTAGTTCGATACAAAGCCTTAAACCGAAGCTAGTATAGACTACTATTTCTTAAGCAAAGTGTTACCAATTTTTTTTAGGATTTTTTTTTAATTGTTTTACGAAAAATCCAAAATTTTACACTTGTGTTGTATAACATGTTTTGTGCATCTGTGTCATCAGAATTTATTTTTAATTGTTTTACGAAAAATCCAAAATTTTACACTTGTGTTGTATAACATGTTTTGTGCATCTGTGTCATCAGAATTTATTTTTAAATTATTTTAAAGTTACCAAAAATAAAATTAAAATAAGGGAATCCTTTTTTACAGAGATTATAAAAAAATAACGGAAGGAGCTTTTTTAAAAACCCTTTTTAAACTTTTAAATAATTAATAAATAAATTCTGATGACATAGATAGATGCACAAAATATGTTTTTTTTAGAATGTTCATACAATGCTCTAATAAAATAGAAATAAAAAGAATTTTGTTTTGCATTAATTTCGCCGCTGCTAGCAATTAAGTGTAAAATTTTGGT
Organism: Ephestia elutella; assembly: GCA_018467065.1. Classification (NCBI taxonomy): domain Eukaryota; kingdom Metazoa; phylum Arthropoda; class Insecta; order Lepidoptera; family Pyralidae; genus Ephestia; species Ephestia elutella. Next base: position 7,514,821 of record CM031572.1, read on the forward strand.
TTTTTGTAAAAAAATGAAAAAAAATCTTAAAAAGAAATCGGTAACACTTTGCTGAAGAAATTTGTAACTTAAATGACTCTAAATGGTCTATACTAGCTTCTCTTTAGGCTTTGTATCGAACTATCAAACACCCTGTATAGTACGAACGGACGGACGACTTTACCACAACCATCCAGCGCAAGATCATTCATTCGCTACACTGAACATTGGGATGTGTGTGGGCTCACAGAACTAAACTCCGATATAATAGATACGAACACCACAGATTATAAATACTATCTTAGTACTAACGTAAGTTTCTTAGAGCATTAACCGATAGGAGACGATGCGAGCGCAAATTTCTATGCAAAAATGTCTGCCACTATTAGTGGCGGAAAACGAGCTCACTTTAGTGAGCATAACGCAATGCGCTTAGACCACATAATTTATATACACACACCAAGATAATGCCGATTACTAGCTTAAACAAGCTAATCATTAAAAATAAACACACGACTGACATAGCCTATGGCACTCGGAGGAATGCAAAGAATCTAAAAATAATAATAATAGTTAAGCCATTCAGGACTTATGGTGGAATAAAGAAACTTACATATATACATGAACCCTGAAAATATAGTAACATTTCTTTTTTTGGTCAGCCGTGTAAAAATACACACGCAAACAAAAACAGTATGTATAAGTGGCCTCTCCTGTTGGTTGCATGCTCTAAGGTAGGTCCATACGGTTTCGGATGAGTGAGTACTTGGCCCACATACACAGGCGGCTTTCGTGTTTTCAATCATGATTTAGTCGACGGCAAAGCAAGATGCATCCGTTTTGTGTTCAATGTTATTTAGTTTTGTATTACCAGTTGATAAATTGATACTTTTAAATCGATGGTAAGAAGATGGAAGTTTAATCAGAAATTGGCTCTGAAAATAACGAGCTATAAGAAATGTTTGTTAACTATGTTGTTAACAAAAATTAAGCATGCTACTAAAATATAACTGTCATTTTTCTTTGCCTATGTGCCGAAACTACGTGGTTTCTAGTCGATCGATTGCAAGTCAAACGTTGAAAATTTAAAACGGTTTAAATTTGTAAGATAATGAAATACGTACTGAGAGAACAGAGAAAATTTTTGTTACAGTAGCTAAAACCATTGTGGTTTCAGCTACGGTAACAAAAACTTACCACAATAGAAACAATTAGCTTGTTCGTGACATAGAAAAGTAACAAAGTTAGATAGGTGAAGCAGGCGGATTGCCAAGGGGCTGCCGGTTCATTAGGTATTGCAGTGGCGTATCTGGTGGGGTCAAAAGGGGCAAATGCCCGGGGCATGTAGCTAGGTGGTATCCGTTCCTTTTTAATATAGAAATCGCTTATCAAACTCAATTTTATTTAAAAATATGAATTTTTTATAATTTTACAGAACATAGTAAAGTTCTTCAAGCCACTAATGTTTCGAAACGACCACTACCTACTAAGAAAATAGCATCGAAAAAACCTTATTTTTGTGGTCTAGTATTATATATCTAAAACATTAAATAGATATTAGATATATGATACTACTCTTTTTTAATGTTAGACATATAGCATGGTAGTAGAATAAATGGCTATTTTATTTTATTTATTATATATATATTTATTTTCCGGTTATACAGATGAATTCAAAAACATTGGCATTCGGCATCTTTTCTATTGATGAAAGTACTTGTATATGAGTAACTTATTTTATGGGACTGACTCAATCCAACCAAAAAAAAAAGTCGTATCGAGTCAGCGCTATACAATAAGTTGCTCATAATTTCACTAGTAGAAAGGATGCCAATGAGAATTCTTCCTGTATTAGTTCTTTTTTTTTTGTAAATCTTTATACTCCTCGGACATCGGATTAAACCTCGGATTAAACGGTTTAAAATAGGAAATTGGAGCGTGAGCCCCATATAATAATAAAAGTAATCTTCAGGGTCGTTGTATGTTAATAATAATTTATTGATAAAACATAAGACCTAAAACAAATATAAATAACGGTTAGAAAAAGATAATAAACACACTTCACTATAAATTTAGAATCACTTCCAAAAGAACCAATAAAACTTAATAATACATACCCGATAAGGGTCTATGTTGATTTATATAATATTAAATATATTTAAGATATATTATTTATCTTTATAATGTTAGATGATAAGTGATTTACATAAACTGAGTCAAGAATGATATCAAAATGTAGAATCGAATGTGTATGAATACAATTTAAAATTTATGACAGGTGAAATAAGTATGTATGTGCCAGCGCACGCATAAATGGATCAAAGAGGATGAACGCGTCGCCGCGTTACAAAATCAAAGACTAGAATAAGTTGCTTCCAGGGTAAAATAATTGACCGATGACAGCAGAATATTAGAGCGTGATTTTACCTACTTGACATCTTGTATGATACATTTTAGGTCAGACATTGAAAGGTAAATGAGGGCCTCCAACAAACTACATACCCGGGGCGCCAACCATAAAAATACGTCCCTGGGTCTAGCAGAAAGAGGTAGCCGGGGCTCGGACGCGCCGCGTCAGCAGCCGGCCCTCGTTACCCTAATGACAACGATTTTGTTCCGAAGGCGCACTTTTAGTTCCGTGGAACAGTTTACTGCTACCCGACGCTAATGGCCTAATACTACAGTTCGGAACATTTATTTTGTAACCTAATCTTTTGAGCATTAGGTTCTTTGCTATTTTATTAGGAAAATCAGGTTTATATAAATAAAATTATAACACGGCAGTGGCGTGGGGTGAAAATATTCAAAGGTGAAGCCACAGTGCATGTCGAGTATGATAAAAGTGTCTTTAAAAAACACTCACACGCGCTTTATAAATATATAGAAAAAAACCGGCCAAGTGCGAGTCAAACTCGCACACCAAGAAGTTCCGTACACGCAAAGCATCTCACATTATAGCTCTAACTAAACAACAAGTCCAACTAGTTTCAAAAACACACTTTACTTTGCAGTTCGATTTTCAGATTTATTCCTGTATAAGTACTGTTAGACCTTGCTTTTTTGCCAAATTTCATAATTTTAGGTCAACGGGAAGTAAGACAACAACCTTTAATTAATACTTAATTATTAATACTTTGCATTAGTATTAATTAATACTTAATTAATACTAATGCCGCCTTTCTCATCATATAGCCTACGTGACGACAAGAAACAAAAATAAACAAACAAACATTTACCATGAAACAAACTACAAACACTATACAATATAACTAAATAATATACCACAATCAAGTTAATCGCATATTACAACAATAGATAATTAGCATAGGTACGCCCGTACGCCCCGTGTGAGTGCAAACCACGGAGGTGCAAACCAAAGCGCAAATGCGCGCGAAGCGAACCAAACAGCGAATTAGAATAGACTAAGTAAAAAATAATAAACCCGGCATAACAATCTATAGTTTTACATGTCTATTCTTTTTTCCTTCATCTGGGGAATTAGCATGACTTTAGACATTCGCGGATTATCGCTGTGATTGGACGAAAATTTTTCAAGCGAACAATCAATAAGGATTCGTTGTAGGCTATTTTAAATCGGCTTGTATCGCTGTCTATATCGACGAGTGGTTGCATATGTAGTTGTAATGTCATTGTGTGTATGTCACCATATATTTTCAATTTACAAATTCCCAATATTATTAGCGAGTTAGTTACTACCGCGTCTCGCGTCCTGCAAAATAAAATCGTGCGTGTGGCGTTTGCGCGGTTTCGAATACATTGCGTGTATCCAGCTATTGAAGAATATTTTTTACAAAGCGCGCAATGTAATGATGTGCGCACAATGTAATTATATCTCGCGCTCATATTAAATTATCTAAGGTAATGCCGTCGCTCGTCGGCTTATGGTAAGAGAGTGTCATATGGGTATAGAGTATAGATTTTTGTGCAAGTGTAGGCCGCGAGATTAAGCTATTATTGTTAATAATAAAAAATGTATATATTAGAATCTGCCAAGGGAAGCCGGTAGGAATCGTGTTCTAAGGACGCTTCGCCACTGTAACACGGTAAGATTTGTATATTTAAAACGAATAAGCTCAAAAACTACTAGACCGATTTTTAAAATTCTTTCACGTTTGAAAAGGTACGTACGTTCCTGAGTAACATAGGCTGATGTGACACGAGTGAAGCCATCTTTTAATTTTTCAACGCACTCAAAATTCAAATTATCTTACGAAATATGCGTCAAACAGAATATAAGCTATAAAATACTTTGAATGGAATCCTCAGGTCTCACGTGTAAATCAGTATACGCATTGTTAATCGCCGTCTCTAGCAGACTGGGTTAATCGTGGGAACTCTAAACCCAGCTCTACACATTGGACCGACGACATACATTGCTTAGTTTCGTCACGTATCAATGCATAGCTCACATTAAAAACGAGCAATGTACGCCAACTGTCCGCAACGTTGGTCCAATAAGAAGAGCGGGCTTAATAAGGGTCGTGGCGTAAAACTTTATTACTCACCTCGGTCCATGAGCCGGGATGCGAAATGGTGGCCATTCTCATTAACCTCGCCGCCGCAGTTTCACTTCCCTTTGTATCAACAACCACGCTTTTTATCCCGCAAATGATACAATAACATGTGATTGCTATCTTGATGACGGTAACGGGATACGCATTTTATTTGTGATGATACTCATTTGCATGCAAAACCTTTTAACTGTTTAATGATTTAATCCGCACCGATTACGACATGGAAGTGCGATGTCATTTTCGATGGGTGTGCTATGATGGATACATTAATAAATCCAAGTTGATCTCGTGTTTTTTGGAGCAATGACAGATTTATCTTAGGTATATATTAGGTGTTAGGCTTAGTCGGTGGTCATAGTTTTAATTCTTCATAATATTTTCATCAAAGTTACACATACAGAATTGCAGAGTTCTGCTCAATAACTGAATTCTCTCATCTGATGTAAAATTTGTAAACTGATGGTTTTTCGTCTGCAATAGTGTAGTGTATTCGTGTCTTTTTTACTTTTATTCTTGTCTATTTTACTTTAATAATTAATTATTTAGCTCAAAATGTTCTTTTTTACACTTTCTATTGTAAAATTTCTACGTTGCTAGGGAATATTTCTTTAAACTTACCGCTATATCTTCATTTTTGGTTGTTTTATGATATGTTTTTTTTTCCAACATATATTTCGTGTTTCTTTTCAATCTTGAATACTTAATTATTTAAATTATAATATTTTCACTATGAATTTTCTTGATTGTAAACAACTCTGATTATCAAGCGTTGTGACAAGTCAGATTTTATTTTTCTAAAATTCCATAAATTTCTATGTAAACCTTTTCGCAAATGTTCTAATTTCGTATTTTATTTGAAAATTATGAAGCAATACGAAATTCTAAATAGAGGTCTATATAAATACACGGAATGTCAGTACGAGTGAGTCTTCATCTTCTGAGAAATCAGAACGGAGCGAACTATAAGGTCTTGTCCCGGGGCCTGCTGACCCCGGGACCCTGCAAGCCTTCGCGTCGTAAAAACATCAATCTAAAACCTCATTGAAGACCTCGTTGCTGTGGACTTGAGGACCGTACCGTACCGTGAGGAAATCTAAAACCTCATTGAAGACCTTGTTGCTGTGGACCTGAGGACCGAAGCCGGCTCTCATTACCCGTCGGCCGAGAGCATTGGGCTCCCATTACCAGCCTACTGTGCCTGCTGTACCGTCAGTAGTGGATAATGCAAGGCCACCTACTACCTGCCTGTCGTGCCTACTGAGCCGTCAGTTGTGGATAAGGCAAGGCTCCCTACCGCCTGTCGTGCCTGCCGTGCTGCCCGTGTCCTCGTCCGAATTCTTCACCCTACCTTCTTTCGTTACCCCTATACCCCCTATGCCTCGTTCGCCTTCTAGTGTTTTTACTTAAACTGTATTTTTTACTTCATTATAAATAAATTAATATTTCCTTAACAAATCTGTTATTACTATATAACAATAGTCAGCCGAAAAAGTAATAACTAACACAAAAACCTACTCGTGACATTTAGAGGACATACTCTATAGCCACTTGAACACAGCCGTAGAGAAACAGAGGCCTGAAGGTCGACAGTTTAATCAATCACGCCCGGTTCAAAATGCACGTACACGACTCCTTGAAATATGAGTGCCGGCCCCGGGAACTAATGTTTTATATTCTGTCGTTGTATTGACAGCCGTGACTTATTGCTGTACAGATTGCGAGCCTGCTAGTAAGGACGCTACGTGAACTATACTAGGATTTTAGTAATAGTTTTTTTGGATAGATAAAAAAAACTATTATTTGTAGGCTTTATACAATTCATGAAAAAATATATTCACGTATTTTATCTTCTTTATATAAAAACAAAAACTGTCAACGCACAGGCAAAACCACTAGGCCTAGAAACATGAAATTTTGCACAGAGGTCCCTCATGTGACGAAAGTGAGCACTAAGAAAGGAATTTTTGGAAATTCGACCCCTACTTCTTTTTAGCGTGTCGACTCGACCCCTAAGGGGGTGAAATAGACGAGGAATTAAATTCACGCGGGTGAAGCCGAAGGTAAAAGCAAGAATCTGTCAGAGAAATTTAATCCGGGGAGCAAAAAGGTGTCGTCATAAGTTAGATGTGTCTATTAACCTTATTGGTTTCATCGTGTGAATTCATTCGAATTCGTTTTACCTTGAAAGTGTTATAAAATAGTTCTTATAAATATTTAGAGGTCTCAGGCCAGACAGGTTCGTACCTGTCTGGCCTGAGACCTGCCCTCGTGGGCAGGTGTTTGAATATTACAAGCATTATAAGGAGATTGGTTTCAAGGGTTTTTTTAGGAAGATGGAATTTACATTGTAGTGATGCAGAGAATATAATCAAAGTAACAGACATACTTACATTTATTTATTCCTATGACATTTATTCATACATAAATCCTTACTAATATTATATATGCGAAAGTGAATTTGCTGTTTGTTTATTTGTTCCCTCTGCACGCTTTATCTACTGAACCAATCTTTCTGAAATTTCGCTTACACATAGTTAGAAGTACTGAGAAGGACATAGGGTACCTTTCATCCCGGGAAAAAGCACCGTTCCCGTAGTAATTTCACGCGGGCGAAGCCACGGGCAAAAGCTAGTACCTACCTTATAATAATAAAATACGAATAAATAAAATAAGTTAAATATTGAGCCGGCTCGAATAGTTCAATGGCGAAACGGTCGGAACGGTCCATTATTACAGAATACCATGTAAATATTACAAACAAAAGAATTTTGAATATGAAAAAAGAAATTTGAATAATGGAACATTATTCTTATATCCGGAATAACTTACGAGAGAGCCCCGGGCTAAGCAAATATTATGTGTTTTTGCATCTATAACACACGCCTTTGTGGCACAGTGGTAAAAACCTTGCCTTTGAACCACGGGGTTCGATTCCCGGTCAGGTCAAGATGGAAAATAATCTTTTCTCTCAGATTGGCCTGGATCTTGAGTATTTATCAATAGATAACAACGATACCAAAGAAACACTATTGTGTCCACAGAACATATAAAATTGTGTCTATTATAAAAATATAGTATCGCTGTGTATTTTTTCTTGGGTATCGTTGAGCTTAGTGTACCACGACACAAGGAAACTTACTTTAGTGCTAGCTCAATCTGTGAGATTTGTTCTTCTATATATCTTACAAATAATTAAATATACATGGCGACATACGCGCAAAGATTTTCCTTTTTATTTGGTTTACCGCGAAACCCGCCATTTCCTGACTATGATTTATCTTGCGGCCTAAGCTGAGGGTCACTTTAATAAATGTATTCGGGAAAGGTGCTCCCAGAAATGGATGGGGATGTTCTGGATGCAATAACCTAATATACAGAAGATATATTCTTGCCGTCAGCCCATTGTAAATAATATACGTGTTTCAACAAAATGAGAATGTCGGCTTCGTTCTGCGATTGAAAATAAACACTACATCAAGAAAAACGTAATACGGATATTGATACAATCATTAAACTTTCTTATAATAGAGTATAAGGGTACATTTTCATATGATAGTAAGTTCCCTGGTTGGAATATATACGTTGCTTTTGTCCAACGTTCAGGAAGGGACAAGAAAAGTTCAAATAACCCAAATTAAGGAGCGCAATAAAGAGACCTTCGGGAAGCCTTGTGGGAGCAATTCATGGGAATGCTAGTCGAACGATTCAGTGAAGATGTTTGAAACAGTATAAAGAGTTGAATAAAAAGGTGGGCTTTGAAGCTTCGTTGGTGCTCCATATATGTATTGAGGTGATTGTGTGGATCGGAGACGTTTTCAGATCCGAAATCAGTCATACTTATTGGTTTTGTAATTTCTTCTTTTTTAATTATTGTAATAAGTACTTGTAGTTACAAGGTATTTAAATCTGAAAATTCCTGAGGCTGCAAGAAAGCCTGAACATTAAAAAGTTAGACATTAAAAGCATTATTTTTAGAGTTTAACTTGACATTGAAGTGTAGGTACGAAACTTTATCTCAAAATTCCTTTCAAAGATCTTTTATTTACAAGGACTCTACTAGAACTAAGTTATTTCTTGCGCATTTTTTGTTTGCGCATTATTATCTAAAAATGGGTTTGAAAAAAAAGTAAGTATATTCTATCCAGACTCTTCCTATCGGATCTATCCCGAAATAGCACGAGAGTGAATCCCGGAGCGCAGCTAGTGGGACTTATAAATACTGAAAATAGGTTCCATAGAAATATTGTACAGCCCTCATTTAAAAAAGCCGATACATGTTCAATTTTGTTTTACTCCAGAATCGTCGTATTAACAAGCTGTAATGTACTCAAGTACCATACAACAAACGTAAGTGGTCGTGAAATCATAAAAATGTTGCGGAAAAGTAGCGAAATTTTCCCCAAACTAAGCTTTATGATTTTACGAAGTAAGCTATTCAGCAATAATAAGTTATCGTTTAAATCATGCTCTCCCACCGAGAGAGCCCAACAGGGAGCAATCTCGGAGCTACCGAAAAATATAACCTACACTTACAAATACTTGTGTCCTCGAAATAACGTATAAGGGAGCGCCGAGTATGACATAAATAGTGGCGGTGTGGAAGTCAGTTGACTATATAAAAATGAGGTTGAGAGATGTCGAGGCAGCAGCGCGCCGGCGCCGCGGCGTTCGCCCTTGCTCCTCGCAGTTCGCGGGCAGACTCGCCGGCGCCCGCTGTGTGTCGCACGAGCTCGCCCGACCAACAACACAACATTACGCGACGCGACACTCGCGCCCCGCCGCCGTCACGTGCCGTCACATACCTCCTCCTCTCAGTACAGTGATAGTCAGCCTCGCGCCGACACAACTGACACTCCATTGACGATGAGTGATCGCAAAGTGGTTGTAACCGCGCCGACTTAAGTGCCAGTGTTGGTGTAAAGTTGCAAGAATGTTTTATTCGCGTGGAGTTCTAGACTTTAGTGTAGATGTGAACCGTTACGAGTTTCCATCATGTCTCCAGTACCACCTGAAACTTAATCCTGCGTAAAAATCGTAATTGTCTCGTTAGACATGGCTCTGTCTTCGAAACAGTGTTTACTTTTACTGATTATGTCGTCGTGGCAGACGGCTAATTTAGCATCCACCTGTAGTGAATTATGCGACTGCAAAAAAGATTTGAATATGTGCCAAACATGTACCTACAATGTAACGCTCAAAGGGAATGTAAACATAAGTTTTGAGACTAGCTGCTGCAGTGAAGACGCGCAAGTGCCTCCTTGGCGTGAGAAATATGAGAACGGAACTTTTGCCGAGGTCACAATAAAGTACGGCAAGGTTTGTAATAAAAGCGTTATCAATTTTGATTTTCCAATGCTGAATACATATTCTCTCTCCATCACAAATAATAACATCAGCAAAATAAGTCTCAATATTAAAACTCAAAACTTACGACAAATTGACCTATCTGGAAATAAACTAAGTTATGTAATAAAAGGTCTATTTAACAACTTTTCTAATTTGCGGAAACTTATTTTGAGTAGAAACGAAATTATTAACATATTTGAAGAAAGTTTTAATGGGTTATCGAAACTGGAGTCCTTGGATTTATCGGAAAATAAATTGACTATATTATCAAACGTGTTTACTCCGATGAAAAACCTGCAACATCTCAACTTAAGTAGAAACAACATTGAATTTATTCACGAGAATTATTTTAATAATTGGTTATTGCAACATTTAGACGTATCGCACAACAACTTGAAAAAATTAGCGCCAGGTGCATTACAATTATTGCCAAACTTGGCCAGACTGTTATTGACTGATAACCCGCATCTGGGAATTACACAAATAGATACACAATTGCTGGTGGGCACAGGGAGGAGGCTGCAGCAAATCGATGCATCCAGGACCGGCCTGTATCAAGTTCCAGAAGCTTTTACGCATTCTGTCAGATTTCTATCATTGGTTGGTAATAGGATTTCCGCAGTCAGATGTGGAGATTTAGACAGCTACCCATTGCTTCAATCTTTAGACTTTTCTGATAACAAGATTGTTTTAGTTGAAGATGACTCTTTAGGAAGATTGGAGATGCTTCTGTTTCTGAATTTGAATAAAAATCTTCTGACGAGCGTTCCAAGATCTTTACCCGATGAGTTGAAATACTTGTCTATAAATAACAACTTGGTTAAAAATTTGACCGTACCTGATTTCAAAAATTTGCCAAATTTGAAGATATTGTTACTACAAAACAATAATATTCGATATGTACAAGATCACGTGTTTGACGACTTGCTGTCTCTAGAGATGTTAGATCTATCAAATAACCCTATACAAGCGCTGTCGTCGAGCACATTTGATGGCCCATTGTCTCTCCGTGATTTACGACTGTGCTATCTAAATTTGTCTGTGCCAGAACAAGACGGTGCGTTCCCCATGTCGTCGCCAGAAAGTATACAAATGCTTCATCTCCAGTCGAGCCCAGGCCTGGCTCGGCAATTGCTCGCAGACTCAGCCGCGCTCGCTGCCTTTTCACATTTGCAGTATTTAGACTTGAGAATGAATAATCTCACCGAAGTCAGAAACGACTTGCTGTTCTATTTAGTTCAGTTGAAGACACTGAGATTACATGGAAACAGTATTAATTGTAGCGCTGAATTGTGGCTTAAAGATTGGATGAGTTGGAACAAAAGTTTATCTGACGAAGAGACTTGTTATTATTCTACGTCGGAAGCTAAAGCAGAAATAACGAAATATAATTGCACATTCCCGGAAACATTTACTATAAGCGAGAGTCTGCCACCAGTGAATTTGTACAGTACGGAAATGATAAATAAGTTATTAAGGTACTACGGATATCTAAATAATAAAACAGAACGGTCTCCTAAAAGAGAAAAATATCACTTTGGAGATAAAAGCAAAACAGCGGAGATCAAAAGAGATAATGTAAAATTAAAATCTTTAGATTATCATGAGACCATACTATTTTCTAACACTCACACATCCACGTTATCTAGTAACAATGAAAATAAAATGACGAACGATTATTTGAACGAGAGTTTAATTGTTAAAGCAAGAGAAACTACAAAGGTTTTGGATCAAAATAAACTACAAAACGATCATAGTGTTGAACACAAGTTTCTAGACATTGTCCCATATTCTGCACGTAGTTCTAAAACTACTGTTAATGACGAAGTTGAAATTCAAATAAGAAATCGGTCTGGTATCCGATTGAATACACCTACAAACATTACTACGAAAATGGGCAAAGAGTTGAATACCATTTCAAGATCGAAGGAATTGCCAACAATATCGACGAGCGAGACTGAAAACGTTACAATTGCTGAGACATATGCCACAAATCCAAGTGAAAAAACCGAATATTCACCGTATAAGCTGCCCCATTCAAACTATGCGCATTATATAGGTACAGTTGCAATATGTGGTTTGATTCTATTGTCATTGGTACTGTGGGTCAGTTTTAGACTGCGGTATAGGACGAGACGACCACCAGTTGTCGACACAGAGGTGGAAGACCAAATAGAAGTGTCAAATATATCTGGAGGGGTACTATGGTGACACTTGCGGGCAGCCGACCCTACGCCCTTCGAATACGATTCTCTTTTGACGTAGCACTAATGTAAGTATAACTTATAATAATTTTTATTTTAGAAAAAAAAACTAATATTTAAATAGTTTTTTGAAACATTATTTTAAGCTAGATAGCTCATTAAAGTAATACTTAACCACTAGATTTTTTAATATTATCTTATAATTTTCCTAACAAATATAATGCGACATGAGCTTTTGGGAATAAAAACTCGAATTAAATAGTTTCTAAGAAAAGGTAAATGGGTCTATTATTTATTAAGTTTTATACACAACAAATACATTATAGGAAACATAAAATATAGTAAAACTATGTCATTACTCCAAGGTTCTAGTGATAATATTGTGATGAATGTGAGAAAGATTGTATTTTTGTTACAGTTCGGAGCGGTCGGTTGCAGCCAGTGAAAGGTGTTTTGTGATAATGTGATTGTGCATATTTTTTTATGAAATAAGTACAAATAGAGTGGTTGGTAGCTGGACAGCGATGGCTAAAATGTTTGTATTTAAAGTGTAAATAAATTGTCCTTTAAATTACCAATAGACGATAGACTTATTTTTGTGTCAAGTAGTAGCAATGTGATCATTCTTTTTGAAATGTAGAAGTGATAAGAATATTTTATGAAAACCTTGGCTGTTGTCAATATTTGGTAAATTGTAAGCAGCGGTGGATTATCTGTATGTACGAGATTCTCAACTCTCTGCCTGGTGCACTATTTTTAAAACTCTGTCTCAATATCACACATACGAGTATGTGCAAGTTTCTAGTGAAACATAGACCGATCTATATTGCTGGGGGCCGATTCTACTTATTATAAATGTAGATATCGAGTCTCAATTATGTCCCAAAAGCTGATATCGTACTAAAGCGACAAGATCTCTATAAGATTCTATACTTAAGTACAATCTCTTTGGCTTTTGGTATACAACTGAGCACGATATAGTACCTTTGTAATTAGCAGAATCATCGCCCTAGTTGAACTATTAAATAGAACAGCAAACAGCAATGAAACAGAATTTTGCTCGAAGCGTTGCGGAGATTTTTGCTACTTCCTAATGGCCTTAAATTACTTTTATTTTAACTAAAATTCTAGTGCCAGCAATAGAAATGGAAGACGCACTTCTGATGCTAACGCTGGAATTTTAAGCTGAAATGTTTTGTGGATCCAGCGCTTCTTCAATAGAATCTAATATCAGTCGTTTCATGAGTATTATCACCAGCAGTGGGGTGATTCAGAGCTTAAAGTCTTCTGAGTACGCGTTAGATGTAGGTATCCGCCAAAAGTACTACAAAATATGCTGGATTTCTTTCAAAACTTGTCGAGATTGAATTAAACTTAGATATCTTTGGAACTACTGAACTGCGTATAGAGATGTTACTAAGAAACAATTTTCATAAATTAACTACACTACCTCGGTTACAAAAATCGTCTATAATACCTAGCAGTCGTTTTATTTATTAAAATAAAAATTAAGTGTATCATCAATCATCGTTAATGAATCATGAAAAGAAATATGGTTTTTCTTTGCATTATATTTTAGAATTTGGCTGATGCAAACCTCGACACAGTTTTGAGAGCATTCCTTCAGATCATGTCTTCCCTTACCTTTTGTATCTAATGTAACGTATAATATGCTAATGTCAGGAGATTCCATTGTTAAGTGCCAATCTGATTAATTAAAAGCCGAAGATTTTTCAATGATCATGAGATCGCATGAGTTAGTTCGCCTATTGTAAAACAATTGTTATCTAAAACGCCGTAGTTGAAGGATTAATTAAGTTGCCATGTTTTTTTCAATTCAGATCTGCTTGTTTTGAAAAGGTGTATTTATATTTCTGAATGAAAAGATTAATGTTGCCGTAAAATTGTATTATGTAATTCATAATTATTTAAATGTTCTTACAATAGCATTCAGTGTAATCATCAATAGTTGAAAATCAATTACCAGATTGAAAATAGCTTTTATTAAAGTTACTAAAGTAATGTATAATACTACAATGTCTGATTTGTTATCTTAGAAATATTTTTCACAAATTCATAAATAAAAATTTGTTTTACTTAACATATAAATGAAATTGTCGATACACTATCTTATTTCACGATTCTGTTGTAATTGACATACATTTCAAATTTGTAAGTTAGGTAAATATGCATTAGTTTAGTTTATTGATGAATATCTCTCATAACAACATTTTGATATCGCAACATTTCATTAATCATTCTGAAACTAAGGTTGTAACTTGATATATAACAATTTGAAGACAATGATGTGTAGATATATGTTTTTACGTGAATGTAGTTAATGATGTACAAACAGATAGCCAAGATTTAATAAATAAATAGAATGAATTATGTATGTTTTTATTCAAAAGAAGGTGTACTTACAAATATTCAGTCAAAATCAGCTGACACACTTTTCGTAAAATATAAAGAAGACATTACGTAAACCTCCATCCTTTTTTTCAGTTTTAACAACACGTTATTTCTTCAAGAAAAACATATTTAGAATATCATTAAAAGGCTTGTCAAAGAAGAACAATATAAAGAGATTTCTGTAATATTGTGGTTACAGGTAATAAGGGATAAATAAGGTTTTTTTTTATTACAAAAGAATTACAATTGTCTTAGAAGAAACACCGTTTGAACCAGTAACAATTTTCTTTCCGATTTGTCTAAAGAAAATCGTGCTCACTTGAAAAGAAAAGAAGTGAACGTAGGTAAGTAATGATTTTTCAATATTTGTATTGACAAGGAAAATAAGGGGGTCGCCTGTACTGTATTAAGCCTACAGGGTGTTTTTGAATTGGTTTTGTTCAATGTCGAAGAAGAAGATATATTCAAACAAACAGCTTTATTAATTTCTTTTGGATACAATTTTAGAAAATGCATGAGTAGGTATTACGTATTTTCTCTCTCTCAATTTTGTAAACCTAACCATAATATTGCGCGTACCTAAGTTTGTTTTTCACTTGTGCTTCAAAGGCAGTAAACTTAGCTATAAGTAAATTATTGACAACAATATGCAATGTTTTACGCATAGACATAGGAAAAAATAAATCTAAAAAATTTTTTGCTAGCTCTATGGTTTTACGGGTTATTTTTTTATAGAATAGTAGGCAAACGAGTATGCGGGTTGCCTGATGGTAAGCAATCGCCGCAGTCCATAGACACCAACGACCCTAAAAAGGTCACTGATGCGTTGCCGACTTTTTAAGAAAGCGATAGGCTCATATATAGATGATAGGTAGGGATAAGTTATATCATAAAATCATTACTTTAACATGAAGTAATTTCAAAGAATCAGATATATCACAGAAGTCATACGTAACCAATCGCGGGAGGATCGCGACAATGTTAACAAGGTTATTCCAGATTCTATTGTGAAATGTAAACAGCCCTTTAGCAATTATGAGTTGCGGTGCACAAGACAAACAGTCTTCCAGCGTAGGCTGTGTCTCGCTTAAATATTGATATTGGCTTGGGCGCCGCCAGCGATGCCTGCTCCCGACGATCTCAATTATTTAATTTAATTAATTCCCAAATCGTGCCTATTTAATTTGCAGCCTTAGGTCGCATAATCCTTTAATGGGTTGCTTTGATATTAAAATTGTTGTAATTGCTTATTTTTATTCTCATTATTACAGCTCTTTCAACTGAATTTTGTATTATTGCTTAGAAGGAGGAAATTCTCCAAGGTAAGTTTTAGAAATTTCCACGACTATTTCGATATAATACGATGTTCAAAATTATTGCTTGCTTAATAAATGTTAACGTATAAATATATTAAGGAATGGAACTCCCTGCCTGCGTCTGTGTTCCCGAGCACATACAACCTGACTCTCTTCAAAACCAGAGTGAATAGGCTGCTTCTGGGTAAGCTCGCTACATCGTAGACCTCATCTCTGTCCTCGGACAAGATTATGGTTAAGAGCAAACCTATCTTTTGTAAAAAAGGATTTTTTTTAAATAATTTTTAACACTTTTTTAAAACTAATTGTTTATTAATTGCAAAGACATATTATACGCAAGTCATTTTTGACGGTCAAGAAATTAAGAATTCTTAAGTATATTAAGAATGATTCACAAATTCATTTAAGAGGAAAACAAAAAACGTAGATATCTAGGTACTGTTCTACTTCCTACTATTCAGATCATAACTCAATAAATCATAATTGAACTCAGCAAAGGTCGTTAATCCTGGTTGGTTTAATTACTACCCCTATTTAATCCCGGGCTCCAATAAAAGCTTTTAATTAAAATCGTAGCAGTAAATACATCACAAGTGTCGGTACTCTACCCGATTAGCTGGTTGCCTTAAATTAAGAAACAAACACTCATAAATACATGTGTATTGTGAAGAAGAGGGTCACATGCATACAAAAAAAAATCTATACTTACCTAAACGAAAAATGTTTTCTTCCAACTTTAATACACGGTGAATCGATTTTAAGAAAACATAAATAGAAAAAAACCTCTTTTTTTAACTTTATGTTACCAACAAATAAATGCGTGGTAGGGATTGTGATTTATATTGATGATATTCTGTCACTTGTTATTCACCGTAACAGTTTAAAGTTTATTTCAATTTCATGTGATGGCAACACTGTATGAATTTAAATTTATCTCATCTTTGTAAGAAATGAACAAAATTATTAAATTATAATTTCATCAACAACATTGCTTCTGTAATTGCGTAACAAATTTGAAGATTCCGTAGCCATATCGTAGCATGTGCTACCATAAATGTATCTTGCCCTACGCCGTAGCTGTGCTACGAGGTTGATATGCTTGTGCTACGAAATAGACTTCTTTATATTTATTTCATACTTGCATGACCCGAGGCTCGACTTCTGTGAAAATTAGGACCTACGAGTACCTACCTGGTATACTTATACCAGATACATTTATGGATACATTTATAACCGATATTGACATACTTTTTATTATTTCAAAGCTACAAACTAGGACTTTGTGACGATCACTACAAAATAAATGCACCAGGAGAAAACCATTCTAATAAATATATAGAAAACAAATACACAAGCTTACATACAAAACCGTTACTCCTTTTTAAGTTAAAATTGCACAGGGGTCAGTCTTTATATAAATCTGAAGCGGCATCCGGACCTCGCCGGGCACTGAATTATTCATCCCTCTAACTATACTAGTTGCGATTCATTCTTTCTCCCCTTATGGTATAATTTTATATATCTTTATCTCGGATATTGCGCTGATGCCGGGAATTATCGGACAGTTTACGCGAAGTTGAAGTAATAATACTTCCCGCCATGTATTTTGATTTTCACAAGGTATATACTTGGCCTTGGTCTTCCATGTTGGTCTGGACGCGAAGAAAAAAACATAGAATATAATGTGCCAGCTGCTTCTCTTCCTGAAATCTGCACAGTAAAAGTCAATCGGTGGAAAAGGCATAAAACAGGGTATTCTTTAAAGCAACCTCCACCATACATGAATTTTCATTCCACCAATAAACTTTTCAGATAAGTGTGGCCTTCGAGTCTCACGACTCTTGGCTCTGTCTACCCCGTAAGGGATAAAGACGTGATTCTGTATCTGAAAAATTATACTTTATACTCTGCAGACTAGTATCCCTATCCAGAATAAATGGAGAGAAGAGAAGGGGCGAGCCTTGCAATGTGTTCAAGAAATCAAATGCGGCGTCTGCGGTGCGTGCGGCCAAGTCTGCGTTCACCTTAATGTCTACATAATAATAATATATATTTTTTTAATCAGAATGCTGCTTCACATACAAAGCACGGCAATAGCTTTAGCATACATAAACCTTTTCATATTATATGTTTTATTAAGATAATTACACCAGATAAGGTTCTGAATGATCCTCGCGTCGTCTGGTCGGTAGGCCGAGCAAGAACAATGATGTTCCGGTGGACCCTTTTTTCGGGACACGACGGCCGCCCTGAAAAGAAAAAAGGACATAAGTTGCCCATTCAAATTGCTGGACTAAAGAATACACTCCCAGGAGTCCCTTTGATGGGAAGTTAAAAGAGTCATCGTTTTATTTGTGCCATTTTTAAAAGACTTGAAAGTGGTAGTTACGGACCCGTATAATTTTTCGACGTAGGTTATGGACTATGTTTTTTATTGAGTTAGTTTGCCCGTTTGCTCATAATCAAGAAGTTACAAATTTATACAAAAACTGCTGATTACTCATAAACAGCTGAACCGATTTTCATTTTTCAAATTTTCAAACACGATTTTCAAACAAAAAATCAAGATCAAAATCGATTCATCCTTTTTACAGCTCCCAAGCCACAGACAGACATAAAGACAAACAGACACGTCAACCTTGTAAAACCCCTATTTCTGGGTCGGTGGGTTAAAAAAACAGTAATTTTCATCCAAAATACATTTAGAAAACAGACAGTGTCACAAGAAACAGTGGCCGAGAGCATCTATTGGCTATCTTGAATAATTCATTTCGGCTTTGGACGGCGGCAGTGCCTCACTTTGCTTGGACATGCAATTCTTTCGTATATTTGTGTGATTTTCTCATCGGTATCCATCTAGATAAGTATGTCCATAATTTAAACTTTTATCGAATTTGGTCAGAAAACCTATAAAGTTGAAATTTGTTAGCTTACAAAATATTTTAAAACTACGAACGTTTTAAATAATCTATATTAAATAAAACTCACATATGACATATAGGTATATTAACTGCGAGGTCATTTACAATAAATTGCGATTACTTGGATTAATATCTAATTTCCAAAGAGTCATAAACATATACAGGTCAAGACATTATATTTATCTTGATTGTACAGGAGGTCACGTAATGCGCAAAGCCGCCATTGCATTAGTGCATAGGTTTGAGATTTGTTATAACGTGGAAAATATCTACTTCGTAGAAGTAAAAATAAGAAATTTATTGCAAAATCATTTTAAAATTTGATTGATTTGCATTGTAGCAAAATATTCAAGTAGGTAGTTGCATCGGAGAGGCCATCAAGTAGGCCGCGAAAAGCTCAGTGTTCGGCGTTCGTCCGCTGCCTTCTGAGAGCCTAAATTATTCATTATTCCGACTCGCTTCCATCTCTCTCCCATCTCGCTTCCTTCACAAATGTTCACATATTTTACAGTCACAAATATCTTGTCTTGTCATTTCTTTTTCACACTTTGAACAGGATTTTGTACTTTCCATTTCAAATGTTAAATCTTTTCTCGCGTATTTTTACAGAATATAATTCTAGCTAAAGTTTTTATGATAAAATCTGGGTTCGTGCGTCAAAGTATTGTTTATGATTTTTTCTTAGAATCTATACCGTCAATGTAATGTGAGAACTGTTATTTAAAATATAAATAAGAATACCTATCGAAAGTAAACTTTCTCAGGACTTTATAAAGGTGATTGAAAAGTTAAAAAGCCGTTTAAATTTAGCACATCAACAACCTTGCTCTGGGCATCTTTCAGCTTCTTTAGTTCAAGGTGACTTCCCATTGACCTTTCATTTCATCGTCGCATCTCAAGACTATCAGTAGGTATTAAAGTAGTTAAGTAGAACAGCTCAGTTACAGTATCAGGGATTTAAATAAAGATTTAATTAAGTTTATAAATATCAGAGAAACAGGCGACGACTGAGCCATTGTGATTATATCATTGATATATTACTAAAGGTCATGCTTAAATAAAGGTATAAGCTTGCTTCTGTAGAAAGAAGGAAGATTATATCCAGCAGTGAGCCTTGGAAACCTGATGATGATTATGATTCTACAGAAAAAAATATGCTTTTGGTCGATTCCCATACGCTATCTAATTTTATTGACTATTGTTCTTGTTATTTATGATTCGCAGAATTGTGTTTTGATCAAACAATGGCTACGGCCGCCCCCTATCTCACGTAATTGTGTAAATAAATCAGTTTTCTTTTGTTACCGTTGTTTTGTTACCATATTGTCGTTTATTTTGCGATTATTTTACAAATAACCTACCTGCTAATGAAGGAATTAAAGATAAAAAAAATATCATGCGACCAATATACGGATGTTTTTTTTGTTAGTAGGTATCTAAACCATATATAGAGCAACAAGGTCTTCCGCTTTGAAGCCCTTGTTGCTCGAAGAAACCATACTATCAAAAAATACTTCCAATACTAATCTTACTCAGCTATTTTTATGTCCACTAATTAGTCCATAATATTTACTCTCAATCTATAATGAATGAAATTAACAGCGATTACAACCACTATCTACCAACTCATTGACAAATGTTAGTTTATGCTTACAAAATCAAGTTGTACACTACAAAAAACACCTTTAAAGTCATAGATAAAATCCATAAAATCTTTTGAGCCAAAAACCCTTCATAGAATGAAAGTTTGAAGTCACATAGGACGAAGTCTTTGATCTTTGCGAGCTAATAGAAATTTATTAGTTTAATCATAAGTTAAGGAATCAAAGACGAAGTTGCAAGATACCTACCTACTACTTGCTCTAGCCCGTCTACTCTGTCTTGCTTAGCGCTTATAATTGACTCATATATTTGCAAGAAAAAGTTGGTATTGTTGTTAAAAAAATGTTGTTTTTTTTAAATATATTTTACTGTTTGTTTTGAATATACTGATCCTCATTGTACTTAAGAATATACTTAACAGTGAATACAATTACTTATTCCAAAATAAGCGTATAACATCTAAAGCAGTGCGCATAGAAATTCCCCTAAAACTCGTATAACTTACGAAGACTTACCAAACAGTGCACATGGTTATTTTTTATGTACTACCCATCTGTAGACATCATAAAAACTATTCGAAGTATAAAATGATTGGTTCCTTTTGACATAAAAAAGTACAATATAGCAAATTTTACGTCTCCTATATATAGGGCAATAAAAAACAATATAGCACTTTTGTGTGTTCATTGAAAGTTGAAAGGGAATAAATGTCACGCACCGCCTCGTTAAAAGTGTCTCCCAACGGCCCCAGTGCGGCGGGTCCGCCTCGGTGACGGGGCCGTTGGGAAAAAATGCCTTAAAGGCTCTGGCGGCCCAGGGCATGACGTGAACGGGGCCGTTGGAAAAAACTATTTTAACGGTTTTTTTTTTTATATGGGGCAGATAGCACAATATTAAGTAGCATACGCTCCCGTAGTGTCTAAAGCGGGGAGAATTTAATTTACATATAACTGAAAGTAAATAAAAAAGAGTTTGTATGTAACAATCAGTACGCAAGGTGTACGTATATTATGCTACTCAATTTGTGCTATCCGCCCCATCCCCATTTAAAAAACACATCGGGGCCATTAAAACATTTTTGCTTTGGCCCGGTTAAAACGCCGGGGCCGTTGTAGCATTTGTTCCCAACGGCCCCGTTACCGGGGCAAGCCCGCCGGGACCATTGGGAGTCACTTCTCGTTAACTACAAGTTTATTCGTATCTGGCGGAGCAAGTTGCTTTACGGTCGACATTACTGCCCTCGTAATTTTACATCCCTTTATCTCAATTGACAGAACTTGGTGATGTCTTTGTCCAAATTTTCCAAGTTTAGATAGATAAAGCCGCTTGTGGAATGTGGGATTCGTATGAACACTTTTGAAGGCTAATCAAGTTTGGGTCGTATTATATTGCAGACATGCGCATGACGGATATTTACTTTACTCTTTTGTTTTAAATAAGACACTTTGATACTGCTTTGATAAATTATCTCTAAAAAATATATTCGCTGAAGCCCTTACTACCAGTAGCTTGGGTACAGACAAAAACGGTAAAGACAAAACTCTCTTTTTAATAATTTTCTGATAATATTTTTATAACATTTCATAAATAAGTAGAAAAATATAACTAAATTATCTGATGGAATCATTTAACTTTTCATTTCAAGAACGCTTATACCGATTTCAGCAAATTCAAACGAAATAATAAGAAATTAATCCCTCTGAGCTCAATTTTCGAAATCATTAAGTTATCAAATCTGCAATTCAATACTGCCTAAAACTTGCTGTCATTAGCCACCAGAATGGTCCTGATATTACGAAGATTAAACTTACTCGATTTATTTCAGAGATTTATTTAGAGGCTTGGACCAGATTTTCTTTGAGTAAAATCTAAGTCAGCTTAGTATATAATTCAAGTAGAAAGAATCCCAAGTTTTGCAAACTAATCCAATTAGAGTGGGCGGACACAGACGATGCGAATCCCTTTCCTTTCTCTGGGGCCCAAAGACGGGCTTTGTACTTACTCCTTGTTAATTTTAATAATGTTATTTACATGTGTATCATGCTTTAATATTGTTTTGTTCAGAATCTTGTGATGACATTTTGTAATTGTATCAATCAATATACGAATATACTATGTTGTAAAAACAGCCACAAGCAGAATCCTGCACGACAAAATATATTATTTTTTAATTTAAATATGCGTATTTGATCACCTAACTAATATATAATCCTCTTTTATTCACGGTCATAGTAATAGAATCAACATTTTCTAATAGTAATTCGACGTGGCTACGTATTTCAAAATAACAGAGCTTTGTTAAAATCTATGAAATTCCGGTAAGTTGTGGCTAATTACATTAGTTTGTAAGTTTATAGTTTAGTTTAGAGTCCAACCGTCCGTTGATAACTGACCAAGAGACCAAGATGCTCACTTGTGGCCAACTGTTTCCGAACTACGTCGTCCGAAAGCATTCCCTATTATATTATAAGTATCCATCCAAACTTCGCAATCACATTTATATAATAATATTGTTTCGGTTACTGTGAATTGTTAAAGTTGGTCGTAGTGTCCGCTGCTAGGGGAATTGGATACTAACTATTGTATAAAATAGTGGTCTAACATAATTTGTAACCTCTGGCTGTTTTTAAGGTTACAATATTTTATCGTAAGTCAATTTTGTATATTCGAAGTAAAGAGAAAAATATTTTAAAGAGTGATAAAATACACGAACCCAGCATAAATGTGGTGGGCGTTGACATCGTGTATTTTTTTGCGGGTGGACTCTATTTTAAAAAAATAAATTCAATTGGAGGACTTTCATATAGGTACGTGTTTCATTTATTAAAAAATATTCACAACAAGCTTCGTCAACATAAAAATAATCTTACAAATAAAATAAAATCTATCAAAAATGCCACCCGGACTGTACCCGGTTCAAAGATAACTTGCCGCGTTTCCTCTCTGAATTGCTATAGCCTTTGAACCAGGTACCAATTTAGCTACGAGTTGATTTTTAAGACACTGAAAGGAACTCGGTTCGGTGTCGGTCCCTAAATGCTTAAGCCTTTTTCTTTGCGTGTCGATGGCAAAAGAAAATGAGACACAGGTCAAATTACTTACTTACTTACTTCGATGGCTCGACGACCCAAAGAAGATCTTGGCCTCCGATACTAGAAGCTCCAACTCCTTCCTGTACTGCGCTACTTCCTGCCAGTCGGCTCTTTGGAAGTCAAATTATATCTCACCAAATACTGAGGCACTTCGACGCTTAATTTTTTTGCTGCTTTTAGGTCGGTCCGAGTGCAGGTGTTTCCGTCAGAGTGTACTCAAGACAAACGAGAAAAAAAAGGTCTTTGCAACAAACAATCGCACATATTTTTGGAATTATCGATCCTGCCCCAGGTGGTCACACTATCTTTGCATCGGCCCACTTGGGCGTGCAGTAGGGTGGGTCACTTTTGTATGGAGAAAAAAAAGTTTCTTGTATTAAAAACAAATTAAAAATGTGTAGTGATTAAATGGTGTCACACGATGTCAATAATAAACATGCTTTATGGTAATGATCAGATATCATTTTCTGCCTCCGGATTGACTTTGAAATTAATGAAAATATCTAAAATATATGCTCATTGGAAATCTCCAAGGAATATAAGATAAAGTTTTTAATTTATTATTTAGTTATTAAACAAGAGTTAAGATAACATGTATGTATGTATAAATAATTAAAAATAATGCCAATAGTTATGTAATTATATCTTACTAGCTTTTGCCCGCGGCTTCGCCCGCGTGTATTTCCCACGGGAACAGTGCTTTTTCCCGGGATAAAAAGTAGCCTATGTGCTATTCCAGGTCATTATCTACCTCTGTACCAAATTTCATTGAAATCCGTCCAGTAGATTTTGCGTGATTGAGTAACAAACATCCTCACAAACTCACAAATTCACAAACTCACAAACTCACAAAGTCACATCCAAACTTTCGCATTTATAATATTAGTATGGATTCATTTAGTTTTCCATTTTCCACAAAATGATTCGTAGTGTCAAATTTTTGTGTGCGTTACCCTGGCAGGAAAGTGTGTCCTGGAGTTAAGTGAATGGATCCAAAACGTTGTGCGTAGTCTAGTGTACATGTGCCGCGAATAAAACTTTTGTGCGTCTTGTAGTTTAGGAAAAAAACGGAAATCTAGGATTCTGCTAGGGTAACGTCGTTCTAGCAGGAAAGTTCTAAACGAATGATCGGAGAGAGAAATATTTTGAGGGGGCAGAGAGCTTAGAGCTGTGCATTGACCTGGGCCGAAAAGATCATTTGTGCGTCTTCAGGTTTTCGGGATATTGCATTTCCTGCTGGAGTAACGTTTTGCAAAATCGTGGATCTCCTAGATCCATCGTATGTGCGCCTGTAAGATAAATATACATGAGTAGCTATTCATTTGTGCCCATCTGTGCCATAATTAGATTTAAGAAAATATTTATAATTTTTAAGTAATCGCGTTGTCTTTGAAATCACGAAAAAAATCATAGCGCCTAAATGAAAAGACGTGTAAGCTCGCTGAAAACTGTATTCGATTCTTCTATACACCTATAATAACCACAAAAAGTTTCTGAAGTGCACATGTATTCATTATTGAATAATATTACTAAAAGACAAAATTAGGTGACTTAACTTTGACGTCAACATACAAGAAACCGGCTCAACCCAATAAGTGTGCGTGTGAACCAAAGATTAGTGTGTTTAGTCATATATTATCGTGGAAATTTTCAGTTCAAAATGTTAAGGATATAAGTAAATAAACACAAATCCAAAAACATATGAACAACGGCAGATTATCCGGCCAAATTAGAATGACTACAAAAAAGCGACGGTTTTATACATATCGATAACCTTCTCTATTGAACGTATTATACCTAAGCTATTCGTACAGTCGCATTTAAACGTTTATTAGCAAATGCCAACCTGTAACTTTATTTGTGGAAAATAGTGGGAGTAATTAAAAAATATGTATTGTTGTTAAATAGGGATTTGTATAAAAGTTAAGGTCGTGTTCCTTATTTGTCGAAATAGGTAGATTAGGTACCTTCTATAAAAATACTTAAATAAGTTTATTTAGGTACCACTATTATGAACTAGCTACATGGCTATGGCTACTGTTTCTTCTTCCATGTCGAGTCGTACAATTCTGCACACCGACCGATGTTTCCTTCCTCCGCGCGGCACCCGATGACGTTGGATTAGTTTTCTGTCTACGGATAACAAAAACAATAGGGAAGGAGTCGCTTTGTCTAGCTAGCGTGAAGAAAGTAAGATAACTAGTAAGCAAAATAGTATAAGTGGGACAGAGATAGATATATAATCGTCATTCTATTTTCAATAATGCGATGTATTTTGCTTTTTACTAGAAGTGAGTCATCTTTTCTTTTCTCTTGGTAAACAGTTTGGTGCGTTGCGTGTATCACGCGTGCATGTTGTATGTTATGACGCTATGGAGATCCTGTTGCGCAGTTGCGTTTGTTTACTTTTTAGATGTTCGTTAAAAGTTTATGAAGTTGGAATGGAATAATCTGCAATGGTAAGTAAATATTTAAGTTACCAATGGTTAGAAAGGAAGGCGTTTGGTTTTCTTTAGCAGTAAGTAAATATTATTTTATTGTTCGAGACCCACAGCTAAAAGTGCAGTCCAAAGTCATTGAGTCATTTTTGTTTTAGGCTAAGCAGTTGATTTAAAAATGCAATATCCCAATAAGACTGGAAATCCTTTCCGCAAAATATGCTTGGTAGATATATAAAGTACCCAGCCAGATCATGAGACATATTTTATGCTTTGACTACTGGACCACCGAGGCAACTACGGTGTCAAATCCGTTTGTTTGTTACCTCTTCATGCTTTATCTACTGAAATAGTCTTCCTGAAATTTCGCATACACATAGTTAGAAGTACTGGAGAAGGACATAAGGTACCTTTCATCCCGGGAAAAAGCACTGTTCCCAGTGTCCACAGTAGTAGTTTGATCTGTGATTTGATGCCATAATATTTACTATTAAAATTACCTATGTATAAGAGAATAAAAATAATAATTTCCAAATCAAAAACCTCTTTTTTTATTTTATATGGCCACTATGTGCGTGCATGTCCTGTGCATTTTATATCCATACTAGCTTTTGCCCGCGGCTTCGCCCGTGTGAATTTCCCACGGGAACAGTGCTTTTTCCCAGGTATCTTATGTTCTTCTCAGTACTTATAACAATGTGTATGCGAAATATCAGGAAGAATGGTTCAGTAGATTAAGCATGAAGAGGTAACAAACAAACAAGTAAATAAACAAAAAAACTCACTTTCACATTAATAATATTAGTTAGGCTAGGATAGTTAGGATTTTTTAATTATTTCCTCAAATTTTGTCGGGAATTCCCAGTTGGGAATTGCCGACAGACATTTGATAGCGACTGTACGGCCAACAGCTTAGGTATAATACGTTCAATAGAGAAGGTCATCGATATGTATGAAACCGTCGCTTTTTTGTAGTCATTCTAATTTGGCCGGATAATCTGCCGTTGTTCATATGTTTTTGGATTTGTGTTTATTTACTTATATCCTTAACATTTTGAACTGAAAATTTCCACGATAATATATGACTAAACACACTAATCTTTGGTTCACACGCACACTTATTGGGTTGAGCCGGTTTCTTGTATGTTGACGTCAAAGTTAAGTCACCTAATTTTGTCTTTTAGTAATATTATTCAATAATGAATACATGTGCACTTCAGAAACTTTTTGTGGTTATTATAGGTGTATAGAAGAATCGAATACAGTTTTCAGCGAGCTTACACGTCTTTTCATTTAGGCGCTATGATTTTTTTCGTGATTTCAAAGACTACGCGATTACTTAAAAATTATAAATATTTTCTTAAATCTAATTATGGCACAGATGGGCACAAATGAATAGCTACTCATGTATATTTATCTTACAGGCGCACATACGATGGATCTAGGAGATCCACGATTTTGCAAAACGTTACTCCAGCAGGAAATGCAATATCCCGAAAACCTGAAGACGCACAAATGATCTTTTTGGCCCAGGTCAATGCACAGCTCTAAGCTCTCTGCCCCCTCAGAATATTTCTCTCTCCGATCATTCGTTTAGAACTTTCCTGCTAGAACGACGTTACCCTAGCAGAATCCTAGATTTCCGTTTTTTTCCTAAACTACAAGACGCACAAAAGTTTTATTCGCGGCACATGTACACTAGACGATGCACAACGTTTTGGTTCCATTCACTTAACTCCAGGACACACTTTCCTGCCAGGGTAACGCACACCAAATTTTTGCATATCTTTGGGAGACGCAATCTGGACTTTTTTTTGGTCTTCTTCAGAAAATTTGCTGCACGAAACACATGAGTGCAGCCTGGTAAACTACTTCAAAGTAGGTCAGGGCGTACATAAAGCACAGCACACACCTCTACAAATTCACTGCAAATTCATCATAATTACCGTAGCATAGAGATCCGTAGAGGGTAACTTAGCTGTACTACATCTTACATGTCAACGATATTAACTGCCTATATCTATATAGATATTAAGTTATATACTAGTACATTTGGATGCGATTTTGATAGTGCTAATCTTGGCATGCCTTGTCAGACCACTCAACTGATTGGATACTATTGATTACTGAGTTGAGTAGCCGCTAGTGTCAAGATTTTGGGATTAATTATGTATTACTGCATTAACCATATGTGGGTAAATGTAAATTGTGCCAGTAGGATTTTATTAAAGCCATTTAGGCACTGTTGTTGTTGTATATTTGGATTTCAAACAATAAAAGGTACTTTTGAAAATACGAATGATTTGAATTTAGGTTCATTTCGAAATTAGGAATCTGGATTTGAGCGTTTCTCCAAATCGGTTGAAAATGATTTGCAACTAACAATTACTATCTCAATGAATAATAATCAGGGTTTATAAATTATCTCTAAATGTAAATTCTGCTTATTATGTTGTAAAATAGTCAAAACCCTGTTGCTTTAATTGCTTTTCATTGTGTACACAATACACATTACAATCAATAATTACACATGGCAATGAACTAATTGAAATATGTTAATGGGAGTCAGTGAAATTAATTGAGGTGTGGGCGCGGAGGGCGCGGCGAGAGAGCGGTAAACAGGCGTGTTAGTTCGAGTGCTCTTCACACGAAAGCCCTTCAAGGAATGTGGATTTTTTATCTTATTTTCTTTGATACCTTGATAGCGAGGGCTTCCACCGTATTTAATGCTCAACTAAAACCATGGATTTTATTAAAAAAATAACAAAATCATATAAAATACCTTTCAAGTGTGAAATCAAGTGTATAACCTAATAAACAGTGTAAAACAGTGCGCGTGTTTTTTTAATAGTGTGATCTCCCTCACATGCCCATCAATCACACGCCCCATCTAGTTTTTATGGATTCGAATTTCATGTCCATATACAGAATATGGTTGAAAAAGTTTCAACGTGTTTTATTTAGATACTGCATACACATAAATATGTGGCATACGTGCGTGCTAAAATACATTTTTGGTCGCCAAGTTATGGGTGAAGATTAATGTATGTTCTGTTAAAGTATGTATGTTAGTTAGATTTGTTCAAGCTAAACTTAGAAACTTTTGTTAAGCTTTTAATACAATTTTTCTGTACTTTACTTAGATTATTATATAGGTACTGCTGGCGTCTATAGTAAATGTTCAAATCGAGATAATACGAAACTCGTTTTATTTAATTTGAACGGATTTGGGATAACTAAACAAAATAGGTGAAAGTGTTCGAAAAGTTAGTGGGTGATTGTTGTCTGAAGTCGACCGAGGTGTCAAACGTCGGCGGGGCTCCGGAGACAGCCGGCGAAGTCCCAACTCGAACAAGTTTGCGCTCGTCGACCCCCACGACACCTCGGAATTTTAAACAGGCAGCAGGTGAACGAGTTTATCCCGAAATACTGAAATATTTAAGAAATAACTCGCTCGGATTTCTTATTACGAAGTTTTGCTTTATTTTGAAGCAAACCAAATTGAGACGGTGCTTCTTGACTTTTGATGAGCACAGAGTTAACTGAGTTTATACAAGTTCTAAATTATTAAGGCCTAACTTGTTCCATACATGCCGTGGCTTAAGCTATGTAATATCGCATTACGTATATAAGAGCCTAATAACTCCGAATGCTAAGAAAAATATTTATGAAAAATAAAATATAAATATTTTACCTAGTATCTGTGTACAAAGTAGAATTGTTTTTGGCACATCCAAGAATTTTTCCTAATCAATAAACACGAAACCGAACAGGACATTTCCCGTCGTAGGACGCCGCAGAACGCCAAACAGAAGTATTAAATAACATGTTATCTGTAGGGAAATTGGAACAGATACCATCACAGCGCGTTGCCAAATTACACCCTTGTTGCGTTTTACAATACCACCGCACAGTGGGGTGCGGCAACACCACGCAGACAAATAAAACATTCCTTATCAGCATAATGTTACAGCATATTACATAGTTATGATGTACTTTAAATATTTTTACTTATATCCACTCTAGACATCAGAAATATAATAAGTTGTATGTGTATCCAAATATAAATTCTAATACGTGAAAAAACATGATATTCTCCAGCATTGTTCAAGTGTAAACTGTACTTTATTATGTTTATTCTCCCTAAAATGTTTTTGCAAATAACGTACCAACAAGGCACGGCCAGCAATTTACTCGTGAAGATAAGATAGTTTATATAAATCTTCATTACATTAAACCCGGACCGTGCTCATATTTTCAAACGAGACGTTTTAACGTTCTTTCCGCTTGCGGTAAGCGGGTGCAACAAATTTTCCGAATAATAGTGTAAGGAAAGAATGAGGCAGCAAAAAACTAATATCGGAGAGGACGACAAGGGCGGAATATATGAAGTCGTAAAACATCTAAATAGATATAGAATGTTTAATTTATGTCCGTATCCATACCTACACATAGCGGCATAGCAGTCTATCATATCTCGTGTCAAGAAAGTTTCAAGTTTATAAAACTCTAATATCTTTTCTTATAAAGTTCGATAATAATTTTCAGCGCTCCATGGTCCAACTATTTCAATTAAAGTGAGTATACCTACCTATAAGTCTAATATCGTAGTATTACTAAGCACAAAGAAGGACAATTCGGGCAAGACGTGAAAATAGCAATTAGGTTGATAAAGGGCTGTAGCGCGATGTCGTATATCAAAGCGAGTTCTTGACGTCTGTTGCGAAACGAGATTGTTTTAATTCGACCAACTTCGCCACGGCTTCTGCGGGCCATCCTTTTAACTTGCTAATCAGCTTATCCGGCCGCATAGATTTGTGTTCCGAACGGGACGTTTTATTCGTCTCTCGGTCTAATTAATACGTGCCGTGGAAATTTGTACCTTTGGGCACATGCGGTCACACCTGTGTACACACTGGGATGGATAAACTTGTTTGGTTTAGCTAAAAATGGAAGGGACCGAACAATGTCAGATGCTAATCATGGGCACACTTTAGAATAACATTTGAAAATATACCTACGAGATCACTTGTATATTCATATGAAGTTTTTAGACGATTAAATGCTGTAATATATGGTTGGTTTTATTTCTTATTATAACGTTTGTGCCTAAACAAAACTCTGTTCGTCAGCTTTTTCAATACATACCCAGTTGATATGGATAAAAAACTGGTAAAGTGTCTTACCATGGTTAGAAATTTCATTGAATAATTTTTAAAAATGTGGATGATAAGGTTTTTGTCACACGTATTAACTTAAATGGGGTGCTTCTTTGAGCTTTCACGGTGAACGACGTCGGTAGTATTGAGTACAAAGTGCTTCTACATCATGCTTGAAAGCTTCGTCAAGCTTCGTGAAACCTTTTAGGGGTGTATGAGTACGAAAAGTATGGTTGAAAAGTATGGTTTGGAACTCAAAACTGTTGAGTGTATAAATAGGGGGAAAATATGGTATACATTTTTTTTTTCCTTTCATCAAATTTTGCCTTAGTAGGTTTTTTTTCTGGTTTTAGGTACTTTACCCGAGTACGATTAATACCCAATACGAATAATTTTGACAAAATCAACAAGTAGTTGAGGCGTGATAAGCTAACAAATATCCATGCTTTCCTCCATGTATTCTTAAGATATTCTTACTTTTTGCTAAGCACAAAAATAGGTATCATTGTACATAGTGAGAATTGAGTGACAGTCAGGTAGGCAGCCACATTCCTCTAGATGAGTCACGTAGACGCTCACACGAGTTCAGCCTGATTAGGATTTGTTGCTTCCTTGGAAGCCTCCCACGCAAGGGTAAATATCTACCTTCTACCTTCGCAGAATTTGTATATAAGGACTGTTTCTAAATAAAACGTAATTAATTACGTCGCTTTAACTGCTAGTGTTAAACAGTGAGTTATTTCGTGAAAAGTTACGTCTGAAGAAAACAATTTTGTCTATATTTTTTTATTATTTGATAATTTAATTTTAACAAAACAAAATGGTGTAGACTACACAACAAAAGTAAAAAACTTTATCAATGCCAGTTCCATTCATCGGCTCGAGCCGACTTCACTCGAACGAGCGACATAGCCGAGCGTGTTGGCTGAGTCTCATTCTTAATACATAAAATAAAGTGCCCGGCACGCCTAAAGAAATTTCCGCTTCTTCTTAAATCTTAAAGATAGATCCGTGCTTACAACCGGTAGTATAATTAAACAACAAAATATAATCGAGAACAAATTTATAGATGAATGTCATTACAGAATGTAATAGTTAGTCTGAGGTTGAAATTACCATACTGCTCCATATGTGGGGAACAAAATCTGTGCTCTGGACACAAGCCATAAAGGGACCGAAAAGGAATTTTAATAGCCTCTGAGGGACAGCCACCGTCTATTAGACAAAGGGAACAGGGAAAAATAGCAGGATATGACTTCTAAAAGTTTAATAGCGTTCAGGCTATTTCCCTGTTTATTTACGTTTTTAAATGTATGTTTGGTATTTTAATTATTTTTATAATATACCTACCATTTATTAAACATATCTCTGTCTATTGATATTACCTTACTATATATAATTTCTCTTTATACTTTCGTATTTTACCCTTTAAATAAAAAAAATAGAAAAAGCACGCAGGGAGGAAGAAAAATGTAACTCTACAGAGTCGAATTACAAGTTTTTACTAACATAGCTGTTATTTTTTTTCCTATTTTTTGTTTCTTCAATACTGTTCTGTCTGACCATAAAATATGTTGGAGTTTCGACAGTTTTGTCAAATGAGACACTTCGTCGACTTTCAAATTGAATGTCTTTTTCGATAAATGTAAATCGCTCCATTGAATGAACTATATTGGATGGTGTACCCATTGAGCGCAGTTGGTGCACAGTAAGCACAATGCTTGCCGCTGAATGCATTCGCTATTGAATCAGTATTCAATTGTCCCTAAAGTTCAACCTTTTTACATAAATTTCACGAATAAATTTCATTACTTCCGTTTCGAAAGGGGATTCACAAATTCACTGATATATGATGGAATATTCTCTGATTTATTTCCGGTATTGATTGTGTATGGGTTCAATATGTTTGCTATACTAGCATTGCCAAGAGTTTTGCTTCAGAAGGAATTTCAAATTTCCCTCAGCATGCTTGTTCTCAGCGAAACAAGGATATTTATATGATAACAGAGTTTTAATTTTGTCGATTTAGTAGAGCTATAGTTAAGTAGGTATTATGATCAAAGATAGGTTTATGCCCAGGAAGAAACGGGAATAAAAGGTTTTTGCCCGACGTAAACCATCGATAGGTGGGCTTACGCCGGGAATAAACGGGAAACACCGTTTGTTCCCGGCGTAAACCTATCTCTGATTATGACGAAAAAATCACTATGTGAAACGGCACGAAGTGACCTAATTCATTTTGATTCAATTTACGAAATCACTGTTCTTCTTATTTAAGAGCCGCGCTCTTGTCGGTGGAGTATACGCCATATTTCTCTGTTCTCGGAAATCACTGTTATGTAACTTAAAAATACTTTTTAGATGTTTACGAAAAAAAAAATCTAGTAAAGTTTTAAACATAATAAAGCAAATGGCTGACACGTGAAAGTACGGCAGCGCATTTCAACAGAAGTGGAAATAAATCTCCATGATGTGTGGAGACTTAATAATTCGTAGCTCCCTGGCCGGGTGTCCGTTACATGGGCTCCTGGGGCACGTCCAC
Source organism: Ephestia elutella (assembly GCA_018467065.1). NCBI lineage: Eukaryota > Metazoa > Arthropoda > Insecta > Lepidoptera > Pyralidae > Ephestia > Ephestia elutella. Next base: position 7,548,367 of record CM031572.1, read on the forward strand.
GGAATATTAACTCGGAATGGGATAAAAATGGCCGCCGTCCCGGCTCAGGTGACAGAGGAATTTGACGTTGGTAATTTGACGCCTTTATCCGGGTCAGCTTCCGTACAAATAGCGGGCAGACACTGAAATGACGCTGGCTATGGCGGTTCGGATCGTGCTTTGCATAAGTCACCATTGGTATCTTTTAGGTCTGTTTATTTGGATTCAAGCGATGTCAGGAAAAAGCTTTTTTTAATGACAACATATTAAATCAATGAAAACCGTTCCTATGAAATATATCATTATGGGCAAGGGGCAAAATGCAAATCGTACAAAATCAATAAATCTCTCGATCGACAGAATTTTCCCTCGCTATGAAATTACGTTTAACACTTCAAAATTTTGATGAATAATAACTTTTTTATTTTATCATAAAAACATTTTATTCGCCCACATAAAATTAAATACGCTTTCGAGTTAAAAAGCGGGGAGCTTGCTGCAAAAAATAGCTGATACGAAATTCAAACGAGAGGACAGCGATCTTATGAATGGATGGCGGAAGAAAGCAATAAAAGTAATTACGAGAACGAGTGAAACTCGCCGCGGTCGCATTAGGCGGACTTAGAGCCTGCGCGGGAAACTTGCGCCAATTAATGTTCCGGAGTATTGGCCGCTTCATATTGAACGCCTTCGTTGTCTGGCTTTATGACGGTTACGAAACCTTTCTGTTTCTTGCTCAGATCTTCTTTTGTTTGGCTATTTAAATTATTTACTACGCTAGTAGATATTAGGAAACATCAACATCCATATGGTTATATGGATGTTGATGTAGAGAGTATAGAGGAAGCGAGAGATTTTTATAGAGAGCAGGTTGAAATTCATAATCTGCCTTCTCTAATACATATGTAAATACGTGACCACGCTAGTAACCTGTCGTGATTTAGATCCTCCATAGTACAGAAGCTTGAGACCGAAATTAGGTAATCCATTGATTAAATTGCACCGCAAAAAAATTTGGAGAAAACTTATATATTAGTAAAACTAAAAATATGAAAAATATAGCTCCTCTAATTTTCCAACTTTCAATTCTTATTGGGTAGGTATTAACAATTGCATATTCAACAAGCTAATTATTAAAAAATAAAAAACACGACTGACGACTTTTTACCCAAGAAGAACATACAAGTAAATACAACTTATAAGTTATATACATTTTTGAAATCGCCTTTTTAACCCTTCAATTTGATACTACCTCTTGATAATATTGATCAAATTTTATTATTTTGGCCTGCTATTTATCGCATATATTATCCGCCATTTTGTTTTTATGATGACGTCACTTAGCCTATGACACTCCAAGGAATCTAAAAATAACTCTCACATCAAAATCTGTTAAGCCGTTCAGGACTGATGGTGGAATAAAGAAACTTACATACATACATACAAAACATACATGAACCCTGAAAACATAACTCTTTTTTTGGTCAGTCGTGTAAAAATATGAATGTATTACACTTATAGGAATGAATTTTGTAACAGATTAATAATGCCATTATATTATAATAACAAATGAACATCATTCTAAGAAATTGTTGATATTACAGAATTTTCCCAGAAAGTCTTTGGGGACTCTCGAGAAGCAATATTTTTAATGTAAAAATCTCACCCTTTGATAAATTGAATATTCTGGACGTGACTTAGAAATTTAATATCCCGAGAGTTAAACCAGATTTTAGAAAGATACCGTTCTTAGAAACAGGAAAGAATAAATTGTAAAACACGGCAGCAATAAATATAACTAGGCAATTACGTAAGTGTAACTTATTTACGTACTAATATTTTATTTCTTAACAGCAGTTATTGTGGTGAAATCACAATCCGTATACGAAAGTAGAAGTAGATTAAATTCGATCAAGCTAAACTTAAGATATAAAAGATCCCAACTCAAATATTTCCGCGTTAAAGTTTAGGAAGTTTTTTAGGGGCATTTCGTAAATTTTATTACGTAGTACATGGGGGCCCTCATCGTTTCGGATCAGCGATAATCCCATTACATTTCCAGTTTCGGCAATTTGAGTGCCCTGCTCTACGGCAATAAAAAGTTATGAATCGCAGGTGAGCGCGGCGAGACGCCAGACGATGGACCTTCAAAAATTAACTTTATTTTCTATTTTCCGAATTTTGTAGTGAAAAGGAACCCTATGTCCGCCTGTCCGTTTAGTCGCAGTTTATATCAGAAATAGTCATTTAGGACTGGTAAATCCTACTACTATATACATGCGAAAGTTTGGATGTGTTTGTGATGACGTTTGTTATAAATCACGCAAAATCTACTGGATGGATCTTAATGAAATTTGGTACAAGGATAGTAAATTTCCGGAAATAGCACATAGGGTAGGTACATTTTATCACAAAATTCCCATAGGAGCGAAACCCCTAGGCTCAGCTAGTAATTTAAAAAGAAGATATAAATACATAAATAACATTAGAGTCTCACGACTCTTGCCTCTGTCTACCCCGTAAGGGATAAAGCTGTGATTCTATGTATATATAAATAATATTTATTGATTGATACGATATGTTTTATGTTGGTGTATGTCAGTCAAATACACTTACAAAGTGCCAAGTGGTAAAATATAACCTTTTTGTAAGGATTTGATTTGGAAGAAGAAAAAGCAGCACACCTCAGTAGTATTTGGGGCGCAACTAGTACTGTGTAAAGATTAGTTAAGAAGAAAGTACAAGTCGTGAAAAACCCCAGGAAAACGTCGATAGGCCACCGGACGGAGCCACTCGTAAGTTATCGAAGATGAGTCAGCAGTACAGTCAGCTCGGGAACGCGCCGTCCGACTGCGATTCCACTGATTCTGAGATCAGTATCGGCAGCTGTCCGTGTCCACCCCCGGCTTGATTTATAGAACTGCCGTGACGTCAACATGCTTGCTATTTTCAGAAACTGGCACTGTTTAAGGTATTTTAATAATATCTGGAACAAAATTAAATTAGACCAAACCATCTCGCTTTACGTTGATATCGTATTGGGTAGAAAAAATGCTGGGAACTCCAATACGATGGCAAAAGTTCGATATTTGTTACTTTCGAAAAACGAAACAGATTTTAATGAACTTGGAATAATACCTTCTCAGTTTACCTTTTATTGTGGAATGCCAACAAGAGGGAAAACTCAGGGTGCATTCGAATATTTGGACCAGGAAAATCTGGAACGAATGCCTAAAAAAAGACATACCTACAATACAAAATAAAAAGCGTACTTTGTAAGTATTAAGAATAAATCTCATACTTCATAAAATACCACAGATAATAAAATTTCTTTTTTTTTATAACATAGGGCGGCAAACGAGCAAGCGGGTCACCTGATGGTAAGCGATCACCGCTGCCCATGGACTACTGCAACACCAGGGGTATTACAAGAGTGTTGCCGGCCTTTCAAGAAGACGTAGACTCGTTATTTGAAGGTTCCAACATCGTATCGGTTCAGATCTGGAACACCGCCGCAGGAAGTTGATTCCACAGATTAGTCGTACGTGGCACGAAGTGTCTTTTTAAAACGTAAGGTGGTTGACAGCCAGTCATCCAGATGAAAAGCTATGGATGAAACTTCAACTTGACGACGGGTGGTATGGTGGTGAAATTTTGCGGCGGCAGGTATTACGTCGAACTTTGTAATATCCTCAGAGCACTCCCATGATAACCTAATACCTATAATACTATAGTACTATACTACTTGACACAGAATACGAATAAATTCCCTTGACGTAAATGTTCCGTTAAATACGCTCTCGCATAATTTACTGCTAAGCGAAGTAAATTACCTTACTACTAAGTAAAAGAAAGCAGTGCAACTGAGCCAACTTGCTCGATGTTTTCATAAGGAAAATATCCTCGGCTTCTACGAAAAACTTCATCGCAACTTTTTCTTTTTTCCTTTATAAGCTTTTCGCTCTTAACTAAGATTCTTCTGCTTTTCTCCAATTTAATTTAGCATTCGTTTAAAGAAAATCAGACTGTCCCGTTTAAGTGTCCGGTAGATTTGCTCTGCGTTATTATTGTAGACATTTTCTCCAACTTCTTTGTTGTCAACGTATTTTTGTCTGTCATTATATTGTGTTTGTTTTAATGCTTAATATAACTTTTTCTTACAATTTGTTATTGCAAAGTTAAAAGAAATATCAAAATTTAAGGATAAATTAAGAATAATTTAAGAATAATTAAAAAAAAATCCCACATAAATAAAGTACTAATAAATTAACAAGAAATAAAATAATTCAAAATCGCTTTTATTTTAATTATCCATTAATTAGATTAAAAACACCAATTAAAAATAAAGAAACAAGTGCACCTCGAATTCTGAAAACTGATGAGAGCATGGTAACAGAAAATGTCGTTAAGGAATAAGTATGTAATTAAATGAGAATTGAAAACATGCTACACGCCTCTCACGATAATAACTCAAAATAAGGATAATACAGAAAAGAGGCAGCACCAACATATTCTTTGTATAATGTTTTTAACACAAGAATCTGAATAATTATGAATTAAATGCCTGAACATTTAATTCATAAATTAAATTGACAATCAGAAGAAATTATACAAATCAAAATTTTAATTTTTTTAAACGCTTGAAAGTTGGCAAGAACTACTCCGCTACGGAATGTCTAAGTATTAAATGTCTATACTCGCTTCTTTGGCTACACTATTTCCTGCAATTTCATAAATTCATGCGTAAAGTTGCAGGATACAACAGACTACTATTATATACTACACTACAACTAAGTACATATAGTTAGTCATAAAAAAAATATCTTAATTTCTTTATTTTGAAACCGCGTTGTCGTCACTCGCAGAGTTGAGAGGCGCAAAACTTTTACATCATAATTGTGACAACGTTGTGACTTCCCAAAGCATGAAGAGGCGGCTTGTTCTCACTTTGTTGTTTTTACATGTAGCCAGTTGTGGAAATGCTGAAGATTATAACATGTGTTGACACACTCACACATAGAATCTATTCTTCTATGTGTGAGTTAACTTGTGTTGAACTTATATTTGTAATGTTACAAAAGGCATCGCCGCATACGACGTCATTTAATAGTTGTTATTATTTATTTATTCTTTTTAATTGTTATATCTACTTATAATTTATAAATACCTATTTAAAACTTTTATAAATTTCGAAAGTCCATATAATGTGAGTTTAATATACATGATGAGTTAGGTAAATTTGTGAGTTTGTGAGTTTGTGAGGATGTTTGTTAAAACTTAAAACACGCAAAATCTTCTTATGCCTGGACGCCGATTTCTAAGGAAATTTGGTACAAAGGTGCCCAAGATAATGACCTGGAATAGCACATAGGCTACTTCTTTATCCCGGGAAAAAAGCACTGTTCCCGTGGGAAATTCTGCGCCCCAGTTCTCTAAGCAAGCGCTTAGCATCTATGCCCCAACAGCCCATGGTCTCGACGGCTATGGGCACGAATTTATAAATTAGATTAATTTAGGATTTAATTGCATAGGTATTTAGCAAATCTAAAAGTTCAGAGATGACATGTAAATCAACACTTATTTTTTATATTATTTTTATATTCTAATTAGTACAAATCTATGTTAATAGAATTTTCATTTGGTCTACTAAAATCATTTGATAAAAATACATCTGCTATATAGAATTTATTGAACAGAACTAATAGTATATATAGGACATTGATATAAAACATTTTTTTACACAGAATGCATATTCCTTTTTTATAAAAAAACTACTATGCTAAGCTCTAGGAAAATTAGTTGCCGGTTAGGTTGTCTAGTACTAGCGGCAATCGTTTTTCAAGCTTATAAAAACTTTAGTAACTACTTATAAAGATTAAAGCGGATGTTGTAAAGTAGTTCCTTGGAGTTTTGTTCAATTTCTTTCGAGTTAAAATACTTCAGTGCTAGAGTATTTTTTGGTCGAATTTTCTGTCTACCCTGCTGTAAGAAATAAAATGTACATCGGTAACTTTGTTTTTATTGTCAATTGTGTAATTATTTTTAAATGATTAATAATTAATACTTATAAAATCATTTATTTTTTGTGCGAATCTTTTAAGGCTTTTTAAAATTTCTGTAATAGTATCTGACATATTTACTTCTAACAGTTATTGCTGATTTTTGTCCATCTCTGGATTAGCTGAACAGAAAAAAATTACAAACGAGGAGGTTCTAAATAGAATAGGAGAAAAAATAATCATTATCAAAACTATTGAAAGTAGAAGAGGGAAAATGTTGGGTCACTTGATACGGCATGATGACTTCGTACGAAACATCATAGAAGGAAAGGTATAAGGAAGAAGGGGCCCAGGAAGACCAAGACAGAGTTACATAAGACAAATAAAGGAAAAGGTTAGCGTCGGGTCGTGGAAGTGAAACAGTTGGCAATGAAAAGAGTAAAAAAGAAGGAACTCCACCACCTCCACCAGCCTACCACTTTTTGATGATGATGATGGTCAAAAAAATACATCCGCCACCTATTTTTTTTAAGCCCTTAAGCTGATCATTTCCCAGAATTCAGATATACGTTTACATTCATTAGTTTAACATCAACTAGTGATATTATTAGTAGGGAATCAGTTGAATATGTAGAGACGTAACAGAGAACCGACCCTGTTAGTGCACTGACGCTAAGCATGATTTATTTACGTAAGTAACTTGGTGGTACGGACTGAAGTGCAACAGTACCTACATTTGCTACATTTAGTACTACATTACATACTGTACATTTTGCATTAATTGTGTGTATGTACACATACACACAATTTTCCAAAGTAAAATATTGCTAAAATATTGGAAAAATAATAATACTACTAAATAATACTAAATACTGTTAAAATATTAATAAAATATTGGAAAATTTGGTAAATCAAAGCACATTTTAACTCCTTTTGTGAGAGTTTTTAACCTTCCCAACGATCTCTGATCCAGTCAGATAAAATTGATCACTCACAATAATTTATGACCTATGTTCTTATGATCAAACATATTATTATTGAAGTGAAAAAGTACCTTTGAAGGCCAAGTTTCAATTAGTTATTTTTGATTTTCTTAGAAATCATTTAAGAAATCGATACCTAAATAAAATAAAACAATAGATTTATTACTAACACTTAGTTTATCCGAAGGTGGAGATAACAAGCGGGCTCCAGGTCAGTGGGCGTTATTTTTATTTTATTCTTATAGCTCTTGTTAGGGCCGCTCTACAGTTTGTTGGAAATGTCTCATCGGAAAACGACACGTTTTGTTCTACGATTTAATGAGATACTGTTTTTATATTTTAACTGGCGTTTTACTCGCCTTCGTCTGCGTGATAATTGGCATAGTGTAGCGTAGAAACAGTGATGGTAGACACAAAAGTTTATTCAATTTTGTATACTGCGACATTTAGTTATGCGAATCATAATAATAGCACGGACTTCTTCTTTTAGTCGAGTCGGAATAGCAGGGTAAAGGCAGGACAAACACAAAATCGAATTTCGTAATGTTACTTAAAATTTTTATAAGTGAGTTAATTCTAAGAGAAAAGTTTAAAAAAGATTCATATTTTTATTTGCAATACCGAGCCGTGATGTAGATACATTACGGCTGTGCGTTGCAATTAAATAACGAGTTACAATTAAACAATGCTTAGCCATACTTATGTAAACTCATCCGAGCACCTGGCGGCAGATATAGCGCGTAACTCCGCCACACAATCACCATTAGTGTCTTCGCAATGGGTTTATTGTGACAACTTCACAGAATTTGGTATTATGAGGCAAAGAGAAGTGACATCAGCTGTCTTTTATATGAAAATAACCCTCTTACACTCACTGTCACTCTGACACTTTTAAAAATCGAAGTCGAATTGAATACTTCTGTGCAATTTAGTTACAAGACATAATATTAATCTTGCAAATTGTAATATGGCAATAAATGTTTTTTTTTATTTTTATTTATGTGTATGTGTGCTCCTGAGATCAACAGAGTTCTATTCAATTTATATCAGTCGGCGACAAAAAAACATGTTGCCACTTCTATCGATCGTCCTAAACTATTCCAAATTTATTACTCTAAATTCTATGGATAACCAAAATCCTCGTCTTGTTCTTAATTATCAGTTTAATTCAGGCGAGAGAAACAGGCAATAATAACAAAGTAATTGTCGCAGTAAGTGCCACACTCGTCGTTATGACCCGTGTGATAGTATGGCAGAAAATAAAGTGGAATGAAATTGTCCTTAGGTGCGGCGCTATGGCGATATTGCGTTAACCTAGTTAACTGGATGACGTTGATATTTTCATCCAGTTATAATACTATTTTGGTACCAGTTTTAACGGTTTTATTAGGTTATCTTTCGCTATTCGGTCAAACCTAGAGGCGGTTTAAAAACTGTGATAACAATAAAAGCAAAAATAAACATGTCAAATGCATTATTTATTGAAAAGCGCAGAACCTTCGAAAAGGAGATTGACAAAAACTTCAATCAATTTATTAATATAAGTACTACGTACAGAAAGGAAGCTCCCTGTCCTACCCGCAATGTGGCTCCCTCCCCTACACCCCCCGCACTTCTCCCCCGTTCTTTTGCAGATTGGGACGCTATGACTATGAAAACGCACACATTGACGTGTTACTGACGTGTTCACGGATGTACATGTACAGTTTCATTTATAGTAGTAGGTATATATGACGCCCCATTTCTATGAAGTGCCCTCTCTGTGATATTAATAAGCTATAATCAACAAAAGTCATCCGTGCGCCAATAAACTAAAATCCTATGTCACAATACATACATAGTGTCAGAGCTCAGAGCAGAGGACAGTTAGCTGTAGGGATTATTGCGACAAAGTCAGTCGACCTTGCTGATAGCTGGATCTAAAACAAGTTCAGTTAAATCGGTTTAAGTTCAGCACTTTGAACGCGAAACTCGTTCTAGCGACAAAGCTTCTGTATGTGTTTAGTTCGGAAGATTGCCGGGCGAAAGTGGCAAATGTCAGTAATTAAGGCTTGTACTTGTAGTGTTCAATTACTTACGTACCTCGCATTAGCGGCGTGTGGTCGAAGTAGCGGTGCGACTTTATTTTATTAATGTTTAATTATTTCTCTGTCTGTTTTACATTTTCGTCATTATATCAGTGCTTTTAGAAAGGCGTATGCCTTTGCGTTCTGTAGATTAAATTTCAAGCAGTTTCGGGTAGATAGCTTCTAGATACTACCTATATTTTAATTGGACATAAACAACAGAAGCGCAAAAAGAAACAATATAAAGATTATTCTCACTCACGGACCACCACGGTTTTATCGTTGTTAAATGAACGTTCACTTTTTTTTCTTTATCTCGGTTTATAAAATACTTCATTGCATTTACTTTAAATCCGATAGGTTTTTTTTACCAGACTGTTAATCTACATTTTTTAAACTGCATTTTTTTAGTTTTTTTCGCGAATTTCATTTTTGAAACGCGGTGCAACAAATATCAATTGTTTTTTTTTATCTAGGTTTAAAAAATACTTCATAGCATGTATTTTTAACCTGGTACGTTTTTATTTTACCAGACCTGGAATTCTGCATTTTTAGCGCGAATTTCATTTTTGATACACGGCCAAAAAAAATCGGAGCACTAATATGAGTTCATAATTTAAACCAACATATTGAATTTCAACTCAGTTTGCTAAAAGACGTGGTTTAAATTTAGCTTCCAAGATTCGACGAGTGGGGTCAAATCTTAACAAAGCACATTAAAAAAAAGCTTTAAATATTAATGTTTAAAGAAACTTACGAAAACACAACAGAATATTAAAATTTACATTTTATCGTGTGCCAATAAATATTTCATCCAAGGAGGTAGTACCTACTATTAAAGACGACAGTGCAGGGATGTCTTTATTATAATTTTATCATCACCTTGGATCTCCAACGGCGCGTATAATGAAGTTTAGAAACTTCGAATTAGTTGGGGTCATAATCTCACATCCCACATTATATGAGCCAGTAGATATAAACTTAACCTCTAATATTCGTGATCACGATGTTTTCCCGATAGCTATATACAAAGCCACTTAAATATGTACTTAAATGTAGTTCTGTAAAGGAGTTGTATAATTGTATATACAAAAGATACTTGATTCGACTTTTATTTTTATTTTGTGTTCTTAACCATTTCATTCTGGTTACTCGATCACAAACATACTCGTAACATGTTTTATTATATTTATATTTGTTTCTTCTATTTTATTTTATTTTTGACTGTACACATTTATACACAATCTAGTGTATGTATAGAGTTTATAAATAGCCCCTCTGGCATGTGAAACTCATGAAACAGTCTACAACAAGTCTCAACATAAGGCGACCAAGACTGTTTCATTACTTTCTTTTGGCATTTCTTCTCAGCAGTGGTCGTTCCGAAATGCTAGTAGTTTGTAGTTTTGAGCCATAATATATTATGATAAATAATTAGCTTTCGACGTGAAAAAGAGCCTTCTTTAAAGGCCAAGTTTCAATAAAAAAAATTGACTTTGACTTTGATACATTTACAACTATATTAACACCGATTTAGGCAAAAAGGTCCATGGAGTTGTGGATGCAATTGATCTTCTTTTGTTTTAATTATAATATCTCGGAACAAACGGCAGTATACTAAACAAAGAGAAACTTACACAAACCATAAACGAAGATACCATCAAAAGTTGGCGAATATAAATAAATTCCAGTACCTATCGCAGATCAGGCACAGCAATCCATTTTGACAATCGAGTTTCTGTTCTCCGACAAACTAATTTACCTTCTATTGTTCCTCCATATTTACGGAGTTATTACATTACATTTGCCTTGATCAGATATTAAATTGTCTTCTCGGCGGAAACGACCCTTTCTCTTTATAAGATTTGCCAACACATGCCTACTGAACTGGCACAATTTTATCAACAAACAATTTTACTGTTTGGATCGCGGCAAGAGCTTGAGCAAAAATGAATAACCAAATAGTTGGAGACACATTTAATTTAACCTCCTTCATACATAATATGTATGAAGGAGGTTAAATTAAAATGTGCATTTTAGGATGTAGGTATACCTTACTAATATTATTAGTAAGGTATACCTACATCCTAAAATGTACCTAACAAGAAAAGGGAATTCAGTTTTACATTAAGAAAATACATGATGGCCGAAAATTCAATTCACGAAAAATCGAAGTGAAGATGAGCGTCGATAATTGAAAATTCTGGAGAGAGGATTAGCTCCGTTTTGCACGAAGCAGGTTCACGAGATAATCCACTTATTATTATGCTGTCTTTTCGACTTTTTGAGCGTTACAACATAAAACTTGTTTAAGTTGATCGAGTCCTCGCAATCTAAATAATAAAGCAATTGATTGGATCATTTGTAAAAGCTTCGTTATTAAAATAAAAGCAGCCTTCATTTGAATAATAAATTAATCTTATTCAAACAGCACTTGATGAGTAATTCAATCATAGTGAAGTGCATGAATGAGTGCCATCGACTCATTGATTTTGATTTCATCCAGCTTAATTGACCACGCGTGTGTGAAATGTTATTTTTCATAATGAAATAACTTATCGTGTTGAACTGCGGTGCTGGGAGCTAAAAAGGCTACTTTGATAAATAAGACAATGATTCATTTTCCATTTCCTAAATTTTTAAAACAGAATTTTATAACTGGTCATTTATGGTTCATTTTTAAATATCTAGGAAATGGGAAATGGATCATATTCTGATTTGTCAAAGTGGCCTTTTTAGATCTTCTGGGGTAGTTCGCTAACGATGATAATTATTATGAAGAGCTGGCTCCACACTCCACGCCGCGCCGCGTGCCGCGCCGTGCTGCCGTCAAAGAGAAACTTTACTAATTAGCAAATAATGCGAATTGAACTCACGTTCGCTAAACGTGAGAGTTCATTCCTGAAATATCCATCACGCTGCAATATTGACACTTCAGGGATTTCAGTGAATTTCTTACAAGCCCAACTTTAGGCAATGAGCTCCATATATGTAAGTGCATAAAGTTGGGTTTTAAAAGTCTGTGAGTCTCAGTACAGAATGAACTCAATGAATACAAAAGTGCTTACGAAAATAAGCAGAAGCAGCCATTATATTTAAGTTTTAGATTTGTTACTCTAAGTTAAATATTTTATTGTAGGTACACCTGATTGTTATATCTTTAGTAACTTCCTAAGACTTGACTTTACACTTCTAACTAAACTTCGAAATTGTGTTATGTATTGTGTATTATTCGCTTTTGTGGTAAATATATGTTATGTTTGACTTATCTCTTTGGGTAGGCAGAACATGTATTTACAATGCAAATATACAACGGCGTGAAGCGTAGATTAGTTAACAATGTTATATACTTGTAAATTGTTATCCCTGTTTGATCACATTGTTAGAAACCTTTCAATAGAGATATGACCAAACTATTGAATATATCAAAGGTCGACGTATATTCAGTCAGTTAGCTACCCAGCTATATCAAAATAGAACAATTTAATCAATGATGATCAGCCATATCATAAAGTGATCAATTTTACAACATGGCCACCACATTGGTAGGTATACCTAATCAGTAGCGGATTTAGAGGATGGGCACAGGGGCACATGCCCCCCCAGACAGGTTTTTTGTGTATCTACCTACTTACTATGGAGATTTCATCACTCATAGTACAAATTATTGGAGTTGATAAAATATAATTTGATTAAAACTAACGTGAGAAATAGTCATAATGATTTTGTACTGGGCCGTCTGTCACGTCGGAAAGACGGTCCTTACTCGCCTTGAAAATGACTTCCGTATGAAGTCGAAACTAGTCGGCAAATCCGGCTAACAAGACGCGTGAGTATCCGTATCAAAATCATTTTGATAAAATAAACCTACCTACGTTCTTATAAAATAATAGAATGAACACGAGTTAAACTCTTGCTTCAACAAGTTTATTTAATTTGTTTTTTTTTTGGCCCATCTGCCCCGTGTGCCCCAGAAAAAAATCCTGGATCCGCCCCTATAGGTAGGTACCTAATTGTTAATTTGGAACAAGAAAATATTTATCTCGAATGAAAATTATTATTCCTACGATAAAGCAATTTTTACGAGTAAAAGCTTATCTTTTAAACAAATTCAATAAATAGTATGGCTTGTAACTAACTAGCATGATATTAATAACACTTCAGTTTAAAAAAAAAATATGTTTGTATGAAGTAGGAAGAAAGAGAAAAATTTAATTCGAAAAAAATATCAAACTAGATATACTAACTACTACTAACTAAATACAAATAATTGGTCAAGTGCGTGTCGGGCCACGCGGAATGTAGGATTCCGAAGGTACCTATCCTGTAGAAATGTGGACACATGTACTTATATTTACTTCCAGTTTTATATAACTAATGAAAATAACCTAAGTATATACCATCATATAGAATGAAAATTGTTCCTACGAATATTTTTCATACTAAAATCAATTTTGTAAGTTTATCGTCTGTAGGCGACACCGGTAGGTCAAAACAGTCAAAATACACACGCACAGTTAAGAACTATATAATTACGAAGGATATTTACAAAAAACACAATAAAATCAATAGATAAAATATAAAACTAATTAAATGTGAAAAAATTATAAATCGACAATTTTCACGGCGCGGACGAAGAGAAAAAAAAAAAACACAATCGGTTCTAAAAACAAAAAACTTTTTAAATTGACGGCAGTGCATGCAGCCAGTCTTTTACTTTTTTATATAAAAACTAATAACAATATGTGTGCAGTGCACTGCTTGCTGAATTTAATGTGCAAATTTAATAACAGAATAATTGAATTATCTACACCTAAATATTTACACATATCTTAGCGAGCGCGTCGCTAACACTCCCCACCCCAGTGCTGGTACAGCACTCAATACCTGATGGATAAGAGCGACGCGTGCCGCCGATCGCCACCAAGCGCCAGTCCTCGTCTTCACGTCAAAGAATTGACGCGGCCATTTGTACCTGGTTACAGTTGTGTACATACCTTTTGGTCCAGGTTTTGCGAGGACTATCAGAATCGGCAAAGTCCATCTCCATCTGTCGGGCTTAATCTTCTTAGTAGCGTATCCGGATGAACTTCCTTTAGCCATGTGCGCCAAATATGTACCAAACGCTCGGCGTTAAGCTAATGATTTATGGAAGTTCATAGACTGTTTTTGAATCAACAGGCAAACTGTAGAGCTACTAAGAAGATTTAAAGAGAAAATACAAATAGGTAAGAACTACTTACCATACATAAAACAAACTGATATCATGCCCCACCCCATTGGGAACCACCAGTGGGCATGATATGAGAAGTGTCCGTAGCATGTTATTGTGGGCACCGTATGTGGTGGGAGGAACGCTTATACCAACTAGTTCCCACCACATCAGTGTCATCCAACACTCAACAGCCAACAAGTAGATGTCATCTATAACTGCAATTACATTCATAACACAAAGCGCAGCGTTATCCATAGGTGATGACACCATGTCGATAGCGGTGCTGTTGAAATACTTACATAGGTATATATATTACATATTTTATACATACTTATTTACAAAATTCAGGTGTGTCAGAAAACTTATATTATTTTTGACACCAAAATGAAAACGTGTCAATTTAAAGCTAACCTATCTGCGAAATCTATATTTCGTTCTGTTCCTTTTAGTGGGCCTGGGTTAGAAACCGACTGTTTCCATAGTGAACCTCCGTCCAGAAGTGACCGGCAGAAAAACGTCGTTCGTTGTTCTCTGCATAAGAGATGGCTCTTACGTCAAAATTGTGGCTGGAGTTCTTACCTGGTACTCCTGCGAATGGCTGGCTCACCTCCTTAAGGCGCTTTCGTAGCGGGCGCCGTAGCGGGCTGAGGCGGCGGCGGAGTCGGCAAACGTGCTCGCCGTCATGAGCTCTGGAGGCAGCAACGACCGAGGGCAGCTCATCACTCGTAGCCACAAGCAAAGTCACATGCAATGGCGACTTTGAAATACGAGGATGCATCGCACTGCACCTGCGGCAGCTGTGCCTTGTCGCGCATACACCAGCCCAGGGGTGTGAGAGTAGCGGACGGCTCACTCGGTTTACCTAAGAACCTAGATCCTATAAAATTATCCTGCCCAACTAGCATATTTGTATTTAAATTTTCTGTACACAAGAAATTTTTGAAATTTGCTAAATAATTACAATATTTACAATTAACTTTTGAATATTGTTGGACAGGTAAATTCAACTCATTGACACATCTTATTTTAATGTTAAGTAGCTTATAATACATATATACAAGGTTCATATTTGTTACAACTAAATTACACAGAAGTTTGCTATCGGACCACACACCGCGCACATTCATAGATCCAGCGCAGCCAGAGACGCCGGCGCGCATTGCTAAAAGTGAACACATCAACAACACATTTGCACCATGATCCAGAAGTGCATGTGCATCGAATGCACCGCGGTTGGTGTGCAGACGAACCGGCACGACTTTTAGTAGCACTTTGCACTCACTCGCGTACATATGCGTCACTGTTTCGGTAGTGCTATTGTCGGCAGCTGGCGACGTCTCCGTCGTCGGCGGCGTCTGCGAACGGCTGGATGCACTCCGGTCGCGTACAAAATGCAGCAGTGTATTTCCGGGCGCACTCGCAGTAGCCAGGTCCTTGACAGCACTCTCCAGCATCTGAATAGTCGCATTGATGCCGGGGGCCTCCTCTGTAGGTGGCGACATACGTGGGACCTGCGACTCCAACGGCAGATGTGGTACGGCAGGTCCTGACGCGGAAACGTCCTGTGTGGCGGCGGCTGACGGTACATGCAGCTGATGTAGCCGGCCCGGGGGGTATCCAGGTACGGGGGCTGGCTCCATCAATTCGTCAGAACTTTGCTCCTTCCACTGTTCCACGTCACGAGTGCCTTCATCGGGTGGACTGTAATATTGTTCTTCCAGCTGGGCTAGGTCCGCTTCCAACTGCTTATCTATCAATTCCATCTTGATCTGTGCTTTCTGTCTTGCAGCATCCAATAATAGCTGCGCCCTTCTAGCTTTAACTGACGACGTTGTACTGACCTT
Source organism: Ephestia elutella (assembly GCA_018467065.1). Taxonomy (NCBI): domain Eukaryota; kingdom Metazoa; phylum Arthropoda; class Insecta; order Lepidoptera; family Pyralidae; genus Ephestia; species Ephestia elutella. The sequence goes on from CM031572.1 coordinate 7,564,453, forward strand.
AGACCTAGACTTCTGTATGATGGCACTCGTAACACTCGGCGTAGCGGCAGCGGGAGATTTTAGCTTTTCGGCCATAGTTACCGAATTATCCACATTGTGCGATATTCCATGATCGCGAACCATTTGTTCCCGCTCACGACGACGTGCAGAGCTTCGTGTGCCAACCATTTTCCTCAATGTTTGCGCTGGTTACAAACAACAAGATCCGGCTCGAAGGAAATTTTGTAGGCGACACCGGTAGGTCAAAACAGTCAAAATACACACGCACAGTTAAGAACTATATAATTACGAAGGATATTTACAAAAAACACAATCGGTTCTAAAAACAAAAAACTTTTTAAATTGACGGCAGTGCATGCAGCCAGTCTTTTACTTTTTTATATAAAAACTAATAACAATATGTGTGCAGTGCACTGCTTGCTGAATTTAATGTGCAAATTTAATAACAGAATAATTGAATTATCTACACCTAAATATTTACACATATCTTAGCGAGCGCGTCGCTAACATCGTCTATTACTCATTAACGTGTAAGGTCTACATAGCCGTGATAATTTTCCTTTTAAATTCATTATATTTGCTAGTTATTATAATTTTTTACATGTGTCCACCCTCGACCGTTTTCCTGTTCGAGGGGGGACACAAAATTTAGCACTTTAAAGTTAAATATATCGCAAACGGATTCCTAAAACAAAAAATGGTCTTCATATACTCATAATATTTTTAAAAAACCTATCAACCCCACCCGATGGTATAATCAAGAGAAAAAAAACATTCCAACTTTAGCTGTAGGGGAAGCTCCTAAAAATATTTTTTTTCGTAATTTTTTTCTACAGATCGCTCCGCGTAATAAATATGTATAGGTATCTGTACCAAATTACAGTTTTCTAGTACTAGTAGTGTCTGAGATAAAGTGCGGACAGACGGACAGATATGACGAAACTATAAGGGTTCGTTGTTTACTTCGGAACCCTAAAAATGAAAATCCCGGTGACTGCCTTTGAGACAAACTACTTACTTACCTAATTGTTGTGGCAAGATTTTTGCGTATTATTTCAAAGAACATATACCATAATCAAAGGGAAACCTTTTTATGCCATTTTTAGTACCTATATCATATTCAAGTGATATTTTTTAATCAACTTCCGTTTTTTAATTATTCCTTTAGACATTTTTTCACCTGACTGTACTCTTTTTGGTTTAAACAATAGATTTTTTTTTAAATTCGTGAGTAGTCCCTGTAAAATTTAAAAATCCGGCGACTTGGCCCGCGGGTCGAGTAAGCATCGGTCCTAGTCGCCGGGATCCTCCAAAAAACATACTTAATCATGATTTTTTTTTTATTTTATAAAAAAATCTAACCATATCAAACTAAAATATAGAACAAGAATATGAAAACCAAATTTATTGTTACAACTAAACCTTCATACTTTGGAATTGACATTAATCCTACATTCATTCCAACGGCGACCAACACACTCAGAGCTCAGACTCTTATATTCCTTCGACCTCCGGCACTTTACTCGGCGTCCTACGTTAGCAGCAGAACGCTTCATATACGACAAAGCAGCACGGAACGCCCCGCGTGCGTAAGTATCAAATGTACAGACGTACAGTCAGATACAGAGAAACCTGACCTCATCTCACCGAATTCGAACTCAGGGCACAAGGCGGGCGCTTCATAGAAACGGCGCGTCAAATATACCTACTACTACTACAAATGAAACATCTGTGAACACGTCAGTAACACGTCAATGTGTGCGTTTTCATAGTCATAACATCCCAATACACAAAAGAACGGGGGAGAAGTGCGGTGGGTGCGGGAGGGTGCCATATTGCGGGTGGGGCAGGGAGTTTCCTTTCTGTACATAACACTTAAATTAATTCTGAGCTCAGGATCAGGTTTGCCTGCATCTGTCTGAACGTACTTGTGGTATTTGTTGGCGTTGTTGTCGCATGTTAATATTACCATTGTCGCATGAATCACGGCGCATTTGAAGTCTACGCAGGACAGCGGGCTAGGTTCGTTTTCTGAGAGTCAAATTTACATAAAGTACAATTGTACAGCTGCTATTCAGTCTTAGCGCACAGCGGGTGCATTTGACATGCGATTTATGATTTTAATAAAACTCCCGACTCGACGCGATAACGCTTACGAGTATTATATTATTACATTTCTTCATGGAACGCTGTACATATTTATTACTCAAGTCCTTAATAAGCAGACATTCAATTTTAATTAAACCCATTCTCAAACTGGGAAGTATTGATTTAAATTAATTGAAATTGCGAAATGGGAAAATATATAAGTTCCGTACTTTCCATAGACAATAAAGATGTGATTCTTTTCATATTGAAATGATTTGGGAGATATCATAAATTGTACTAACATTTCTACTAAATCCTTCATGCTTTGTTTCTTTATCATTCTTAAAAAGTGGGATACAAAGTCGACTCGTATACGGTATGGTACCTACGTCCTAACTTGTTTTAAATTTTTGATTGAAAATTGCTTCTTCATTACTAGTGGTTCTGTCAGAACAGTAGACCTCGCGAGCCCATCCACGAAATAACCGATATTTTACCGTGTCCCTGGCTAAAAAGAGTTTTGAAACCAACCTACCAATGCTGGAAAGAAAGTAAAAAGTTCTCATATTTTACCCATAAGCCGAAACATGTTCTTGTGGTTGGTCAATACCACTAAAAAAATTACTGAAACCTGCCTTTTTTGCCTCAAATAATATAAAAATAAATATAGACGGACAAATCACACAGATTGAGTTAGCCCCAACTAGGGCTTCCAATACCGGGATCCCGGTATTGCTCAATACCGGTATTAGACGATTTTTTTACCTGTTTACAATACCGGTATTGAAATTCAATACCGGTTTTAATACCGATTTTTTTTTTTTTCTCTAAACTTATAGAATTTTTACAGTTTTACCCAATACAATAGAAAAGCACATGTATAGGTACCAATTATTTACAACAAATTACATAAATAACAACTTTTGTAAATTTACAGACTACACTGGAAGATATCTATTCTATCCGCGATCAAATTCAAAGTGCTTATCGCGCGTGCCAGCGGAGACTTGTTTTTCAAGTTGGTCCGTCCGAAAGGTACCTCCAAAAGGCGAGGCTGCCTTCGATGCTCCATGTATCTATTTGGAAAGCAGAATTCCACTATTTTAAGCATTTACATTTTGTGTATTACATCGTGAATCAATTTAAATCGGTGATTTTGGAATTATGTCGCATAAAAATGCACGTGAACAGATAATTAATAGAGACATAGTAATATTTTTGGAATAACCTGCATGTAAACTAGGTACGTTTCTGTTTATTGCTTATTACTTTCTTATTTATTACTTACTAGCATCTTTTTTTTAAACTAGCCCATTTACATAACATTCGCGTGAATCAATTTATTTATATTAACACTAGCTGTCGCCCGCGGCTTCGCCCGCGTGAGTTTCGCTTACATGAAAAATCTTTTTGTGTTCCAAACTGTTTCGGATTTTCGATTTTTATACGTCTACAGAAAATGTTCATCAGATTAATAAAGTTTTGGTAAGGCGCTATTTCCATATAACATGTTATAGTGTAGCTGGTCTCTTGAAGCTTTTCATCAGATGTTCCATATCTTCAATTTTTATACGTCAGCAGAAAATGCTCGTCAGGTTGAACGACTTTTACTAAGGCGCCATTTCCATATATGTTATAGTGTAGCTGGTCTCTTGCAGTTCTTCATCAGATGTTCCATATCTTCAATTTTTATACGTCAGCAGAAAATGCTCGTCAGGTTGAACGACTTTTACTAAGGCGCCATTTCCATATATGTTATAGTGTAGCTGGTCTCTTGCAGTTCTTCATCAGATGTTCCATATCTTCAATTTTTATACGTCAGCAGAAAATGCTCATCAGGTTGAACAACTTTTGTTAAAGCACCATTTCCATATTTCTTATAGTTTAACTGTTCTGTTTTGGTTCTTCATCAGTTGTTCCAGTTTTCAAAATCAATTATAGCCTAAATGTTGCCCAGGCTTAATAGCTACACAACAAAAAAAGTTTCATTCAAATCGGTTCAGTACTTTCGGAGATTAGCGTGATCATACATACAGACAGACAGACAGACAAGAAATTCCAAAAAAAATTTTTTTTGCCTTCTATTATTCTTTTTAAGTGTCCCTCTATCCATTTCAGTCAAAAATACTAAATGTACAGACAAAATATTTTTACTGTTTTATTATATGTATAGATACCTTGACTGCGCGGTGCTAGCTAATGCTAAACGCAAGCGCATCTATGCAGGAAAGGGGAGGGTGAATATGTCTCCGCCTTTCAGTCCTAGCTCATCTGTCAGGTCAGTCGTCGACCAGTGATTAGTGAAAGTGTTGGTAAATTCATAACAAAATGTAGTTGCCAAATAGTGTGTCTGTCATGTTGTTGTAAAAAAGAATAACAAAGTAAGTTGCTTCCGGTCTCTGCTCGTTTTATTTCTAGAATTTATATGCCTGCACAGTTTTTATTATTATTAAAATAGTTTTAAGTGATAGTTATTGTAATTTTTGACGGAATTAGACTTTCAGGAATAAATAAATAAAGAAAGGATTGTTATTCTTCAAGATGACTAATAACTACCTTGTCAACGTGCCAAAATTAAAAGGCAGAGATAATTACAGAGAGTGGACAGTTGCCGCCAAAAATTTACTCGTTCTCGAGAGACTGACCAGTTACCGAAAAAGTAATTGATCTTGGAGAGGAGAAACTCATAATGACTATCGATTCATTGCTGTATGTTCACATCAAGATGAATAATGATGATGACATGATTAATTTGTAAAAATCATAAATATTTAAAGTTGTATTAGGTAAAGCTGTGATGATGTAGTTTATTATATGAATAAAAGTAGATTTTTAATGACCTATGTTTTAATTTTAACTTAATACTTCAATAAAAGTAACTTTTTGAACAAAAATACGAATTTTCACCTCAATACCGGAATTCCGGTATTAATACCAGTTTTGGATTTTTTTCCAGCATTGAAACCGGTATTCAAAATTTCCGGTATTTGGAAGCCCTAGCCCCAACGTAAGTTCAAGACTTTACGGGATGCTAATTTAACAATACTATATTTTATAACAAATACATACCCACGTCAATCTGAAAAAGATTATTTTTCATCTTGACCCGACCGGGATCGAACCCGGGACCTCTGGTGTAGCCGTCCGGGGCGTGATGACCGTTAGGCCACGGAGGTCGTCAGTCGTCAGAAATGCATGGTGCCTATTGGTTATATGTATGTATATGTTGTATTTTGTAATTTGGCGTTACAAAAAATGAGATTGACTTCATCTTGTCGACGAAGAGGCACATATTCAATGATGTCTCTGTGATCAATGCCGTAAAAACAGGAAGCGATCACCGATTGGTAAGAGGCATATTGAATCTTAGAATAAAACTCGAAAGGTGTCGACTGATGAAGTCTACGCTCCGACCAGCGCCTATCCAGCTCCAAAACCCCGAGAGCTTTCAGCTCGAGTTGCAGAATCGCTTCGAATGCCTGGGAGACTGCGAAAATCTGGACGATTATAATGACAGGTTTGTGCAAATTGTCCAAACAGCTGGGTCTAAGGCCTTCAAAACCCGCTGTTCAAAAGGAACCAAAAAGATCTCGGACCTCACCAACAAACTCATGGAAGAAAGACGAAACTTGGTTCTGCAGTCCTCTGACGATGCTGCTCAGTATCGACGTCTAAACAGACAGATCTCCAAGTCCCTAACGCGCGATTTACGGCAATTCAATACTGACCGTATTGAAGAGGCGATTAAGCGAAATAAGGGCTCAAAAGTGTTTGCAAGGGATCTGTCTGTTGGTCAAAGCCAACTGACCAAGCTGAAGACTGAGGATGGCAGAATCATTTCGTCGAAGCCAGAGCTGTTGGAAGAGGTTGAGAAGTTCTACGGACAATTATACACCAGCGTACGCGCACCTGTCAGTAATCTGGCCAAAGATCCAAGAGCCAGATTGACCTGACACTACACCGAAGATATCCCGGACGTCAGCCTATACGAGATTAGAATGGCTCTCAAACAGTTAAAAAACAATAAGGCACCGGGTGATGATGGAATCACGGCTGAGCTTCTGAAAGCAGGTGGAACACCGGTATTAAAAGCTCTTCAGAAGCTATTCGATTCCGTCATACTCGAGGGACAAACGCCTACAGCATGGCACAGAAGTGTGGTGGTACTTTTCTTCAAAAAAGGCGACAAAACCTTATTGAAGAATTATAGGCCTATCTCACTTCTGAGCCATGTCTACAAACTGTTTTCGAGAGTCATTACGAATCGTCTCGCTCGCAGGTTCGACGACTTCCAGCCTCCCGAACAAGCCGGTTTCCGAAAAGGCTTTAGTACCGTAGACCACTTACATACGCTGCGGCAGATTATACAGAAGACTGAGGAGTATAATCAGCCCTTATGCTTGGCGTTTGTGGACTACGAGAAAGCCTTCGATTCGATCGAGACCTGGGCTGTGCTACAGTCTCTCCAACGGTGCCAAATTGACTATCGATATATCGAAGCGCTGAAGTGTTTGTACGAAAACGCCACCATGTCGGTCCGTCTCCAGGATCAAGGCTCGAAACCTATCCAGTTGAAGCGAGGGGTGAGACAGGGAGACGTTATATCTCCGAAACTGTTCACCGCCGCCCTGGAAGATGTCTTCAAGCTTCTGGACTGGAGCGGACTCGGTATCAATATCAACGGCGAGTACCTCACTCACCTTCGATTCGCTGACGATATCGTAGTCATGGCTGAGACCTTGGAAGACCTAGGCACAATGCTCGATGGCCTCTGTAGAGCCTCTCAACAAGTGGGTCTAAAAATGAACATGGATAAGACGAAAATCATGTCTAATATCCGTGTCGCACCCACTCCTCTAAAGGTTGGAGACTCTACACTCGAAGTTGTTGACAATTACGTATACCTGGGACAAACAGTTCAGTTAGGTAAGTCCAACTTCGAGAAAGAGGTCAACCGTCGAATCCAACTCGGCTGGGCAGCGTTCGGGAAGCTTCGCGAGATCTTCTCGTCCAAAATACCGCAGTGTCTCAAGACTAAGGTCTTTGACCAGTGTGTGTTGCCAGTAATGACATACGGAACAGAGACGTGGTCGCTTACTATGGGCCTCATAAGAAGGCTCAAGGTCACCCAAAGGGCGATGGAGCGCGCTATGCTCGGAGTTTCCCTGCGTGATCGAATCAGAAATGAGGAGATCCGTAGGAGAACTAAAGTAACCGACATAGCCCGCAGAATCGCGAAACTTAAGTGGCAGTGGGCGGGGCACATAGCTCGTAGAACAGATAGCCGTTGGGGCAGAAAAGTTCTCGAGTGGCGACCACGAACCGGACAACGTAGTGTTGGCAGGCCTCCCACTCGGTGGACCGACGACCTGGTGAAGGTCGCGGGTTGCGCATGGATGCGGGCAGCGCAGGACCGGTCGTTGTGGAAATCCTTGGGGGAGGCCTTTGTCCAGCAGTGGACGTCTTTCGGCTGAGAGAAGAGAAGATGTATATGTTATTTGTGCAACAAAATTAAAGTTCAAAAAAGAAAGTTCAATTTGAAATCGAATCTCTCTGATTAGTAAGTATGTAGGTATTATATATATTACTTTTTTTTATAATAGGATTCTAATTATACAATGAAGTTTTTTGATATCAGAATTGTTTCAAGTGTTTAAGATAATTCTACCATGCAAAGCAATCCACAATACAATACCATTAACCAAATAAATACACACAATTCAAAGCCAAGCAAGACAAAAAAAAGTCATATGATTTTTAAGAACCATTTAATTTTATTTGACCGAGCGAGCGAAGCGAGCGAAGGTCTCTAAATCGAGTTGGGGGCGAAACACATTGTTTGTATGTATGTATGTATGTATGTATGTATGTATGTATGTATGTATGTTTGTACCGCGATAACTGCCGAACCGATGGTCCGATTTTGATGAAATTTGGTAGGCATGTAGGAAATATCAATAGAATTTTCAAGTTCGTTGGGCATCAAAATCGGTTCAGTAGTTTTTGAAATATTAATAAAAACGTCCACGATTATGTAGCAAACGAAACCATAGCGTGTTCTAACTTTGGATAACGCCATCTAGATTTTATTTAGGGAACTGAATTATGTTATTTTAATAGTCGCGAGGTCTACGTTCGCAGCGAACGACTAGTTAATAAATAAATCAAGTCACTCTTGTAAACGTATTAGCGATTTTGCGAGTATTAAAAGCTTTAGTGCGCCATCTATTGATTTTTTTGTGAACTATCGTATGAGAATCTATAACATATGGATTTATAGCGGTTTTATTGAATTTTACTATGTTGTTCAAACAAAAAAAATGCGTCTTAATAAGAATAACACTAGTCGTTCGCTGCGAACGTAGACCTCGCGACTATTAAAATACAATATTTATTTTCACAAAAAATTTAATATCTCAAAAACGGCTGGACCGATTTTGATGCCCAACGAACTTGAAAATTCTATTAACCATCCCTACATATATTTCAACTTTCATCAAAATCGGAACAACGGTTCGAGAGTTATTGCGGAACAAACATACATACATACATACAAACAATGTGTTTTTCGCTCCAACTTGAATTATAGCCCTCGCTCGCTTCGCTCGCTCGGTCAATTAACGATTCTTACTCTGATTTGAGTTTTAAGAGATATATATTTTTATTCTTTCTTGACATTTCTCTCTTACTTTCATCATTACCTATATCAGACGGACTGCAGTATATTGTTGTTTCCATTTACTTTTATAAGTGTTATTTTTGTGCTTAGGTATATTTTTTTAAGATTAGGTAAATCCTGATTAATCATAGGTAAATCTAGAGGTAATTATTATTCTCATAGATTTCCAAGCCTTTCCAAATATTTATACAATGATAAATATCGAGAAGAGACGAACGCAAGGGGGCCGTTTTTCTGTAACCCGACGACAATGAAGCATTACCGTGCGCTTATTTACTGCGCCGGCACAGTTAATGTTCTAGAAAAGCCTAATACGCCAGCCTTTTAATCCTGTTTGACAATAAACATGGGAACCTCTCTACGGACGTGATATGCGAGGATTAGACTTATAAACTTGCTTCAACAACAAGGATTTGTGATATAAAACCGATCCGTAATAATCTGGATACCAAAGTTGGTGATTTCGGAGGATCCAGAGTTAAATATCCTACTTTTGAGTTGAAAAATCAGTCTTACGAGTAATAATAGCATCGGTCAAAACCTTTATTAGATTACAAGAGGATACGTTTTTCTTTTTTGTAATTTCTGACTAATGGCACTATTTTTACTGACGAATGATAAATTGATGTTCAGGTTAAAAAAGGTGCTGATAAAAATCTTTATCTTCATAAACGAGAACAAGTTAATTAAAAAAAGTAAAGTTGTACTTAGGCAGTGTTGATATTTCATTACCCCCGTATTGTTCAGTTCACCCCAAGGGTGCGAATTGGATATTTTTGCAAGCTTGATGTAAAAAGAGACGAGGTCAAAATTAGACCCTCTTAGTCCCGACCTCATTTTTTTCATAATCAAATTTTGAGCCTCCATATAAAACGCGGGAAAATATAGCGCTTAAGGAAGCTTAGGGAGTCGAATATAGGGTGCAATTTAAATTACTAATCGAGTTTAAGCTTTCATTGTACCATAATTATTTCGAGCATCAATGAATTTTATTTTTGTGAAAAGAGAAATAATATCACTCAAATTTCTTATAGTATTAAAACTCATACTGATTATTTCATTAAAAGGTACACCGTACAATATTGTGATAGTGAAATGCAACATTTATTTTTATTTAATTCACCCTGGATTCACTGAACACATTAACATCATCCTGAATCGATTCAAAAGATATAACGGTTGGAGAAACGGCCGGATGGACAACGGATGCTTAGTTAGACTGGGTTCCGTTTGGTACCTTTTGGGTACGGAACCCTTAAAATTTGTTGCACTCTCAATAATGACGACATCCCTGGATAACTTGGTAAATCAAATCCGTTTGGCTTCACGTTATAACTGAATTCATACCAATGCCTATGTAAAGTCCGTTTTTCCCTAATTGTCCTAATATGTAAACAATCTTACTAGTGTTGCAACAATAGTGTTGACTATCGATAGTATTGTCAATAGTATTGTGACCTTGAAAAATAGTCATACTATCGATAGGATTATCGATAGTATTGACACGTGTCAATACTATCGATAGTATCGATAGCCAATAGTTTGCAATACTATTGTTGATACCACAGACATAATATTACCTAGACCCCGCAAGTCTCATCGCCTGCATAGAAAACGAGCGTGTCAATATTTTTTTACCTACTGTGACGTCACATAAGCGATTTAGTGATGGGAACGCTCGCCATCCATGCAAACGATTCAAAGGTGTCGCCGCCGCCGCCCTTTACTTTCCAAATTGATACTGTAAGCAATTTTACAATACCGATATTATAATCGATTATTCGAGTTCATCGACAGAGGAATGAGAAAACGGCAGAGAAATGATAAATCATTAATAACTTGTCTTTTTCTCTAACGCGAAGCTAAAAGAAAGGTTAATGATTTTAATCAAGTTGGATAAAAATTACATTGTTTGTATGTATGCATGTTTGTTCTGCGATAACTCTCGAACCGTTGATCCGATTTTGATAAACCTGGAATATACATAGAAATTATTAATAGAATGTTTAAGTTTGTTGTGCATCTAAATAGGTCCAGCCGTTTTTGAGATATTCGATGTTTTATTTAAATACATATTCTATTTTAATTTTCGCGAGGGTTCCGTTTTTACCCTTTGAGGTACAGAACCCTAAAAAAAAATACATGACACAGAATATCATTCCTCTGTCATTATCATTCCTCTGTTTCCAAATCGATTAGGCTTTTAGAATCGATTAGCTTTTCTGTGCTACAGCACTATTTGCCTTTTTTGACAGAAAAATGAGATTAGTGATCATACCACTAAGCTAAACGACGTGTGAACGTATAGTTCGTTTTAACATTCATTGCGTGTTTTTAAAGATAAGCCCTACAACACTCCTTTTAAAAGCGGCAATGTATTTTAAATCAACAATACACACTCGCATACATAGTTTTCTTTGTAAAATCGCCAAATCCGTGCCGGGAACACAAAATAATTGTTTTTTTAGTTAAAAACAACACCATTTTAAAACAAAATTACTTACCGATGAAAAGAAATGTTTCCTTTATCTCGTCGCCCTTTTTGTGTATTGTTTTTTCAACTCAATACCGCGCAATTAGGCATTTTTTACTTTTTGTAATACGTCTGACTGCGAGAACGTTCGACCGCGGACTGAATGAACGAGCGTTAAATAAAGTTGAATCATCTTCCTTTTTACACGCGAAGTACATACACTTGCGGGGTCTAGGTAATATTATGTCTGTGGTTGATACCTAAAACTATCAACAGTATTGCTTTTCAATACTATTGATAGTATTGACACTTATATTTCAACAAACAATCGATACTATTGCACTATCGATAGCTTCTAAAAATTCAATAGTATTGTAATTCAATAGTATCGATACTATCGATAGTATCATCAAAAGTAGTAGATATTGACATGTGTCAATACTATCGATAATCCTATCGATAGTATGACAATTTGCAATGTCAACTATCGATAGTCAAACTATCCTATATCGATAGTCCTGCAACGCTAAATCTTAACATGTGTTTTTATGATTTTACAACAATATAAATTAAAATAGACTTTTTAGGAAACTACTTTCGTGGTTAATAAATGTTTTACTTTAGAATGTTTAGGTTTGAACAAATATTTGTTTTATTTTCAACAAAATTCAACAAGAAGTATTGTGTAGATTGTTTTCATAATAGGACAAGTAAGAAAAAACGGAGTTTATATTAGATTTACCGGAATATTGTAGATAATTAAATGCAGACAAGAAAAACTACTGTTTTAACTAGAATGAAGGAAAAAAATTATACCATTCATGTAAACAATCTTCACAGTACTTTTTGTTGAATTTTGTTGAAAATAAATCAAATATTAGTTCAAACCTAAACATTCTAAAGTTGAACATTTATTAACCACGAAAGTAATTTCCTAAAAAGTCTATTTTAATTTATATTGTTGTAAAATCACAAAAAGACATGGTAAGATTGTTTACATGATAGGACTGGTAAGGAATAAATGGAGTTTACATCTTTGAGAACTACTGTGCCAGATAAAACTGCTCTACCAGAATGCTGAAAATGCTGTTTGTAGAGCATTGTATTATAAGTAAACTAGGAATTTTCTTTACTTCAAATATTTTCTTAATTTATTTTTATTATATATTTTTAATATATGTACCTATCTTTTACATTTACGGTGATCCTCTCGCATCCATGGAAAAAATAATTACAGTCTACTTCGCAGCGAAGTTCTTATTTTTTCCATCTCTCTTCGAGATGACATTTTGCATACGAAACGTTTAAAATACATATTTCTGCACAAGTTACACAGCAAGTTTAAGCTATATTTGCATTAACTGCTAGTCTTGTGAGTTCAGTTGCCAGTACTTAGAACTGTTAAGTGCAAAGTTTGGTTACTGCACATACTACTTAGGTTTAGAGTAGGTAATTGTAAGATACTTTTATTTACTACTAGCTTTTGCCCGCGGCTTCACCCGAGTGAATTTTCCACGGGAACATTGCTTTTCCCGGGATGAAAGGCAGCCTATGTCCTTCTCAGTACTTCTAACTACGTGTATGAGAAATTTCAGGAAGATTGGTTCAGTAGATAAAGCGTGAAGAGGTAATAAATAAAAAAACAAATAAATAAACAAACTCAAATTCGCAGTTATAATATTAATATTAGGATAGTTAGAATAAGGATAAAATTTATATTTCATCTAAGGTTGTTGTTGGGAGCAGTAATTATTCTAATAAGTAAGTTTAATGTTAAAATGTGAACGTTTATGAGGATACCTAGCTACCTAGTTTATAACTCCTTCACATAAAAATAAGTGGAAGGGTTTTAATGAAAGTTTTATGAAAATTCTGGCTAGTACAAGGGTAATGTAAAATCTGGAGTAGCATTTAGGGTAAATTTTATCACGAAAATCTTACGGCAATTAAGCTTAACTAACTTTTGCATTTTTCTAGCTTTGTAAATGCTCTAGTGCTGCGAAAAGACCTCCAATTACATAATGTATTTCAGTTAAGAACTTAATACATTCTCTAAATACGGAGATATACCTCGGTAAGCAAACGTGTTGGCTAAGTTAAGTATCTTTCAGTGTGTACGGCAGAGTAAACATTAAACTGTTCAGCAAATATTTATTATCTCGAGGCGAGGGACACCGGCTTAATGTCTTGTGTTGCAGGCACGTATACGTGGATAATGATTTAGCTGTACCCGTACTTATCGCTACAAAGGATAAATTACGATACGGGTACGTTTAATGTTAAGGGGATTTAATCAAGTCAACCAACGAAGGCTCACTTTTCGTATCATTTACAAAATAAATGATACATTTATTTAGCAACAGCAACTATATAATTATGGGCTTTAAACTGGGGTTTCCTCTACTCTTAGGCGATAGGCTAGCAACCTGAATCTCCATTCCATCAATAAGCGAACTCATCTAAGTGTAGCCTTCGAGACTCACGACACTTGACTCTGTCTACCCCGTAAGAGGTGAAGACGTGATTCTATATCTGTATAATTGAAACAACATTATCATCATCATCGGAAATTTTAATGTCCCCACTGGCCCTCCTTATTGATAGCTAAGGAGGTTGGAACATTTATATATAAGATCAGGCATATTAAGTTCATACAGTTGTATTAAATTTTTTGATGGCAATGTTTCTTACAATTTATGATTTATTACCTACTAACATTTGTTCGCGGCTTCGCCCACGTGAATTTTCCAGGGAAATAGTGCTATTTCCCGCCGGTACCCTATGTCCTTCTAAGTACTTTCAACTATGTGCATGCAAAACTTTAGGAAGATTGGTTCAGTAGATAAAGCGTGAAGAGGAAACAAACAAACTCACTTTCGCATTTATAATATTAGGCAGTTAGGATTACGCATGATAATTGGTAGAAAATATCTGGACATTAAACAAAACAAAACCAAGCAATGTCTCACCATGTAATCTGGCACGTGAGAGTTTTAATTTGGTCTGTGTACCGGTCCGTTTCCCCTAAGTCAAACAATATAGTGCGGACTACGGACCACGGTGCAGCCAACAATGCGCGCGGTCGGCACACAAAGCCCGCCGAGATAATGGATATTGCTTTTCTTGCCAGTTTCAAAGCAGCCTACTTCGGAACCTCTCATAATCCGCTTACAGCTCGCGCAAGTACGTTATTGTGCTTTAGTGGAAACATTTCCTACGGAGTGAAATTCGTGCAGTTACCTTCCGCGCCGAACGGCGCCGCGCCGCCGTCGCGTTGCGATGCTTTGTAGCTAAACATGAACGAATAGGGTAAGTGTACACATAAGCTCTTGAATCTTAAAAAATGCTAATGTGCTTAGAGAAAGATTTAGCTCTTCTAAATGTTTGTTGAAAGGGAATGTTATTTTGGAATTCTTTATTGCCAGGGCGTTGCTTGTTTCGAACTAACTAGTCGAAACGAAGTCTGATCTTAGCATTATGAAATAAAATCATCATCGTCTCATCCACTAGGGAAGGCAAAGATAAGGCATGTGAATATGACTTTAACATTGTAATATGCATTTTGCAATAACAAAAACTGGTAGGAACTAAATCTTTAGATTCAGAGAGAATCCAAATGCAGAAGTAACCCTATTTATCTGGAGTATAACCATTTGGCAGGTGTCGCAAGACCACAGAGTAACAAGTGAGTCGACTCAATTACCAGCAGTACAGTGGGCGCCATAAATTTGGTGTCCGTGCGCCGACACGGCAATTACTGTCGCCGCTCATCCGCAAAACGATGTTAATAGCCCTCTGATTTCCACATTTATCTCACCCGCACTGTATATTTTTTTTCATTTCTAGTGAATCATGGGCATGCTAGCCCCAGTTTTATCCACTCTCGTTTCTGTCATTGGATTTCTTGCTGAAGGAGGCTATCAAGTCTAAATAACTGTTTGTTCGAAATAAAGTACGCTTTTTGTACGCTAATTCAAAGCTTAATTGAACAGGAACTCTTTGCGGACAGTGTCAGTGTGATAAAGGGTCGGCTTACTGGTAAATTTTTCAGTTAGAAATTTTTTACACAACATTGTTATTGTTCTTCTTTTTTATTATTATGTTAATATTATTTTTAACGAACAATGGAAAAAAACGATTGCATCTTCGACTTGCACTGTTTTTAAATTCTTACCGTTTCTTATTTATTATTTTTTTTTGAGAACGTCTGTATTGTCTTTTTTTTTTCTTTAGGATTTTTTTTTTTTGTTTTGCCTTTGTAGTTAATTTAGTTTCTTCCGACTGTATATAACCAATATGGTTCTAGTTGCGAAATCTTTTAAGTGGCTTACTGTTGCTAATATTGTTGTTATTTTGTCTTTGTTTGAAATGTCCTAGTTTTCCTAATAAATAAAATAAAATAAATAAGTACCTATTGCTATTTATTATTTAAATACTAACTTTTGCCCGCGGTTTCGCCTGTTTAAATTTTTCACTGTAACAGTGCGTTTTCCCGGGATGAAAGGTTTCCTTCTCAGTACTTCCAAATATGTGTATACGAAATTTTAGAAAAAT
This sequence comes from Ephestia elutella, assembly GCA_018467065.1. Classification (NCBI taxonomy): domain Eukaryota; kingdom Metazoa; phylum Arthropoda; class Insecta; order Lepidoptera; family Pyralidae; genus Ephestia; species Ephestia elutella. The sequence goes on from CM031572.1 coordinate 7,580,247, forward strand.
TGGTTCAGTAGATAAAGCATGAAGAGGTAACAAACAAAAAAGCATACAAAAAAAACAAACTCACTTTCGAATTTATAATATTAATAAAGTTTGGATTGTCATACAAACAGAAAAGTAAAAAATCCTAAAAACAAGTTAAACATCCTGCAAAAGTAGTAGACATAGAAGGGCTCGGTTACTACTCAAGACCGGGTCAAAAAATTGCGGTCTGTTAGTGTATCGTCGGTCCGAAATGGCGAACGTTCCACAGTCGGGGCAATCCTCATTCGTTTCATCCCGAGGGATGGCAATCCCACAACAGGCGAGCCGCGCCAGCCATCATACCAAGCAATATGCCTTTATTTATCCAACTGACGATATTTTCTCGCCCGATGCTCTGATAACTCTCGATATGGGTTTCTTCGACGGCAGTGGAAATGTATGGGGGTTCGCGCCCTCGCATTGTTATCGTGATGTGGGATAACTCGCCATTTTTTCACACAATTTGTCTGCAATATAATTTGTGGTGCTTTCGTATGATGTAACTTATTTCTTACCCTACTTTCGGAAACAGATAGTTCAAGGTATCGTTAGAGATTTTTTAAACACAATTCAGTAACAAACAAAAAATAGTTAAGGACAATTTAGTCTCGGCTAAATTTAAATAGAGTCATTCATTCAACTCTGCTTGGGAATACCGGAGAGCGTAATATTAAAGCTTTTTAGTGTGTGGAATAGTACTAAATATTCGGTACCGGAAACCACACGACAGGATAAATGTTCTTGATTCTTGTTACCCCGAAAACTAAAAGTAATAGCACAATGATCTTATTTAATTTACACATTAGTCCTTTCGATCCTTTACTAGAAGTTAGTGGCAGTTTTATGTAACAATATATAGCGGAAGTAACGTTATGTATTTTCTAATTATATGCTATTGAATTATCATAAATATTAAGTGAATTGTGAGAATTAATTCTTTATTTATCAATAAATCTGCCTACAATTTCAAGTCCTCTTATGTGTTTTGTGCTTAAGTGACAGTTATTTCAATAGCTTGTTACAACAGAGAACATCAGTTAACAGGACAATGATCTGGTCGTAATAGTTTGAATGCCATTAATCACCGGGCTAAATCGGGAGTGTCGGAGCTTCAGACCTTAGTAACTGTTATTTGTTTTAGGTTTGCGAAGAAACATTACATTTTTTGTTATCTTCATAATTTTAACTTGATATTTCTTCATGTTTTTTTTGGCGTATGTCTTAGAAACCAGCTGATCTGACCATTATTGCATATTTTTGTTTTTAACAAGTTTTGAAATCTACGCATTGTTTTCAGGTACATAAGTAAAAGGATTTCATTAGTCATTTAAATAGCTGGTTACAGAACTACCTAAACCTTAAACGATCAATTTCTACGCGAATAATGTAATATAAAGAATATTTTCCGTTACAGAGTTCTTCGTTTAAAAGTTTCGTGCTGAGTCTTGAAAACTAGTCAATTCTGGGGAATAGACTTGCCGGCTTAAGAAGCTATAAATTTTAAATGACATTTCCTTATACATTGGACCAGAAAATAGAGTCTAGCCGACCAGTTCCGGGCCGATGGCTACGTATCATGATGTAATCGACTACACAAGGCTTACCTTTTCCTGGAAAATCTTTCATGAGTTCAGACCCAACATATTTAAGAAAAAGACAACCACTAAATTGCTCACAAGTTTATACCATAATATAATAAGGGCTTGTAAATGCGTAATTATTCTTCATCCTTAGTGAAAAACAAAAATATTCTAATGAAAGGATCAAAATAAATAAAGATATTGGTGTTGTTATACCTTTAAGTTTTAAAATAAACATAATCCATGAAATGACTATTAAACGATTTTTTATAAATCATGCTCTATTAAAAAAAACATGAAAAATGTACGTCTTTTCACGAGATTTCGATAACCACGCATGACTAAAAAAATTCAAATGAATTTAAAGAAGACTTACTTAAAAAAGTTATAATTGAGTTCATAATTATACATTATGAAACTATAGCATTAAAGTAAGATATTGTGCCATATTGAATACCTACTACTCTTTAGTCGTATTTCCTCATAACTGAGGGTCGTGGTCATTATATGGAATGAAACACACACAACGACTCTCTTGGCAATTTTAATGGAGTGGTTTGCCATTGCCTTCTCCATTTCACACACTAGCTGATAATCATCAACCAGAGTGCAGGTTTCCTCACGATGTTCTCCTTCACCGGAAGCAAGTGGTGGTCGATGAAAATTAACATGAGTCAGATTGGTATACAAACTCATGTAGCCCGGGCAGGATTTGAACCTGGGATTTTGCATCCACAGGCGGGCGCCCTACCACTCGGCCACCACCGCTTCCTACTACACGTACAGTAAAAAGAAAACTTTTTGACCTGGGGCCCTATTTTTGAAAGTGTGACATACCGCGAAAAACGAATAGACTATTATGTCGCACTCGTCCTATTATGTCACTAAAAACTTATAAGCCGTATTTTTGAAATCACTCGTCTAGCAATGTTGCCAGTGATATGAAAATAATGCGAGAAATAATTTCTGCTCCATTCTACGAAACGAAAACCGAATCGGTAACGAATCGTAGAAAAAATGTTCCTAAATTTTCAATCAAAGAGAACGTAAGCGTTAAACGGAACGTAGAAATGAAAATTTCAATAGACTACATCTATATCCGTATCCGGTTGTCTATGTCATTCATGATTTTGACGTAAAAAACGTTCGACTACCAAATCATACGCAAACGAGTGGTCTAGACCACTCGTTGCGAATTATTCGACATAGACAATTCAAAAATACGGAATAATGGATATCGAATGAAAAATCATTCGGCTCACGTTTTTTTGGTGAGTCACACTTTCAAAAATATGGCCCCTGGCCCTGTCTACACAGTTACGAGTAGATTGCCCGAAGCCTTTCAGTGTAACCCGATTGATCTAAGGATTAAATCAACGGCTTTGGTGTGTTCAGAATCAGGTCAGCAGTACGTTATTGTATTTACCTACAAATATATAGCATTTAAGTAACGTTTACTAACCAATAATAATATCTCATACCGAGTTCTTAGAACGTAGTTAGTTTTTTTTAAATAACTTAACGTTAAGGGTAAGTAACAACACTCCAAAAAAGGTTTAACCTAACCATCGAGATATTATGTACTAACGCACAACCTAACGTAGCTATTTGAGGAATAAGCAAAGTTTGACAAAATATTAATAAAGTTAACTTGATTTTAACGAAAAATTAACTGTTATTAGCCAATTGGATTTGTTTACATATTGCATTTTTTGTGTTATGGGTTGATGAACGTTTGGTTGTGTATAAGTAAGTATTTTTTCAGTGAAGGTAAAAAACGTACGTTTTGTCATACTATTTGACAACTGGTGTGTCAAATAGTATGACAAAACTATACGTCTGCATTATAACTTTCGGTGCAAACAAAAGTTTATATAGAGTTTATATAGTATTTGGTGCAACTAACCTAAGTAACTTTAATGAAGCCGGGGGTGGGCTAAAATTTATTTTACTAAAATACAATTGGAACTTTGGCTTAACTATGATTTCAAACTAATATACATAGCAAGTAACTCGTACAATCAGCTTTAAATGAGGTTGGAATTCAATAATTGCTCTTGGAATATCGATGCCTTTGATGCTGTGATGATGCTAGATGGTATTCTGTCCGCATGTTGGTCTAATGCGGTACATAAAGCGAACGTTAATCCAACTCAGTTAGCCAGCGATACAGAGGAACTGATTACCTATGTGTGATGATATGTGCTTGATGTTTGCAATTTCATTCATAGTCAAAATTAATTAAGTTAATTTATTTTTAACAAGCTTTTGCCCGCGTCTTCGCCCGCGTGAATTTCCCACGGGAACAGTGCTTTTTCCCGGGTTGAAAGGTTCAGGAAATTTCAGGAAGATTGGGTTTGTTGAAAATGCGTGAAGTAACAAACAAACTCACTTTCACATTTATAATATTAGATAGGAATAGGTTACAGGCAATAGTGGGTTGATGTGGGCTAAACCGATTTTATTTTTTAATATACAATATATTAAATAGTTACAGTATGTATTTTTCAAATGCCCTTAGAACGTGTAGAAAAGTAATTAAATTCAGACAAGCAAATCTGTAGGCTTTAGTATTATTTTGTTGTAAAATGGAGCGTAGGTGTGTAATGAATGACACATCGCGAAATTAGCAAGTTGCTCATTAGTCACTACAGCTTAGCTTTCATTACTCCGCCGGAATCCGTAATTAGACGCTCTTAGCAGCGACATCCTGAAATTCCGCCTCGCAAATTGGTTAATGCGTTTGAGTGATGAGTTGTAAACTTTAACTCACGCGTGAAGTTTAAAAACTCATCCTGATGAGTTTCAGATTAGGAGATAACACGTCAAGAATGAGTACACGAGGGTGGTGAGTGATGGTGCTTCGGAAGCATTCGCAGCTGATTAAGCGGGCCTTTGAAGTAAAGCGCAACACGATGATTAATAACTGTTTATGACAACCATCTGAAGCGCGGCAATACAAGCAGTAGCGGATTTAGGGGGGGGAGACACGTGGGCATGTCCCCCCCCAGACGGGTTTTTATTGTGAGTACCTACTGTGAAAGTGTGTGAGTTGTCAAAATATATGTATAAAATAACAGATACTAATGTGAAACGGAACAGAAACGTGGTCGCTTACTATGGGCCTCATAAGAAGTCTCAAGGTCACCCAAAGGGCGCTGTGCTCGGAGTTTCCCTGCGTGATCGAATCAAAAATGAGGAGATCCGTAGGAGAACTAAAGTAACCGACATAGCCCGCAGAATCGCCAAACTTAAATGGCAGTGGGCGGGGCATATAGCTCATAGAACAGAAAAGCCGTTGGGGCAGAAAAGTTTTCGAGTGGCGACCACGAACCGGAAAACGTAGTGTTGGCAGGCCTCCCACTCGGTGGACCGACGACCTGGTGAAGGTCGCGGGACGCGCATTGATGCGGGCAGCGCAGGACCGGTCGTTGTGGAAATCCTTGGGGTGGCTCCTTGTCCAGCAGTGGACGTCTTTCGGCTGAGAGAAGAAGAAGAAGAATGTGAAACATTTTCTTCTAACAGTTATTGTTTCTAACAAGTTAATTTCTTACAATTATTTGATTGTTGATTTTTTTCGTCCGTCGGCCCCTTGTGTCCCCCACATAAAAAATCCTGGATCCGCCCTTGAATACAAGTATAAGATAACGCAGCAATATTTCACAGAGGTGTATTTTGTTTGTGCCATTTGGAAACGCTTAATTACAAAATTTATCTTACCGGCAATTATCTGAAGTAATTATTATATTACACCTACATTTCAGAGAAAATTTGTAAGGAAACAATTTATTCGGAATCTCGTATGTTATTTGCGAGAATATTATCTCGCTACTCCACTACAAATTCGTGGTAATAGTAATAGCATTTTTGTTAACATATTAGCATATATTTGAATTGATCGGGGCTGTACAATTTATATGCAAATTTTATGTGATACAGACTGTATTTATTTCACGAGCAGCTGAACAAGCAGATTGATATTATCCAAGAAACGAGCTAATACGAGCGTATCTTTATACCCAGATAGATTTATAAAAAAATATTTTATTGGTTTTTAATTTCAGAGCTTGGCCTATATAATGTGACTACTAATCTATTAAGGATACCTTTGCATTAATTTAGTAATTAAATTCCTAAATAAATGGACATGAAGATTCAATGTCATTTATAATGTCTGATGAATGCTGGTTTCGTTTGCATTCAAATTATTTTCATCTTTTATTATGTAATTTCACATACAGAAATAAATCAAGCTACGCAGAAAAGTTTGCCAATATTTGTATTATTTGCCACGAAGTAGTCATTTAGAGTATACAATATACCTATATACTTAATTGCAAATTCAACTACAAACACATAAAAAATGGTTTTGAAAGTCACAATTCCAGTTACAGAATTGAAGGGGAAAAATTGAAGTGGTGAAAATTGTGGCAAAGTTTGGTTAGTAACAGCACGTACAACCGTCACATTCCGACTGCATCACAGTACGTGATAAAATGACAAGTGGTACATACGTGGACGTACAGTCACCTGATGACAAGTAACCCTACATGAGCGTCTATGTGGTCGTGATAGTGGCGACAATGTAACGAGTTTGGGTAGGTTGATTTGCTGTCGAGTGTGCAGATGTATACACATATTGTACAATAATAGGGCCGCGTATCGGACGGTTGGTGATGCGGATCACGTCCCTATTATTGGCAGCCGGAATCAGAGGCTGCCGTCGACGCACCTCGTACGACTATATTGGGCCTCGTATCCAGTAAAAGATAGGATCCGTCAACTGCGTAAACAAGAAAATTTTAAAATTAAAAAATTATAATTGAAAAAAAAAATCATAAATTTAAAACAGTTTTTCATTACTGTTTTGTTTTGTTTCAACTGATATACGTATAAGGCAAAATGTTACTTGGTAAAGTTCTCAAATGTTGTATTAGGTACTGAAAAATGTGAAACTCAAGTTGAAAGTGAGAGAGTGATGAGTTTAGAGCAAGTGTAGAGGAAGCAAGAGAGATCTGTAAGGATCGTAGCAGGTGGAAATCGCTAGTCTCTGCCTACCCCCACGGGAAAAAGGCGTGATAATATGTATGTATGTAAGTTGAAAACTTCTGAATTTAAATCTGCGCCGAAGATTAAATCATCATTTAATGTGAACACTAGTTAGTAGTTAGTATTCATATTTCTGTGGTGATTGCACATATAATAGCCGTAACATTTTGATTAAAAACCTAACAAGTATATACCTACGTCACGTCTTTATTCCTTACGGGATACACAGAGCCAACAGTCATGAGACTCGAATAGGCCATGCTTAGCTGAATAGTGGGCTTACTGAAAACAGTTTTAAATAATACATTTATTTCTCGACCAACTACTTAACTAAAGATCATTTAATTTTTTTATATTACACCACGTGCTAGTTATGTATCCTTCGATTATTTAATATTATTATCAAGTCTAGAAAGCGGTAGAAATAGATCTCAAAACCTCATTGAGCCACCATTCAGATATATAAAATCCTATAACAGTAGTGCGTAAACCCACATCGCAAACAGATCACGTGTATAGAGATCCTTAACTTAGGGCGTGTCCTCGAGCCTGACAAAGACACACGTACAGAAGAGACGTCATTATCGCCACTCTGATCGCGGATTATTGTCCTCCAGTGTATTTAGGGTCTATCTTCAGCGTTATATATTTGCACACAGCTAGCTTAAATTTCTTCTATGAAACCCGTATATGCCAGGCTGTTCAAATCAATAATTGTAATCACGAGATCCAGAGGTCGATTATCGAAGAACGTTAAGTCAGAATCTTGTCTTGATTGTGTTTTAAGACGTTACTATTGAAACTACTGACCATGGAAAAAATAAGAACTTCTATAGACATACGATTATCAGAACTTTAAAGTATATAGAGGTATTTGTACTCCTTTGATATCAAAGTTTCCTGAAAAATTATCTTTAACTTGTATGCCTTATGGTGCAACATGCAGAACTGTACTTTATTTGTAACTCATGTTGACAAAATAAATGAGTTATGAAAAATCTGGCCAAATTGATTCGGTCCACCAAGCTAACTCTCTATAAATGTAAAAAGTGTGTAATGTAAGTATGTGTAATTCTGCTGCTAAAATAGGAAAGCTTCGTTGTATATTTTTATACTTACTAAATATACATTTTCTGCAAACCAATTAGGAAAAATCGCAATACTTAATTTTATTTCGTAAACCCAAAAAAATCACAGAAAGAACTAAATCAATTACTTACACGCGACAAAAGTATGAACAAAAGAGAAAAATTAGCGGGAAAATATAATTTGAAGTTACCAAAAGCGATTGAGTTTCTTGTTTGGAACTTGTAATACGTTACCAAAGTACACAAATTGGATAATTCGATATGCTTTTATCAAAAAGATGCGTAACAACATGAAGGGCTCAAGTTTCAACACACTTTGTTTTTCCATGTTTCGGGACTTTGTTTGACGAATGTAGGTAAAAGCTTTGAATTTCCCTATATCCTTTTTGTAACGGAATTCTATCGGCTTTCTATCGGAAATCCATTGACCGGTGCGGATTTTAAAATCTATATGCGTGTGGTGGTGTAGGCGCTATGCAGCTCTGTTATTTTGCGGGTGTTTCATTCCACGTAATTGCTATGACTCCCAGACATAAGGAATACGACTACGGTATAAGAATAAGGTTTTTTTTTACTTTACGCTATTTTCCAAATAACTTAGTTATATGGTTGTGTACTCTTTCTATCATGTAACATAATTTAAAGTATATATGTACCTATGTCTGAAATCTTATCAATATAATTACAATATTACAGATATTTGGTTATAAGAAATAGCACCGTTTAATTAATGTTTCGTCGAAAATCAAGCGAGGCGTGGTAAGTTAATTAATAAATTATATTATATCGTTGTGTTGTTGATGCCTGCAGATACTGGTTATAATATCAATATATTAATTATTGGAAACAAGGTATTTTTAAATTTATAGCGTGATTGAAGCTCATAAAATGTAACAATACTTAGGTATATTACAATAAAACAGAACGAAATAAAATTGAATACTGTGCTGTCCACACACAAGTAGAAAAATACTCGTAAATGGTATCTATAGAAAATGAATATAACATATGATTTTAACGATTATTCAAATTTATTACTTTTAAGTAGGTGCTCAAACTCAAATTATACAATTCGTTACTGTTTATAACTCTTAAAGAAGTCCTAAATTGATATTATGTTTGCATTTTGCTGTAATACAAAATGGGCAAGCAGAGATAAAACTCTTGCTACGATAAGAAAGTTCGCGAACAACGCGGCTGCGCTGGTTGTTCGTCGAACAATAGTAAAGATCAAATCTAATGAACTCGTTTTGTTCATTTAATTAACTTCACAAATTGGTATCCCTTTACTGATATTATCGTCGTGAGTTTAAAATCTCTGAAACCAATCTTTAGCATCCGCGAAGGCGGAGGTATTAAAGCCAGCGAGGAAAATGATCGAACATAATCAAAGGGATGTAATCTGGAAATGAAGTCTGGTGTCTAAAATGTAATGTATATAGGATGATTTCCAAAACATTGGCATCCTTTCCACTGGTAAAAGCACTCATAAATATGAGCTACTTTTTGTATGAAACCGACTCAATCCGACCGAAAAAAAATCAGTTTTGCCATACATTTTGAGCGTGTAGGTGTAAAATAGTATGAAACAGCTGGTTTTTTTTTGGGCAGTTTGAGTTAGTCCCATACAAAAAGAGCTCATATCATGAGTACTTTCACCAATAGAACGGGATGCCAATGTTTTCAAATTCATCCTGTATGTATAATTGAAAACAGAGGTAAAACGTACAAGTAGGGTCGTTATCGGAGCTTTTAGGGAACAAGCCGGCAGCAGATCATATTGGACCGGGAAAAAATGCTGTTTTCTGCCCAACTTCGCCTATAAATTAATTTAATTAACTTATTTCTCTGGCGTTTACGTTTTAATGATGAGGAACGTATTGATTTTGTAGAAAATGAAGTGATAATCGAGCTTAGTTGCTATATTTATGTTGTAATATGAGGTGATTCGGAAACAGTTTCTTTTATTAAAACTTATACTATTTTTATATATTTTTCATGTAGAGTGTAGTAAATGTAATTTAAAGAAGCAATTAGGTATATGCACACACACTGTACAGAAATCTAAATAAAAATATAAAATAATATAGGTACTTAATAACTTTAGAACATTTTTTTAATGTTAACAGACAAAAACCCTTTTATGTGACCACAAAAATCGGAAATATTATATTATTGCTATTTCTATAATGTTAACACATGCTGCATAGGTGATTTAAATGCAAAAGTCAGTTTATATTTGATTATGGTGCGGATTGCTCGTGAAAATAACACAGTAGAGTTTCACATCACATACTGTTTTTATCAGAAAACCAATATCCGTTTCCGATAGATAAGTAATTTAATCAATCAAATGGTGGAAAACTAGTGGAAAGCTAGTGCTGAACTTTACTTTTTACTTTTAATTTTTTGTACCTTTTTATGGAGTACCTAATCTTGTTTATTATGATTGCAATTTTTATCTATAAGCTAACATTTTGCTCGTCACATTTGATATATGATATATTAAAACAAAACTATTTAAACTTGAAAATAATAATATACTAAATACAAAAAAAAATGTATATGATTTGAAATTTAAAATTGACAAATTTTATTATACTTTGGAACCCGTATCTTTCCCGTAGCACAACCGCGTGACACTACCAGCAGATCACCTAAGCCTACTCAATCTTATCTAAGTCTAACTTTGAAAATGGTAGAGACTGAAAAGTCGTCTTATCATCAGTCTCTCCAAACCCTCGATCTTGGGTTTGGAGGAGAATGTAGTAGGTTAGTATGTTCTAAAACTTTTTTATCGTCAAAATATCATAAGTGTTTTCATGTGTTAGTTTAATTCTAGCGATATCCCACATATGAACGTACACAAGGCAGCAATATTTATCTCATTAATCAACGTCGCTGCTCAGAGTGTGACCGATTTCGACGGTCGTATATTTAGAACCGTGGGAGGAAAGAAAATATAACAATTTTATCTAAAAACAGCTCCTTTACATAATCTGTAAAATGTTTATAACATTCTACGTATGTAGTATTGAACTTGAACTTGAACTTGAACTGTTCCAATTCGTTCCATTGAAAGTTTTATTAGGTGCTTACTAGAATTATTACTTACTAGCTGTCGCCCGCGGCTTCGCCCGCGTGAGTTTCGCTTAGATGAAAAATCTCTCTTGGAGCTTTTCATTAGATGTTCCAGATCTTCAATTTTTATACGTCAGCAGAAAATGCTCATCAGGTTGAACGATTTTTGCTAAGGCGCCATTTCCATATATGTTATAGTGTAGCTGGTCTCTTGCAGTTCTTCATCAGATGTTCCAGATCTTCAATTTTTATACGTCATCAGAAAATGCTCATCAGGTTGAACGACTTTTGTTAAGGCAACATTTCCATATTTCTTATAGTTTAGCTGTTCTGTTAAGGTTCTTCATCAAGTGTTCCAGTTTTCAAAATAAATTATAGCCTATATGTTGCCCAGGCTTAATAGCTATATAACAAAAAGAGTTTCATTTAAATCCGTCCAGTAGTTTTTGCGTGAAACGCGTACATACATACAGACAGACAGACAGACAAGAAATTCCAAAAAAATTTTTTTGCTTTCTATTATTCTTTTTAAGTGTCTCTCTATCCATTTCAGTCAAAAATACTAAATGTACAGACAAAATATTTTTACTGTTTTATTATATGTATAGATTAACTAGAATATTACTATAATTGATATTCTATGAAATTGTCAAATTTGCCCATTTATTCTCAAAAACTAATGAGTCTTTTGACTTGAATGCGTCTATTTGTTTTTGTTTTAATTATGAGGAGGGCTCTGTTAAATAGAATGAATATTCCATTAAACAAACGATATACATGTTCATTATTTTCTTAGAATCTGCAACATTTTGATAGACATTAATTTAGTAGAGTGCTTGAAATACTCTCAAAGGAACGAATTATTCGTTGTCTCTGAAGTAGGCATTTATATTTGACTGAGACAAGTGTCTTTTTAATTGATATATAAGAAATGCTTTAGATTTCCAAATATTATTTGTGAATTATACCTATTAATTATCCCGAAATGCTTAGTTAAAAAATAAGGTTAAAAAGATAATATAATTAAATTATTTGAAAATAAATGACCTCCGCAAACAAATGTAAGTTGATATACTTTAACAAATAAGAGACTTATCTTTCAAAAAAATCATTAAAGTGATGGTAATTGTGAACTCAATGGTGATACGGCAATGGTGTCTGATAAATACACAGTTTATACAGTTATGGTACATCGAAAATATATTTTTTAATCAAAACCTGAGCTTTTTATGGAAACAAAGACCCACCTGAAAAAAATAAGGTTTTTCATTCGAGGTGTGAATTTTATGTAGCAATCAAAAGCATACGAAACGTTAAAAGCCACGTCCATTTTTCCGCTCCTATTGTTTCGAAAGACAGACGAAATTAAGGCAGACGCTTTATGTTTTCATTTTTAATTCTCGCAGTTGAAAGCGAAGTTTAAAAAGCAGATAATAACCTTTACGCAAAATACAACGGCGGCGGTCAAAAGCTGTAAAATGTGCTTTTATTGCTGTTTTAATTGCATTCTTCGCATTCGCACCGTCTTTCTCTGTTTAAAAATGTTATTGACATTCTCTCATATTTTGATTCTTTATTTTAAAGCTAGCTGCATAATTACTTATTACTCTTTTTAAGATTGAAAGAATAGCATTTTTTATGCGTCTTTATTATGACAGAGCCATTATATTAAATAAGTATGTACTTGTAGGTTTCAATGAAATAAGAAAGCATCTTTCCTGACATTGGGATCCCTAACATAATAATTAATTTAGTAATTAGTTAATGGCTCTCCCTTCTTAGCTGGAAATAAATAAATAACAAAGTTTCCCTTACTTATCCCGTCTTCAGAAACACAAATATTGATATAATTAATAACAACGGAGCACGTTCGTCTAGTTTGTGTTGTATTACAGCGAAACTAAAGATCTGTAGGTACTGTCGTTCATATAACTTTGTAAGTAGATACCTATGTAATTTTATGTTTGCCATTGTGACATTTAAATTGTATCGCTTTATTGTATTTTAGATATGATTTTAAAGTCATTTAAGCAAGTAGAATATTAATCCCCAGCATCTCAGGCACAAACAGTCCACTGCTGGACATAGAACTCTGCCTTAGAGAGCTGGCATATCCATACTAATATTATAAATGCGAAAGTTTGGATGTGAGTTTGTGAGTTTGTGAATTTGTGAGTTTGTGAGGATGTTTGTTACTCAATCACGCAAAATCTACTGGACGGATTTCGATGAAATTTGGTACAGAGGTAGATAATGACCTGGAATAGCACATAGGCTACTTTTTATCCCGGGAAAAGCACTGTTCCCGTGGGAAATTCACGCGGGCGAAGCCGCGGGCAAAAGCTAGTATATTATATAATTCTCGAAAAGACATATAGGAATTCAGGCGTAGCTTTTGCGCGCAGCTTCGCCCGCGTGAATTTCCCACGGGAACAGTGTTATTTCTTCCGAGAGAAAGGTACCCTATTTCCTTCTCAGTACTTCTAACTATGTACATGTGAAATTTCAGGACGATTGGTTCAGTAGATAAAGCGTAAAGAGGTAACAAACAAATAAATAAACAAACAAAACTTTCGCATCTATATATATTAGTTAGGATTAGGTTATACAAATTAGTTTAGTAGGTTGTTAGATAAAGATATCTACCATTGAACAATTTCATCGTCACAAATCAAAGATTTGAAACAAAAAAAGCGATAATTCACATAGAAACGGAAAGGCAAAAAGCGAAAAAATCATCAAAGTGTGTGACTAAAAGGGGAAAATGTAGCTCTATAATATCGCAAGAAAAACGTATCTCGGTTTTTGTGTAACGACTTTCGATTTACTGAATACGAGTGCTCTCGAGAAGGGTTAGAGATATCACTCCACATTCAGTGCCGGATTATCCTTATAAGCAATAGAAGCCACTGCATTTGCCCAATGCTCCATGACCATGTTTCAATATTTAGACCCATAACCTAATTATACAAAAAAATATAACTTACTAGCTTTTGCCCGCGGCTTCGCCCGCGTGAATTTCCCACGGGAACAGTGCTTTTTCCCGGGATAAAAAGTAGCCTATGTGATATTCCAGGTCATTATCTACCTCTGTACCAAATTTCATCGAAATCCGTCCAGTAGATTTTGCGTGATTGAGTAACAAACATCCTCACAAACTCACAAACTCACAAATTCACAAACTCACAAACTCACATCCAAACATTCGCATTTATAATATTAGTATGGATACTTCTTTGGCTGCTAAATAAAACTTATAGAAAATCTATTTAAATTATTATCTGCCTCTAAAATAATAACTTAGGTTTATATAAATGTGACATTTAACGAGTTTCTTTCGGCTTTTCTTCTCAGCAGTGGTCGTTCCGAAATGCTAGTAGTTTGTAACTTTGAGATTTATATACAATACAATTCTGTAATTAACTTTGACGTGAAATAGTGCCTGCGAAGGAAAAGTTTTGATAAATTATTTTTAATTTTAAAATGGCAAATGTTGAAAAGTACGGCCTCAAATTTAATTGATCTTTTTACAGTTCTAGAATCAAAATAGCAAAATAGTGACAGCACGAAATTTTAGACCGTAATATGTGGGCCCTACCTTCATCAATGGTGCTATATATGCAGCATCTATGTAGGTAGGTAGTTCGTGTTTATTTTCACGGAAACCTGGATCGATGAGTGATATTGTTAGTGCGTTTTTGACGTTCGGCTTTGATGTGGCTTTTATTAGAATAGGTAGAATTTTCAACAAATAGAATATTCCTCGAATTTATTTCGGGTTGGTTTACCCATCAAACATTATAGGTCAGAGTTCGTTTCTGATGTGAGTCCTACTAATAGGTAGGAGTATTATGAAAGCAAAAGTTTGAATGTGTCCTTTGTAACCCAAATCACTTATTTCAAATTTGGCATACGGATAGAATAATACCAGAAGGAGCACATAAGGTATTTTTTATCCTAAAATTATCATAGGAGCGAAGCCTTGGGGCGTAGTAATATAATTTTAGATGTGAAATGATTATATGTATTGCCAGTTTCGATGATTAAGAATTATGTATATGTATACATGTTATCATCAGCTGTCTGTAGATTACTCAGATCTCTAACAACAAAAAAAGATTAGCCATACAAATCTTACGTATTATTTTCATCTTCGTCCTATAAACTCCTGGGCCCCCAGTTTTGTAGTGACTGGGGGCCCAGGGCCTACGGGCTACTACATTGCTCATTCCGGCCCTGTTCAAAACGATTGAAGTACATTCGTCTGCTAAATAAGGCGTAACTCACTCCTCACCACAAATTTATAGCGACCATGAAACGCAAATCGGGCTATGAAATTTTATTTCTTTTAAATTTCAATTTCACACTGCAATGCCCCTCTGACTTGTGTATCGTGAAACTCTGAATATTTCGTTTATATTTTTGAGCCAATTTGTGTCACTTTACTGAGAATAAACAACATTTCATTTTTGATCTCCCTTGCGAATTTATACATCTAACTGACTATACGAAGGGGTATCCAAAAGTAGATTGTATAAACATTAGTATTAGTCGGGTCCGGAATATTAAAAGCAGTAATAGAAATTGGGGTTGTGTGAATTCAGCAAAATTACGGTCACTCGAAAACGGCACCTGATTATAAAAACGTCAAGAAATAAAATACAAGTTAAACTATAACGATTTTTAACGTCTACCTTTTGAAATTGCTTGGAAGAAGCATTCTCAAAAGTATTGAAAATAGAAGAGGTCACTTATAATACGACACGATAAATTCTTAAGAAACATCGTAGAGGAAGATAAAAGGAAGAAAGGCTTTAGGAAGACCAATACAGAGTTATATAAAGCAAATAAAGGAGAAAGTTAGCATGGTGTCGACTTACATGGAAGTAAAAGAGTTAGCAATGGAAAGAGAAAGATGGAAGGAGCTCCACCGACAAGAGCCTCACTCTTAATTTCTATGATTATGAATTACGACCTAGAAATTAAGGGTACTGTAAGTTTGCCATCGCGAAGATTTGCCATAGAGGCGGTGCGATTTGCTGTGAATGAATTTTAAAATTTTTAAGGTTTCCTACTTCCTCCTTGAAGATAGGCTAAATTAGGCTATACTAATCGATCTTTGTTGTACGCACCTACAATAATTAGGAATGACAAGCAATACCTTAACTATTTATTTTATTTGGGAAACAAACAGTTACGTAGAAAAACCACAATATTGAACTTAAATAGTACGCAAACCAATCATTTAACTTTATTTTCATTTTACTTTTTATTTTATTTTAGAATAGAACATGCTGTTCAAATCTGGGCAGCTAATGTTGTTCTGTCCTGTAAATATTGTTTTATTATTACATCCTGGGCTATGAGAGACGTGAGTAATCCCGGGGAGACACAGGATCGGGATCCCGGGATTAGAGCGGGTCGGGAGCGGCCGCCAGATAACGGCGAGGCTTAATGTGATATTAGCGAGTTAACTCCCACGCACGATACTAAAGCTATTCTGATAATGATTAGAGCCCTCAACCAGACCATCATCTATGTTAAATGACAGTTAATGGACCTGTTTTATAGAGGTAATAGTGATGTAAATCCGGACAACTACGGATTACTACATTGTGTTGGTGACACTGGAGTTATACTGTCATGGGCTGACAATTAAATAATTTCATTTAGTATATATATGTTCTCTTTGAACCGTCTTAATTTTATTAATGTAATGAAATATTAGAAGAGGTATTTCATTAGAAACTTCTAAAGATATTTTAAGTTCATTTTTGCTATTGGGGAATTGCACATAAATCAGAATAATAATGGAACTCTATTAACAAACCAATAATTAATTATTAATTTTATTAAAAACAATCGTTTGGTGTAATTCTGATAACACAGTATAATGAGATACGAGTATCTTTATGAAAATTACATACATTGATTTTAGAATATTAGGTTCGAGTTATTTAGGTAAATGTGCGTAGAAATATCAAAAGTGTTGATTGATAATGATGTGTGTAATTGAAGTTTGATAAAATATTCAAATCCTATTTTTACGCGATATGATTTTCTTAATCTCATAGTCCTCAAATGGAGTAGTCACTCTTCGTATTTGAAGTAAGTAAACGCAGTATCAAGATTGAGGGGAGTTTTCAATTTAGTTTTTTGCAAGAGGGTGCATGGTGCGTCGCGATATCTCCGCCGACCATCGCCTGAGAGATTGAGGGTTGCTGGGGTTTATCTCTGAAAATACATCTGGCGCACTATTTGCCGCGATTCCTTCAAAGAAAATGTCTGTTTTGTGTTGACTCCTTACCTTTGCGAAGGGAAAATGTTTAATTATGGAGCTCTGTAAAGTAATTTTGTTTTTATTTTTTAAATAAGTATTTATATCAACGTAAATGAAGCAGCCCAGGAAGCATGTCGGTCACAACTGGATGAGGAAGGCTAGAGACAGGGAGTCATGGAAGAGTATGTCTGAAGACGGACAAAACAAAGGCTGCTATGATGATGATGATGATCAACGTAAATTCATAAAACTTTTTAACTAAAACTAAATGATCATTGAACCAACTTAGTTTCGTATAATGTTCTTCCATCAAATCATATTCCATTTTTATATGGAAACTTCGCGAAGTGTACACGCATAAACCATCAAATTAATTTCAGCAAAACTTGGCACAGAGATGTGGCTAATTCTGAATTCCAACAGTAACTGGAAATTCAATGAAACTTGACGGCTGCTGAAACTGCGGGCTATAGCTAATAATAAAAATATTCTAAGCCAGCAAATTGAGTTCATCTCTCCAAAACAAAAGAGTCACGAATTTTTTGTGGCCAAAAATAAAACCCGCAGAAATAACATTAATTTCTTTTCTCGTCTATTAGGCCTGCGATGCGATGTTTTTTCGAGCGTTTATTTCACTTTACTGATTCCACACTTCACAGTCAGGGGAAAACATGTCACTTCGATCTGACAGTGAAAAACAGCCCTCGTGTCATTTGTCAACGTCAGCTACTCAACGCGGGGCAAAACATAATTTCATAAAGACATCGTTGTTCTTGTAATGCCGTACGGAGCCGAGCCGCTTTTTACGGAACCATCTTACTTGATAGATGCCGTGAGTGACACCCGGAGACAAAATGATTAGTCACCTCCGTCACCTCATGGTTGGACTTGTCACGGTGCAGACTGTCTCATTGACGCAAAGGCTGATGTATCACGTCATCATACTTTTATAGTTGTGGATCTCAAAAAGGAAATCAGTTTTTAACAGGAATTTCAGAAGGCATCAAAAGGCAGGCGCACCGCCGCGCCGCCGATCTGTTGGTCACAAGTTCACAATTGTTTATCAAGATATTCAGCACACATGTTATCGAGGCGTTTAGTTTTTACCCAAAGTCCACCTAATAAGTTCACCTTGCTGGGATGTGGGAACTTGTTATGACTGTTAGTTAACCTGGGTGGACTATAAATAAATAAATAAATAAATATATATATACGGACAAATCACACAGATTGAGTTAGCCCCAAAGTAAGTTCGAGACTTGTGTTATGGGATACTAACTCAACGATACTATATTTTATGACAAATACATATATAGATAAACATCCAAGACCCAGGCCAATCTGAAAAAGATCATTTTCCATCTTGACCTGACCGGGGATCGAACCCGGGACCTCCGGTGTGGCAGTCTGGCGTGATAACCGTTAGGCCACGGAGGTCGTCAAGGGCACTAGTTGTGATTGTTAGACCACCTATGGGAGGACCACGGGCCAGTGCCCGTGTTTTTAAATTTTGGAGAATTTTGGAGACTTGTTATTTTGGCTATTGTTACTTTTATTTATTTTTATTTATTTAAAAACTTTATTGCACAAAATTTTAAAAATTATGTATTTAGGTGGTTACTTTAAAAATGTTATATATGTAGTTAAAAAGTTATAATGGGAACAACACTTGTACTGAAGAAAATGTATGATTTTTGCGGTATAGATTTATAAATGTATATAGAAAAACAAAACCGAATCAAGACAGTGCTGAAAACATGTCTTTGATGGTTCTGCTTTTGATGGATTTGAATATCCATTTAATACTGCCTAATATAAGGGTAATGATGAATGGGGGTGCGGGGTTGTGACAGACAAAATAGACTCACGCACTCTTATATACGTAACGTTGATCAAGTCATGTCAACAACAGATAATCCATCTTTCTTTGTGTACAAACACAATAAAACAAAAAGTTAAACCATGAAGATTGTACGAAACAGTTGGTTTTGGAAGTAATACAAAAGAGACTGATAAATAATTCAAATGCTGCAATGCGGTCCCGAAGGAATTGACAAGGAATGTGCCGTGTGTATAGTTCTCGAGTTGGACATAACAATGTGCTTCAAAACTTCCATCGAATGTTACAATTCATAATAGATCAGAGAGAAAGTTGTCGGACCCTGTTTTACAATAGTAAGAATACAGCAAAAAACTTTTCTCTGACATTTTTATTTCTACGTCTATGAAATATAGTAAAGTTATAATATGTACCTATAACATACCCGTATAAAGCAAGGATGGGTAGCCAGTTATAAACTATGCTTAACTTTATTGCCTGACATTAAAAGATAAAAAATAATGTAATAAAGTCTACTCGAAAATTGCGAATCAATTAGCATTACAGCTAAATACGTTCACCTTCTTTCACTTTGAGATCAGCTTTTACCTTTATTGACAAAACTCATCAGGGATCCCCAATCGGGCTTTAATCAGAAAAACGTAATAAATTGCTCGAATTGAAAATATACGAAAGGTTTTTAAATTGAATGTAAGAAAATAAGTGATTAAATACCTTTGTATTAGAGAAAGCTAAACTGTGTCCATTTAATAATTACAATCCTATTTTATTTAATTATTATTTATTGTTAACTAGCGACCCGCCCCGGCTTCGCACGGGATATAAACCTTCCTCTTGAATCACTCTATCTATTAAAAAAAACCGAATCAAAATCCGTTGCGTAGTTTCAAAGATTTAAGCATACAAAGGGACATAGGGACAGAGAAAGCGACTTTGTTTTATACTATGTAGTGATTAAGTACTGAAACGGACAAATTATGAGACCATTTTAAAATTCCATTAGTAAGATCCGATCCTTTTAGAAAGTAACCACCCCTTGCATACCAATGGTTGATAAAGAAATGCCGATTAATAATGTTATTAATTAAGCCAAAAAGGCTATCTCTTCATTGAATATTTAAGAGAACGGCTGATCAGTATTCCAGTCAGGGCCTGTTAGTTTGGTTAGGGAGCCTCAAGAGGCTCACAGGCGATTCCCTAAACAGGTTACCTAACCGCATTTATATCGTCAGCGGAACACAAATATTAGCATAATTAGTTCGACTCGTACGCAGCTTAAATATAAATACGCCTGTCTAATCAATTGAATAACTTATTCGGCACCCCGCGGCGTCGACTGCGAGAGTACTCTTTGATATTATGATGTTATTCCTATTTCGACTTCTTTGATCCGAAAATGCGAGTGATAACAATTGGAAATTACAAAATGTATTCGCAAAGGAATGTAAATTATTGAATTTGGCTTTGTTTTTGCGTCTGAACGTACCTAAATGTGAAACGTAAAAACCCATTCTTTGGGATTTTCAATAAAAAATGGATTATTCATGTAAAGGAAAGTAGAAATAATCTAAGTAGGTATCTTTATTGATATTTCCTCTAGACTGGTGATATCAATTCGGGGAAAATGAGTTTAATTTATTATTGTATTATATTATTGTATTTTTTTCAATATATCCAAAGTTACTCATAACATTTAAGTAAAAATACACTAACTATGGCTAGACGACATCTATATCTATTCTATACATATAATAAAACAGTAAAAATATTTTGTCTGTACATTTAGTATTTTTGACTGAAATGGATAGAGGGAGACCTAAAAAGAACAATAGAAAGCAAAAAATTTTTTTTTTAAATTTCTTGTCTGTCTGTCTGTCTGTCTGTCTGTCTGTCTGTCTGTCTGTCTGTATGTATGTACGCGTTTCACGCAAAAACTACTGGATGGATTTGAATGAAACTTTTTTTGTTGTATAGCTATTAAGCCTGGGCAACATATAGGCTATAATTTATTTTGAAAACTGGAACACCTGATGAAGAACCATAACGGAACAGCTAAACTATAAGTAATATGGAAATGGTGCCTTAACAAAAATCGTTCAACCTGATGAGCATTTTCTGCCGACGTATAAAAATTGAAGATCTGGAACATCTGATGAAAAGCTCCAAGAGACCAGCTACACTATAACATATATGGAAATGGCGCCTTAGCAAAAATCGTTCAACCTGATGAGCATTTTCTGCTGACGTATAAAAATTGAAGATCTGGAACATCTGATGAAAAGCTCCAAGAGAGATTTTTCATCTAAGCGAAACTCACGCGGGCGAAGCCGCGGGCGACAGCTAGTAAATACCTAATAAAAAACCGGCAAAGTGCGAGTCGAACTCGCGAACCATGGGTTCAGAACTCCATTTATTACATTTAGAAAAAAACATTGAGCATATTAATGTAATGTTATTTTAGAGTAGCAAATATTCTATTCTACGTAGGCAACATAGATGAAATTGCTAACAAGTGCATAGAGCGGTCAGACGCAATCGCACGCGATGCAACATGCTCCGCTAATGACCGTTTACTCAGATAAAACCTAATTTACGACCAGTTTCACGAGCGTATTACCGATTCTCATGTATATGCCACAGTTGGCTATAGTTTAACGCTTGGTTGTATTATAAGCGATATTTTGCATTTTAAATTATCGTTAGTGTCTTTAATTCTAAAAAAATGGCAAATTGATTTCTATACTTTTAAAATTTTACTGCCTAAGTGAATGAGAATCGAATACACGGTCTCTAAACACTGACGGTCAAGTTAACTACTATACCGCGATGTTTGTCATGTCCTCGAATCTCGAAAGAAAAATCTGGAATCATAAACCTGCATTTTCATAATCCTTACTCTTTGTGTCAATAAATCCCGATCTACTAATAAAATTAATATTTATCATACCAGTATTTCAAGACTTGACTTAAAACGATGAAAACCTTGACATTTTACGACTTTAACATTAAACGCTGATATACGTATGTCGTAATCGTAACCAAGTAATTCATAAGTCTTTACCGTAAGGACTTAAATTCCTTGGTCGTAACGTAGTCTATATGACGAATTGAAAACGACAGACATCGATTTCCGATCACTCCCTCGAAAGTCTCGATGGCAACCAGCGCTCCACTAATCCGTTTTTTGTATGTTATTGCTTATCCGTATTGTAGACCGCAGTGACTAAAGTTATAAAGCTAAGCCCCAGCGAGTCGTTCATTGTGGAGAAATTTCGCGGTAAACGTACCATAAATTTTGTGCTCAGGCCAAAGTTAGTGAATAATTTTCCGTGTCTCTGTTTATTATAAGCTGCGAAAGTTTGCATCGAGTTGTTGCGTAATCAACCCGTGAATGTTGCGCGGTTCACTGATTGTGGATGTGAATATATCACAGTGTTACGATTGTGTTCAAACGTCATTATACTTCTGAACACGCCTCCATTATTTCAGAATAGACTCGCCTACGTTCCGTGAAATTTCAAGCAAAATTACTGTGTAATATTAAATATTTATGATATTGAAATTATTATTAATTAAACGTAGATGTATTTAACTAACTTTTGTGTGTTTTCACTTTCACAACTTCGTCCTGGCGCCCACTCAATATACTTAAATCAAACTTGACATTCCCCATAAATAGAAGATATTTTAAGTTAACATAAGTAGGTATACATACTTAATGAGAAATTCCTCTCTTCGGTTATTTTTGAATTTTTGTTCTTTATTTAGCAAAAATGTCTCTGATAAAAAAATAAAATGATAGAAAAACACGCATTTTTTTTTCGCATTTGAACCTTTATTGCTTTTTTAATAAATTTAATGAAAATTATAAATGGGAATGTTTTTCTATACACTATTATATAATAAAGTGTATCTTACTCTAAATCTCAACGCTTGATAGTTACTCTGTAAAGCCTTAAAGCTTTGCTATAAAAGCTAACTTTGCTAGTTTATCACAATATAATAAAGGGTGCTCCAACTTTACTGACCCAGTGCGAACAAAAAGTCTTACACATGTAACGAAGATAACTTTCTTGAGCTTCGTAATTGAGACTCTCAAATCCTTTGCCAGTCTCTACGTAACTGAGTTTGAAGCCAGCTGTACAACTTTCACCCCCCTTTTTTCTTTGACCAAGTTATTACATTTTTGTAACTTTGGCGGTATAATTCAGTACGGCCTACGACAAAGTAAGAGGAAAAGAAATGTCTCGTTATAATTAACTCATATAATTTAGTTTACCTCCCAAAGAACCAGTAGATTAAAGGTTCTTAGCATTGAGCATGATGGAATGTAATTTGGATCTATTTTAGTAACAATCATGAATATACCAATGTAACAAGTCTGAAGAGTTTGTTTGTTACGATCATTAGTATCTGATTTTGTTTTTTTCCTTAGCTTTGCCGCGACCTCGTCTGTGTGGAATTTTATATTGTTTACATATCATGTTAGTAAGCATTCGAACATACTTAGGTTTACTATTTTTATGGTAGAGATTTGATAGTCCAATTATAGAAAATGGATATAAAAGAGCGGGAAAACATTTTATCATAATTCGGATCCGTTACGACAGTAAGTGCTCTTTCGTAGCAGTTTGTCGCTTCGTAGCATTTTGCTACGAAACACTTCTCGTAGCTTTCTACGAGTTTGCTACGGAACATATTTCGTAACCTTGTGTGGGTTGTATGTAACTTGTGTTGCGTGCTACTTGCCACTCGCGTGTATTATATCCTAAGACCTTAGCAACAAAAAGTCCCAAGAATCTTACAACTCTAAGTAAACTCGAAATGAAGTCGCTACATAAAGTACATACTATTTATTTATTAAACAAAATTGACGGCCGCATCTGTCTGCATATCTAATGCGTAAATTATCGATCGAATTTTCGTGTGGTTTTTACTAATGGGCAGAGTGATGCATGAGGTAATTTTATTTATATTTTATGAGTGTACTTGCGATTCTGCTCTAGTACTCACATAAGATTCAGTGTTATGATCATTCCAAATTCCGTTAAAACTTTGCCAAAATGTTTCTATAAACGGTGCTTTATGAAATTACATTTGCAAAATTTCGCAGTTAAAGTCCATAATGGTCTGTAAATTGTATAATAGTGCAAATGAACAGTATACAGGCTGGTGGAGGCATTGATGCGTGCGGGCGACAGGTGATACCGGCCAGGGAACAAAGCTCAGTTGTGTGTCTGTTCATGCGAGCTAACTCGCCATTATATATGGAATTGACATTTTTTTTTTTAATCTTATTATTATGATAAACGACGAATACATGTCTGAATGATACGAATAACCATTTTATAGTAATTTTACCTAATGTTGATGACCTAATTTGGCTACTAATATATATGCCCATATGATGTGAGCACGAACACTGCAGTTCAAATGGTCTTGTCTAATAATTTTGCTGATTATACTTGATTTTGTTAGACATTATATTTTTTTACAACGAATTTTAGAAGCTATTAACATAAACATGAAAAACTGTTTGCAAAGCAAAATGTAACAGGATTTTTCAACCCTCGCCGTAACTAAAGGAGTCACAATAATCATTTAGAGTCGTTTGCTGCCTAGTGAAAGAGGGGTGGTAAGAATTCTATTTCATTTTTATAGGAGCTTATATATAATGTACTTTTCTAATCTATTTACTCTTGTCAAATAATCTACGTATCTTTTATTTTCTTAGTATTTACTAAGAAAATAAAAGATACGTAGATTATTTTGCATCATATGATCGATCTTGAACGATGTTTTATAAATCAATTCTACCTAGTTATGTCAGTAGTAGACACCCCTAGCTCTATCACAGTGTGTTGAGAGCGCTGGGCAACGTGGGTGAGCCCCGCTGTTTCAGCAGACTGGATGTTATGTCTGGGCCCGGCGTCGTGTAACCGTAGAGATAAGAAATTAGTATTAAGATCATTTTTGTAACTCTAGTTTTTAAAGTCAGTCTTGAATAAACTCTCGTATTGTACAGACTCTTTTGTCTTTTTAAAAACATTCGGGTTAGTCCTCCATACTTAGCTGGCGCAGCCTGTGTAGGATCCGATATATCCTGCTGCCGACCTGAGCGTCTACACACCCCAAATTCGGTAAAGTGCTACTAGTCGGTATCGCGGATTCGGAAACAACCGAACCAAATAAATTTGTTAAACGGCGGACACCGAAAGTTTCCCGGTCTACGAGAGCAGCTATACTGGAAGGCATGGGATCGAGCAGACTGTAAGTGAACCTTTTTACTTTCCTGTCTTTTCCCAGCTATTTCCCGTGGTTTTTTTTGTAGCCCTTATTTTATTTTCATAACTTTTAATCTAAAATCATTGAAAGTTATTTGATTTCTGCACAGAATTGGCAAAATTAAGTATATTTAGTTTTAGTAAATAATATATATAGAGTTTTTACATAGTGAAGTGTGTTAAATTGTGAATTAAGTTTAAATAAATAAAATATAATAAAAATGTCACCTCCTGGCGAGAATACTGTTCAAGTAATACCAAAAGACTTTTTAAATATAATACCTAAGTTCGATGGTGACCAGAACATACTTAATTTATTTATAAAAAAATGTGAGTACATTATAAGAAATTTTAGGGGTCCAAATAACCCTGTCCAGGAGACATATGTATTTCATTGCCTTACGAGTAGAGTTTGTGGTAGAGCAGCTATCTTGCTTAGTGAACGTGAAGATATATCAACTTGGGAACAATTAAAAACTATCTTTATACAACATTTTGGTGACCCTAGGTCCGAGGAGTGCGTAGCGATCGAACTAGAAAATTTAAGAATTAAAGCAGGAGAAAGTTACCTACAGTTTTGTAACAGAATACAGCAAACGCGTAGCGCCCTCTGTTCTAAGGTCAACTTATTATCTGATGAAAATTTAAAAGCTGCCAAAATTACAATTTATAATAATATGTGTCTTAATGTGTTTTTATATAATTTGTCAGAAGATTTAATACGGATTGTGCGACTTAAAAACTGTTTAACTTTAGAAAGTGCACTTAGCGTGGTCATGGAAGAGGTTAATTTCCAATACCAGTACAATTCAAAAATAAAAATAGACCTAACCTAAAGCCTACTCAACATTCTTTTTCGTCAAATTTTGGAAATAATAGTGACACACCTAAGGGACTTCCCTTTGGATTTAAACCTAATTTTTCGAACAATTTTGCCCCTCAGGCAAATCAAAATTATAAACCAAATAATCCATATCAGTTACAAAATAATATTAAACCCGGTCCTAATGGATTCAAATTCGGTATACCAAATCAGGGATATTTCAGACCTAATCTTCCACAGCCGCAAGGTAACTTTAAGTTCGGTATTCCTCATCAGCAAAATTTTAAATTTGGCGTTCCGAACCAACAAGGTTTTAAGTTTGGCATACCTAACCAACAAAAGCTTTAGACCCCAATTTAATAATACACAATTCCGACCAAACTTTAATACACCCAATCAGCAATTTAAGTTCGGTATACCACCTCAAAACCAAATGAAACAGAATCCATCTAATTCCTATGATAATGACGTTTCTATGCGTACTAGCCGCCCTGTGAAACAAAACATGATTACACACGTACCCGATACCGAGAGTAATGACTTATTTTACTCGTGTGGTGATAATGAAAACCAAGACTACCAGCCTAATTATGATAATTACTATACTGACGAAAACAGACAGACCGAAAATTATAATTTTTATATTGATAATTCCGAATGCGCGCAATATGAATCGGAAGTTCAGGAAGAGACCGCAAATTTTTCTGTACTAGCCTCGACGAGCAACCACCCGAAATGATTAATTTAAATTGCGATAGTATAAATAGACTACCGCACATTTATATACCCGAAATTGATGCTAATTTCATGTTAGACACCGGAAGCACAAGAAGTTTCATTAGTCCCGCTATAGCTGATAGATATTTTCAGGCATATAAATATAACGAACCATTTGAGGTTATAAGTACCCATGCACGTAGCTCACATAATGAAGTAATTTATATACCCCTGTTAAAATCATTTAAAAGCATGTGTAAGCATAAATTTTATGTATACGATGTCGATAGGCGATACGATGGTTTAATTGGTTCAGATTTACTTAAATTATTAAATGCAACAATTGATATGAAAAATCAAATACTGCGTACACAGAATACCGAAATACCTATAGTATACAGTCC
The DNA here is from genome assembly GCA_018467065.1 of Ephestia elutella. Taxonomy (NCBI): domain Eukaryota; kingdom Metazoa; phylum Arthropoda; class Insecta; order Lepidoptera; family Pyralidae; genus Ephestia; species Ephestia elutella. The sequence goes on from CM031572.1 coordinate 7,607,414, forward strand.
TACATGTGAAGTAACATTAGAGCCCCGTACAGAAACACGCGTCAAAGTGCCGACTGACCTCGCTAACGGTGAAGCTATTATTGAATTTAAAGATTTTGGAGATAATGTGAGAATGCCTACTGCTATAGTCAGGTGCATTGATTCATTTGCTATAACTGTTATCCAAAATGCCTCCCAAAATAGTGTGATATTGACATTTACAGAACCACTCACGACCACAAAACTTAACGAAAATATACACGTAAACAACTTAACTACTGATCATTTGAATAATTACGAAATTGACGAACTACTAAAAGAAAACTTGTCAAAGTTACGTTTAGATCACACAAATACTGAAGAACGTGAAGCCATAGAAAAACTGTGCTTTGAATATAGAGATATATTTTACTGCGACAAATTACCACTTTCATTCAGTAACCAGGTAAAGCATCAAATAAGGACTAAAAACGAAGACCCGATTTTTATACGACCTTACAGACTTCCACCCTCACAAAATGCTGAAATAGAGAAACAAGTTGAAAAACTTTTAAAGGATGACGTAATACAAGAATCATTCTCTCCATGGAGTGCCCCTGTGCATCTTGTTCCAAAAAAAATGGATGCCTCAGGAGAACAGAAATTTAGGATGGTAATTGACTATAGACGTTTAAATGAACTGACAACTGACAACAAATACCCTCTACCCAACATAAACGACCTTTTTGACAAATTGGGAAAGTCAACATACTTTAGTACCCTTGATCTCGCTAGTGGCTACCATCAAATTGAAGTGGAAAAAGCTGATATATCAAAAACCGCCTTCACGACTTCATCAGGACATTATGAATTTAAACGCCTACCGTTTGGACTAAAGACAGCCCCCGCAACGTTCCAGCGGGCGATGGACAACGTGTTAAGAGGATTGCAAGGGATGCACTGCCTAGTATATCTAGATGACATAATAATATACTCGAATAGCCTACAGGAACACATAGAAAAACTGAGAAAAATCTTTGACCGACTTAGACAGACGAATTTTAAAGTTACTTTAGACAAATGTGAGTTCTTGCGTAAGGAAGTACTCTACCTTGGACACAAAATTACTGAACACGGTTTAGAACCAAATGATGACAAAATTAAAGCAGTCCTTGATTTCCCACTCCCTCGCACACCAACTGAAAATAAAAGTTTTCTTGGTTTAGTTGGCTATTATCGAAAATTAATAAAGGATTTTTCCAAGATTACACAACCCCTGACATTGTGCCTAAAAAGAGGAATAAAGTTGAAATAACACCTGAGTACATTACGGCCTTTCAACAATGTAAAGAGCTACTTGTTAACGCTCCGATACTCCAATTTCCCGACTTTTCCAAGCCTTTCATTCTGACTACCGACGCGTCTAATTACGCTCTAGGTGCCGTCCTTTCACAAGGTTCCGTTGGAAGTGACAAGCCGATTGCATACGCGAGTCGTACCCTAAACGACGCGGAAACACGCTACAGTACTACTGAAAAAGAGCTGCTAGCCATCGTATGGGCAGTAAAGCACTTCCGCCCTTATCTTTATGGCCGAAAATTTATAATATACACAGACCACCGTCCGTTGGCTTGGCTCAACTCTCTTAAGGAACCAGGAAGTAAACTGACTAGATGGAAACTACGACTTTCAGAATTTGACTTTGACATTATATACAAAAACGGAAAACAAAACAGTAACGCAGACGCACTATCACGTATTAAATTAAATGTACTTACCAATAAAAATGACAACTCCTCCATGCAGGTTAATCTCGATGACACTGAAAGATCCAATAGTTCGGTGATAGTATTGGATACCTCAGCTTCAGAAACATCTAGTACTCCCTTACCTGAAGATGCTCCAATGACTTACCCAGCTCGTTCACCCTCGTCAAGTACAATCACTGCATGCTCGTTACCTGAAACTATTCACTCTGCTGAAGATATCGATACCAGCGGTATCCCAATTTTAGACGAAGCCATAGACACAAAGCCCAACCAAATTCTTGTCTTTACCTGGAACAGAAACCAAACATTAATAAAAGATCTATCATGAGATAAACAAAAAGTTTTTGAAATACACTTACCTGTAGATAACCCGGATTTAGTAAAGAAATATCTCCTTGAATATATAAAACCTAAAATTAAATATTTCTTTTATTTTGAGGATCAAAGACACCGCACTCAATTCACTGATGCTGTTATTAAATTATTCAAAAAAGATACGGTAAAATGTTATGAATGTAATAAAAGAGTAATATATATAGAAGACGAAAATGAACAGCGTGACGTTATACTTCAATATCACTGCGGTAAAACGAGCCACCGCGGTATTAGAGAAACAATAATGAAATTGAAGCGTAATTATTACTGGCCAAATATGGATTTAACAGTTTCCACAGTAATCAATTCCTGTGAAACATGCAAAACACAAAAATACGATCGTAAACCTTTAAAGCCCCAGCTACAACTCACCCAAACACAGACTAAACCGTTCAGCGAAATATTTATAGATCTGTTCTCTATAGAAGGCAAATACTTCCTTACTATCATAGATGCCTTCAGTAAGTTAGGCCAATCTTTCGAAATATCGAATCGCTCTACACCTGAAGTTGTTCGTGCACTGATAAAGTATTTTTCATTTTACGGCGTACCTAGCCGAATAAGTGCTGACCCCGGTACGGAATTCAACAATAATTTATTAAAAGAGACTCTACAGTTTTACAAAATAGATCTACACATAGGCACCCCGCACAACCCAAATTCTATGGGCCTCATAGAGCGCTTTCATTCGACTATTTTAGAGATATATCGAATTGCAAAATACGAACATAAAATAACAGACGCAGCTAATGTTATGACATACGCAGTTATGTCTTATAATCATTCCATTCACTCTGCAACTGGCCTTACGCCATTCGAAGTTGTCTTCGGACACACAGATTCAAATAGTACATTTGAAGTAGACTTTAACAAACAATTTACACAGCAGTTAGTAAGAGACCATATGAAACGTACAAAATACCTATACAAACACCTAACAGATAAATTAATAAAAGGTAAAGAAAAGGTAATACACAAACGTGGAGGAGAAACCTCTTTTTGATATACAAGAAGGGGATACTATATTTGTAAAAGGCGTAAATACAAGACGAAGTAAGGATAAACCGCGCTTCCAAAAGGCGCAAGTCTCGGGTGAAATCAATAGAAATACTTGTCCCGCTACTATAAAAAATCGTGACGCAAAAGTACCTATTAAGGACATTAAACGACCTTCACAGGTACCTCCTCGCATTCGCGGCGCTGATCGTGAGGATCCACAGCCTTCAACTTCAAAAGATCGATAAAAATCCTGGAGTAATGCTGGTGAAACAAGGTCAAGTTAGAATAAGTAACGATAAGTGGACTATTATTAAGGTTTTAAATTTAAGTATTATAAAAGATGAATTAGAGTTAAATATAAATAGATATAGGAATTTAAATCAGCATGTAAAAGAATACTTTTCTAAGAAAACCCCAAACTTCCAATTATCAAATGTAAAGCTCCAAACAGATTATATTATGAACTCTACTGTTAATAAATTACAACAACTAGCCCCATCAATTAAAATAAAAATGCGGAATTTTAAATCCTCTCGGTTCTATTATAAAGCTTATCACTGGTAACCTAGACCATGACGATGCTATTAGGTACGAAAAGATGATTAGTTCCCTACAAACACATCAGGATGCACTAACAAATAGAATAACTCTAGTAGCTGAAATGTCTAAAAATCTGGTAAAAATAACAAATTCCACAAATAGTAATTTTATTCAAATAGATAAAGAATTGTGGGAAATAAGGAAAATTATAAATAGAACAATAGATGGTAACATTACAGTACATAATTTTATTATTATATATAACCTATTTTTACACAATTTCCAATTGTTGTATAGTCATTTAAATGAGATCGAAACCTGCATAACATTTAGTAAGTTAAGAACATTGCACCAGTCCCTTATGAATTCAGATGAATTAATGAAATTGTTATTAGAGGTAGAAAAATATAACAAGCTCGTTTACCCAGTAAGCTTTGATAATTTAGTTAATATTGAGAAATGTATAGAGTTAAAAGCCTATTCTAAAGGAAATCAAATAACGTTTAATTTAGACATACCTTTAATTAAAGATGACACATACATATACTATAAAGTTATTCCTATTCCTATTACCGATTCCTTTAATCTAACTAAAATTATAATTCCCAAATATCCTTACCTCATAGTAAAAGGTTCCATAATGGTCTCGCTCTCCCAGCCATGCTTCGAGCTCCACGAAGAAACATACCTGTGCCATGAAGATAAGTTTGGGCTATCCATAGCAGATACCTGTATACAATCGCTGATGACGTTTTCCAAGAATACAAGCTCCTGTAATCCCATATCGGTGGAATTAAATGATGTTAAAATAGAGCCAATAGAGAAACAGACATGGATTCTCTACAGTAAAGCTGAAAATATACTTACCAAAATCTGCAACGGCGAGATAACTAAAAATAATATAAAAGGCACTTACCTCCTCATTCTCGATGATCGCTGTGATGTTGAAATAGATGGAACCACACTGAAATCTCATCATTTTTCCACAAGTAGAGTTGAATCTACAAAACTACCGATAATTAACCTGCCAGAAGTTGCCGTTACCGAGCTACAACCCCAACGAGAACCCCTCAATTTGGATACTAGTGATTTGACGAATCTCCAGAGTTTAAACAATTTATTGAAAATCAGTGAAAGTGAAGTGAAAAATTGTTATGAGAAGGCTAATAGTGTAAAAAGCATTGGATTCGCGACTATAGCGTTATATGTAATCCTATTTCTGTCTATTTCCATTTTTATTACATATGAGTGTATGAAATTTAACGGCTTGTATCAAAATAATCAGAGCGATCAAATTAATAGTCCCTCTGATAATTTTGAAGTTATGGGGGAGGAGTTATGTCAGTAGTAGACACCCCTAGCTCTATCACAGTGTGTTGAGAGCGCTGGGCAACGTGGGTGAGCCCCGCTGATTCAGCAGACTGGATGTTATGTCTGGGCCCGGCGTCGTGTAACCGTAGAGATAAGAAATTAGTATTAAGATCATTTTTGTAACTTTAGTTTTTAAAGTCAGTCTTGAATAAACTCTCGTATTGAACAGACTCTTTTTTCTTTTTAAAAACATTCGGGTTAGTTCTCCATACTTAGCTACCTACATCAAACTTTTTGTTTTGTGTTTTTTTGAAATCATACATAAAAAATCTTTTTGTGTGTAATCTATAAAATATAGACAAGCATAGCATTCCGAAATAGGAACAAAGCCGCAAGTTACGGCTTGTATAATAATGAAAATAGCGGAAATAAAATTGCCATAATTATAATATAACTTCCAACTTGAAAATACGACCCTAAAATCCTTTTTTGTAATGAATAGTACCGAAAATAGATATTTTCCTATATAGAGCGACATTAAAGCTAGCAATAGGTTTATATTTCCGTCTCTCTGAATAGAAAAGGTGGTATTGAAATAGAAACGTTTGAAATTTTGTAAACAAAATTACACAGAAAATATTTCAAAAAGTAAGATGACAAAAACATTGGCTAACAAAATTGTATATTTGTGTGTATTGATGGGTATCTGTTGCTTTGAATAAAGCATATTCAGCCAATATAATTGAGATAGTTTGGACAACGTATAGAATTGTAGAGAGGATGGATCAAAAGAGAGTATCTAATGAAAGGCATTTATAAAGTTATGCAGATTATAAGTTTTGGCCAGTGTTGACCTCGACTGCGGACTTTCTAAGAAATGAGATAAGGAGCATATATGGATAATCGGTTAGCGTATATGGAGAGGGTAAACATGTGAAATATTAAGGATCGTAGAAAGTGGGAATCCATAGTTTCTGCCTGCCCCCGCGGGGTGTGGTAATTCGTATGAATTATAATTAACAATTGGGTACACATCACCCTCCTCTTACTAAGCTGGGTAAATGTAAAGGGTGACAGCCGCAAGACAATGTTAGTGCACCTGGGTTCTGACAATAATTAATTCTGATCCCTTCAAATATTTTAAGGTAGTTTTAGTATTTCTCTTTGCGCCCTAAGGATGAGGACATTTACATTATACTAGCTTTTGCCCTCGGCTTCGCCCGCGTGAATTTACCACGGGAACAGTGCTTTTTCCTGGGATGAAAGGTACCCTATGTCCTTCTCCGTACTTCTAACTATGTGTATGCAAAATTTCAGGAAGATTGCTTCAGTCATGAAGCATGAAAAGGTAACAAACAAACAAACAAATAAACAAACAAACTCACTTTCGCATTTATAATATTAGTAAGGATTATGATTTATAACTAGTATTAGTTACGCACTTTTTAGTAACTGAAGATATCTTTTAACTTTTTTTACTTTCTGCACTCCTGACCACCTAAAACTAAAAAAAACTCCTCATTTTCCATTTCAATATAAGATAATATGGTCTAAAAATAACATTGCTTATATTACACACGTTAAAAATTCAACTATTTTTTTACAGATAAATTGAACGAAATAGTCTCCAACTAGGCATCAAAATAAGGCACTTATTATTCAAACGGCACGCTTACGGCGGCAAACGGAAAAATCCAATTAAGTTCATACGAGGCCCCCACTCCTGCGCGTCCCTCGCACTCCACTCGCACTAATTTTCAATAATATTAATGGAATGACCTGCAGATGAAAGATTTTACGTGTAAACATCACTTCGGTTTATTGTTTGATAGAGTAATTTAAATCGGATGGTTTGATAACCTTTTTTATAACTAGCCTGTAGGTTTTGTGTCCCACTGCTGGCTAAAGGCCTCCCCCTTTTTCTTCCACTCGTCTATCTCTATTGCAAGAGTAATATTTGAATAAATTGCCACTCAGGTAAGAATTTGTCTATTTTGTTCCGCCATTTCCTTCAAAGTCTACCTTGTCCTCTGCGGTCGTCCGGTAACCAGAAGGTAGCCAATCTCGCCCACCTTTCTGGCCGCATACGACAAACGTGTCCCGCCCAGTCCCACTTCAATATGTTCAATAACCTTGAATATGATTGTTTGTAATATAATTGCTTGGAACGAAACGCGGGCGTTTCGCATTGCTGCCGCCAGACGGCCGCGGGGTTCTCACACTGCTCGTGAATGGCGTCGCGGACGGCCGCCATTGTCCTGTGCTATATCGGTTTGATTTTAATACGCGGAGAGGTCCCGCGTCTTTTGATTGTTAATTAGTTTGAGTTATAATTGTGAATTTCCTGTTTGTTAAATAACTATTAAGTTTGTGTTTGTGTAACCCGTTATTGTGACTTTTTCCTGTGAGATGTGACGCGTGGCTGGTCGCTCACATCTATCTGTTGCCGAGCCAACTTCGGGAAGAAATCTATTTATTTGTTCTGGGGAATTGAGATCTCATGGGTTAGGTAGGGTGATTAGGGATCCCCCCTTCCCGAAGACACTCAAGTTTGGATCCGAAGAGAAAGAAGATTTAGTTTGGTAAGTGGTTTGCAATTGTAGTTATTAAGTTAGGTTATTATATAGGGCCCTATAGCTCCCTTTATAAGCTATAGTGGTAGCAGGCTGCGTATAGGTTAGGTTTTAGGCTCTAGTCGGACAGACGTAGTGCCGTGTCAGGTTCTTACCGTTATTTCGATTTACCGCCATTTTAAGATCCGGTCTGTTTTTAAGTCCCGGTCTTTTCCGGTACAGAATCTTCCCGCCACTTCGTTTGTCCCGGATTCTCTGCGCACAATGATATTAAGTAACTATTAAAGTAGAGGTATAGGCAATTTTTGAGTTTGCGTGTACCACCCTAAATCTCATTTTTACTTCCCATCTGGCAAGATAGAGGACAAACGCACTCAAATTTTATAATCCATACTAATATTATAAATGCGAAAGTTTGGATGTGAGTTTGTGAGTTTGTGAATTTGTGAGTTTGTGAGTTTGTGAGTTTGTGAGTTTGTGAGGATGTTTGTTACTCAATCACGCAAAATCTACTGGACGGATTTCGATGAAATTTGGTACAGAGGTAGATAATGACCTGGAATAGCACATAGGCTACTTTTTATCCCGGGAAAAAGCACTGTTCCCGTGGGAAATTCACGCGGGCGAAGCCGCGGGCAAAAGCTAGTAAAAAATATGATGTTTGTAACCGTAAATTAAACTCTTTGTCAAACTTTATTGGATCTATGAGACCCATTGATTTAGAATATAAAAAGAATACAATCATTTATATTTATCATAATAATAATGCTACAAAATCACTATTAAACATGTTAGAGTAATAAAAGTAGAAAATTGTATATTTTCCAGTGCGCTAAAGGAGTTCAAATGAAATACAAACAAGATAGGATTGTGGCACGTAACAGTTCGCACGGGAGTCACAGTTAGAATAGAGAGTAGATAGTAAAATATAAAATTCTATGAGTGTGTGGAAACTAGATGTATTTTTATGTGGAGAGCTCTAGACTGACCGATGAATAAAGGAAAATTGCATTATTATTTTATAATTATGCGAATATGTAAATTCAGTTCTACTTGTAAGAATTAACTGGTAGAAGTATTTTCACATCTTATCATTTCCTTTGTTATGCTATGATGCTTCGTATACAGGGCATACAGGGGTCTACTTTCCAATTTATCCCTTTACTTTGGCTGGCTAAGGCTGTTACAATTAACAATATTTATTATAAAATTTTTACTAAGCCGCCATCACTACAATTACAAATTACAATTTACAAAATTCACTGAACTGCTCAAATGGGACCCCTTCACTTCTCTGTGAAAGAAAAAAACAAAAAAAAAACCCACGGAATTTTTCAATGATACTTTAATTTTACATGACTTGTTAGTTGAATACTTTGCCAATGTGAAATACTAAATATACTATTTATAAATCGCCAACAACATGATTTAAAAAATCGTTATTAATACTCAACAGAAGCATACAATTACAATCAGCGCAAATATTTGATTATAATTCACTGGCAATAGTCCACTTAGCGCAGATAACAGGCATTAATGACAAATGACGTGATTTACCGGGCTTATGCGATTATTGTCCAAATGCCCACATTCCCGTAACATGAATCTCCAATATCGTTCCACTTAACCATATGTAACAGGTTGATTTTAAATCATATTTATTCATATTTTATGTTTTACTAAAGTTTTAATCGAATAAGTATTAAAACAGAATTGCTTTTGTAATATTTAAATGCAAATAAACATGATTTAAAAGACTCATTTGCACATCCGATAATGTACCACAGAGTTTAATAATAATTAAAATATTTTTTTTCTTAACAGAACAAAAAGAAATCTCAAACCCATCTCTTAAGTTGAATTCGTTTTCAAACTTCAAAATAAACTCTATTTGAAACTTCTAAAACGAATGCAAATTCAAGTGTACGGTGCGAGGTCGTCTATCTCATTCGTGACATAAAATAATTAGAATGCAGAATATGCAATTATATAAAATGGGTTCTAATAATACAAGAATAGTTTGCAAACTCAGCCATTGTATTATTCGAAGCACGAGGAGTTCCAAAACATTTCTTGTCGTTAAATTCTGGGAGAAATTACACAACCAGTGCTTCTGAACAATTCTTAACCTGACCGAAAAAAAAAATCAGCTCTTCCATACATTTTGGGCGAAAAATATTCTAAAATAGTAAGGAACAGCTGATTTTTTTCGGTGGGATTGAGTCGGTCGCATAAAAAAGTTTTACTTGTACTTTTACCAGTTGAAAAGATGCCTATGTTTTTTGCATTCGCCCAGTATAGTTGAAGATACAGAGAGCACACGTGCTACACGTGTGCTCTCTGTATCTTCAACTATATAATAATAAGTAGCACTTTTCACCCCATCATAACTGCACGCAAACACTAATAATAAAATATCAAAAAAAAGTTAGCAGTTACCGGACGTCCGGTAGATGTAAAATAAATGAGGAGCGTGTCACGACCATGACGTATTATGCCATTCATGCGTCACAGCATTCGAGTCGATTTTACTGCCAAAACGCGTCAAATTGTTTTACACCAAAAAAATACCTTCACGAAGTTAAATTTATTTACCAGCTGAGCGCGTTCCCGGTTTCTTCCTCAGCATACGCGTTTTTACCAGCTATTCTTCTGTAATATCCTTATTTTGCGTGATATCGAAGAGGTCACGAGACCTGTCATTTGCAATAGGATTTACACCCTTTAAAATCTTGCGCGTCAAATTATCGTTCGCCGGTCTCCCTTTATCCAGGCTTAACAAATAGAGGGTAGTTTCCACCTATTATAGCTATAACCTTAACGCTTTGAATTCAGTCGCAAAAATGTATGATAGAAATATTTTTTAAGAAATCAGGAAATGTCACTAAATCTGATCTTTCTTTGAACTTACTGATCAAAATATTATTTTTTATACTGAGATGAGATAAACTTTACGTAGCTTTTTATTCTATTTTTATATTTTTTGGTTTTTGTTATATTTTAGACCACCTGTATCTCACGGTTGAAGACACTGGATATTTTGGGAAAACTAGATATTTTACGACTTTTATATTTATATAGGCTATCCAAGCCCATAAATATAAAAGCCGTTACGAATGTGGTAATACACAAATATATTTTTTCCAGTTATAAGTGCGTTTAAAGAAACAAACAAAAACATATCCTCACTACTGCAATATGTAAGTATATGACGTCATGATTTGCTACGAGATAGCTGGTTACGCGGCGCAGTAAGCTAACTGATGGCTACGAATTTCGTAGCACTTGCTACGAACTACGAAGCGCTGTTCTGTTACCTATGTAATTAAGCTTTAATAAATTGGAATAGATAGAAACATTTACTTAGGTTAATGTTTTGGCTATTGAGTAAATAGTATATTTGTGTATGCAACAATCCATACTAATATTATAAATGCGAAAGTTTGGATGTGAGTTTGTGAATTTGTGAGTTTGTGAGGATGTTTGTTACTCAATCACGCAAAATCTACTAGACGGATTTCGATGAAATTTGGTACAGAGGTAGATAATGACCTGGAATAGCACATAGGCTACTTTTTATCCCGGGAAAAAGCACTGTTCCCGTGGGAAATTCACGAGGGCGAAGCCGCGGGCAAAAGCTAGTAATATAATATTTTTCACCATATCTTATTTCTATATGAAAGTACTTTAGTACTAATTGCATCTGCGATGCTCAAAAATCCAAAAATAAACAATAATATAATTTGACACGCATAGTCACGGTTACTGTTTGGATAATTCTTGGGTTTAATTTACTTTATTTACCACAATTAAATCCCATTTATATAATATTCCCTTTTATGTAACAAAAACTTTCTACGAAACGCCGAAGCGATCCTACCTTCGAGAATTCCAGGTATTCTAGTTTCAAACAGCAATTAAGACAAAAGTCGTGACTTGGAATTACGAGGAAAACTAAGTACAAATAATGCATGTGACGCCAAAGATTTCCTCCAAAAGGAAAAGTAATGGGCTATTCAAAACAAATCGTTATTCCTCTAGGGGTGAAATAGTGACGGAATATTTGAGTTGCCGGACTTATCGGGGGATTTCCGGTCATTGAGCGAGGGCACCGTCGCAACGGCACATTACCGTCACTCTGCCGTCATTACCTTGCCGTCTTGACGTTTCGGCCCTTTATCGTTTCGCCCTTAATAATGTTTTACTGTAGTCATTTGTCAGCAAATACACCAATTCCATCTCATTTGTGATTACATTTGCAATATAAAAGTGGGCCTGTGTTGTCTCGATCGTAGAAAGAGAAGAAGAGAACCCATAGTCTTTTTCTACTCCTCACTGGAAGTTTGTATAGGTATTTTATTTCACAAAAGCTGTTAACATAATAGTGCTTTAATTAATTAAGAATAACGAAAAATTATATCATGACAAACATAAAGGAGATGAGAGAGGCTCGTTATTCGTTTTAAATAACAACAGCAACGTCACAAACTTGAGTGAGCAATAGAGTCGAATATTCATGTCAAGTGAACTTATATATTTTTTTGTATTTACGCTTTGTACTGAAAAATTTCACTCCAATATCTGTAACTATTTCGTCATTACCGGCAATTTTACTTTATCAGCTTATAATGTTCTTTATTGCCCGCTTGCTTGTTTATCATTTCGCAACATCTCCTAAAGTTACAGTAAAAGTACAAAAAGATTTTCTGCTCTTACAGTATTTTGCAGTATCCCTTATCAGTATAGCGTTAATGATGGTGCGCTGCAAACGACGCGCCAAGGTCGACTCCCGAACATGGTAGTGACGTGAGGGGCGGCCGATTGGGACGATTAGCGAGCACATGACTCGACTCAGCCGAACAAGCTCTTTATCTGCAGCCTCCAGCCCAACGAAGCTTCCACTAATACCGTTATCGCTCTTACGAATTCAATCAGCCCGATGCTACGTTTCATCGAATCCTCATTCTTCGTTTTGTATTAAATTCAAATTCGATTCCGTAACTTTTTTGACTTGTCTGCGTTTTACGTTCTGTTTTTTCGTTACTAAATCAATCAGATATTATTGTTTCATCGAGCCCGATAATATAGGACCATCTGACAATTCTAAATTATCTTATCAAATTTATTATACTACAAGTTATATTGGTAGGATAGATTGTTCCGTTGGTAACAAAGGAAAAGTAAAATATTTTAGGTACATATAGCTACAAATTGATTAGATTGGGTCAAGATTGTGGTCAAGAGCAAACCCATCTTTAATTAAAATAAAAAATAAAAAAGTTCAAATAAAAAGAAAGCTTTTTAATCTTATTTTAAAAGGCTAGCAACACTTCTGTGATACCCCAGGTATTACAATAAAATTATCCATGGGTAGCGGTGATCGTTTACTATCAGGAGACCTGCTTGCTCGTTTGCCGCCCAATGTTATTAAAAAAAAACTAATATAACTCGAAATAACGCTATAAGAGTTTCTTGTCTATACTTATAAAAATGCCTATTCGTATAATGAAAATGACAATAGTCACGAAGCGAGGGTGTTTCATAATACAGTGAGAGCCAAGGGAGGAATATCATTAGTTATTATTGCGTTTTTCACCCCACTAGGCGACTGAATGCGCTTTTGTAATATGCGTGCCACGGAATTAGAAATCATTTCGACACTTCCATTTATTTCAGACTAGATTGTATTCAAATTTTTGTGTAATTTTGTGTAAATTATATTACGTTTGCTTTACTCAAATAAATGTTACCTTAAGAATTGGATGAGATGATTGATGATATGTTGGCCAAGGACACCTAATTTTTGATTAGATGTATAATTTTTAATGTTTATTTATAGGTAGTATAAGTAGTATTTAATTTATTAATTACTTATTTAGTTTTATTTTTATTTTATTTGTTATAATTAATTTGTAAATATGTTTTCAATATCTCAATAAAAGTCATCAAAATTATTAATTTGTAAATATATTTTGTAAGTAGGCCTACTTATAAATTATAATTTAGATTTCACTTTTAAACATAAAATTCCATCTCATGATGAGTAACTATAAAAATATTTTTTGAAACTTATTAAAAAATAGTTTCTAGTTTTTAACTCCAATGCCAAATGTTTAAAAATTTCAAAGTTGATTTCATCCCTGTAAGCGCACTTAGTAGGTATATTGCAGTAGATTGAAAATTCATTCACAAACTTCGAAGGCAAAACCAGATTCTGATCCGACTGAAAGCTTTTTCAGATCTTCATGAACTGTTTGCTACAGTTTTAATTACCCAAACGAACGAACTTTGCAAAGTTTTATACAAATCAATGAGATTATAAATCTATTCAAGAGCGCAGTTCAAAACTGAATTAAGACCGGGAAACTTCAGATACTGGAATAGAAGATCAGCCGACCTATGAAGTGGGCAGGAAACCAATAATATTTGTTTGAAATCTTTAAAATGAGTCTTTATCTCCATGTCTCCGCCTGGGTATTTCAGGCCCTAAAATTTATTTAAAATGGATAATTTCATGTATAACATCTTTTCTATTTTTCGAGCAATATGGATTTCCACGTAGAGTGTCTTGCTCTATGTTTCTATCGTATTTCTGCATAGAGCATGTGTTACTCGAAGACCACATACTTTACATTACATTTTTGTAGACCTTGGAAGTCGTGAAAAGGGACTGAAAACTGAGCAATCACACGCTATAAAGAACCTAACCAACCCGTTAATATACCAATCAGTAAGTCTATCATCATCCAATATTATATACCTGCTTATACGGTTTATTAAAATATTTATTAAATATTATTTCGGCTATTGCCTGTAGCCTGAAGTGTGTTATGAAAACTGAAACGTAAACCTCTTTCAGTGAGAATATTTTATAATTCAACGACAGGCTTTCTTGCCCTGCCGCAGCGTCATTCCGCTGCCACGAATCTCGCTATAACAAGGCCCGAGTAATAAACGCGCAGCAATAAAAAATCGAAATGAGAGAGAAAAGATTTTAAATTTCCCCATAAAGATATTATGAGATAAGCACGGACGCCTTCATAAAACAAAGGATATGAATCTACAACTCGTAAAAAATATCGTAAATGGCACTTGTCTGTAGGGACAGTTATTAGAAAACCTTATACAGTTAAAGTGAAACTTTACGATTGTTAAGAGTTTTGGGCCATATTTTTGGGTTTGGTTGTGTATGTATCTTTTAGAGATAATATTATTTTCGATGACAAAAATACTATAAACAAATACAATATGTAGGTATATAATTATGCACAAATATTAAGACCAGAAACAATATAATACTCACACAAAATTACGGCATGCAACTATTTATCAAATCCAACGTTTAATATGAATGTTGTATATACGCTGGTGTATGTAGGTATATATATCCACGCTTGTGTACCGGAAAACAATCATCCGTAATAATAATTGCCACCGGGCACAACGCATGAAATACATTCATTATTCATTCCATTCATTTTCATATTCACCAGTAGCAGAACGTGTATTGATTAATGAACGTACGGATTAATCTCTCTTCTTTAAATGAAAGAAAAACCGAACAAAGACCACAAAACGGACAGATTAAAACCATTTGTTCCAAGTACTCATTAAAAGTTTAATAAACAAATACAAAAGAGGGTTATTAAGTTAAGCCCAAATAAGCATAATTAGTTACCGAGTAACGACGTAGCCAACAATGTAAAGTTAGTACTTTATTCAGGAAGACATTGTAGCGGCGAATACGGGGTAAAAGAAGGGTCCTACGTCGGTTCCGAGTCTTCGGTTTGCATGTAATTAAAACTTGCACAATTAAACACAGCCGAGAAGGAAAACACAGGAAAATTGAGATAAGATTAATTTTCTGACTAGTTTCACTGGAGTTTGTATAACTTTGAGAGATAACCGGCGACGCGGATGGTCACCGAAATCAACCAACTTAAATGTTGGTCCACTTTGTGTTGTAACTGAGTTTCGTAATGGTAGAAATTGTAGGCAACTTTTCGTATGTAAGTTATGTAATCTATACATATAATAAAACAGTAAAAATATTTTGTCTGTACATTTAATATTTTTGACTGAAATGGATAGAGGGAGACCTAAAAAGAACAATAGAAAGCAAAAAATTTTTTTTGGAATTTCTTGTCTGTCTGTCTGTCTGTCTGTCTGTCTGTCTGTCTGTCTGTCTGTATGTATGTACGCGTTTCACGCAAAAACTACTGGACGGATTTGAATGAAACTTTTTTTGTTGTATAGCTATTAAGCCTGGGCAACATATAGGCTATAATTCATTTTGAAAACTGGAACACCTGATGAAGAACCATAACGGAACAGCTAAACTATAAGTAATATGGAAATGGTGCCTTAACAAAAATCGTTCAACCTGATGAGCATTTTCTGCCGACGTATAAAAATTGAAGATCTGGAACATCTGATGAAAAGCTCCAAGAGACCAGCTACACTATAACATATATGGAAATGGCGCCTTAGCAAAAATCGTTCAACCTGATGAGCATTTTCTGCTGACCTATAAAAATTGAAGATCTGGAACATCTGATGAAAAGCTCCAAGAGAGATTTTTCATCTAAGCGAAACTCACGCGGGCGAAGCCGCGGGCGACAGCTAGTTTTCAATAATAAGGTATGTAAAAGCTAAATCTAAGTACATTGCAGAATAAGTTATAACATAGCGACATCACTTTCAGGTATGAAACTGAGCTTATCTGAAAATAAATCAACGTTTATAATAAAATAAGTTTATCGTTTACAATAAATAGATATAGTTTATAATATAAACCTTAATTAATTTCGCGCAAAATAATATCTTACATTTTCTCTTCTTACACTTAAGTTACAAATAAATTGAGGCTTTATTTTTTTATCCTCCAACGATGATGTAAACAAATCCCCGAGCTACAATCCACAATTATTGTTGGGAAACATAATCAGACTGGAATTATCTGTAATCACAGAGACAGGTAGCAAAATAATGAGAGCTACCATCGAATGCCTCGTTAGGCGCTGAATGAGGTCAAGGCTTCTGTGGCCCAAGGAATATACTAAAAGCGTTTCTCTATTTTCAATATTATTCTTGAACAAGAAAGGATTCTTCGTTTTTCCGTTCTCATGAACTTCTTTGTGAAACAGTTTGATGGCTTTTAAGTGGGTTGTTTTAAATCTTAATTAAGAGCACATTGTTTTGGTCGTTAGAGTGCTCACTGCCTTTTCTGTTTCTTTTGCTTTTAATTATTATATACTTAGTTCTTGTACTTTTAAGTTGTTCGATGTAGCTTTTCCTTTTTTCCTTCCCAGAATCGTATTATTTATCATAAGAACAAGATACTTTATCTTGTATTTTCTTTCTGATATTTCTATGTGCTGGTCTCTGCGGTATTTGCAGTCATTACCACCAAACCGCATTGGGCCCGCGTGGTGGGTCACGGCCAATTTTCCTTAGTGTTTTCCAAAAGTTTAAATGTTTACTGAATCAGCAGAGGAACTCCCTGCCTGCGTCTGTGTTTCCGAGCACATACAACCTGACTCTCTTCAAAACCAGAGTGAATAAGCTGTTTCTGGGTAAGCTCGCTACATCGTAGACCTCATCTCTGTCCTCGGACAAGATTGTGGTCAAGAAACCCATCTATAAAAAAATCACACCTCACCACCACCATCAAAGGATTCGAATTAAACAAACTGCTTAAAGAAATAAATGTAACGGTGTACATTGTATATCTAATTATGTAAACGAGAGGGTAGGTGCTTCGCAGTTAATGTGGCAGGGAGGATGCCTCGTGACAGGCAAGCCAGGGCTCCGGGCCGACATCAGCCTACTTGTTTATTTATTACTTTATTACCCCACTCAACGGCGAATGGCGGGAAGAGCCACAATGCGACCCCGCACTGATTGAATATTAAACATTGCTGTGCCCGTGTCATTCAAACTTACGTGCTAAATATTTTTAGCGCCAGGATAAAATCTAGATTGCTTTTTCGGTTATAGCTAATTACAACCCGTTTTAAAGCGCTGTGTTGCAAACAAACAAGTGATGCAAATAAAATGCGAAGTTGCAAATATGTCATTTTATAACTACCTACTTGAATTGTGCTAGTGATTCGCGTTCTTAAAATCAGCTTTATGAATATGAAATTCCACCGATCGAAAGCTATTAGTTACATTATAACGACTATTCAATCGAAATTTCTCTAGAAGTAGATAATACTACTAGAATTCTGCTAGTGATTCGCGTTCTGAAAATCAACAAATTTATTAATATAAAATTCCACCGATCGAAAGCTATTTATTATATTATAACGACTATTCAATCTAAATTTCTCTAGAAGTAGATAATACTACTAGAATTCTGCTAGTGATTCGCGTTCTGAAAATCAACAAATTTATTAATATAAAATTCCACCGATCGAAAGCTATTTATTATATTATAACGACTATTCAATCTAAATTTCTCTGAAAGTAGATAATATATGACAGATAATTTTATGCAAAAAATCGTGTTAAAAATTTTAAATTGCGCGACCAAGTGATGGTAACTTTCTGGAATCCGTAGTTAATAAATAAATAAAAAATCTGAGAAATATAACTAAAGTAGCTTTTAGTTATATTTCTCAGATTTTTATTTTTTGTAGCTCTGTGTTGATATTCTCACGAGATTTCCAAGAACATTTTATCTAAAGCTAAATAATGCTCTTTATTTTTACAACTGGTATAACTTCTTGGAAACGGCGAGTCCTTAGAATCCTTAGATAGAGATATATCTAAAAGAGAGGTGATTTTATTATTCTGTGATTTTAAATTATTCTCACACTTCTCATACATTTTATTAAGCAAAACGAACATTGTTTATATTGCGAGAACCTTTCAATATTTTTGAATCAAAGTTGATAAAAACCTGCTATAAAAATTATATAATTACTAGCTGCGCCCTGGAGCTTGGAAATTTCGTGATAAAAAGTACCCTATGTGCTATTCCCGGTGTTTTTCTACCCGTGTACCAAATTTCATCGTAATCCGTCCAGTAGATTTTGCGTGATTGAGTAACAAACATCCTCACAAACTCACATCCAAGCTTTCGCATTTATAATATTAGTAGGATAATGGGGTGCATGGAAGGAGCCTCCCCGAGTGACGCACTTAAAATTATGCATGCGTCCGGCGCACCCTGGGCAACAGTCTGTGAGGACGGCAAGTCGGTAACGCAGACTGGCCGATCCTTCCACCACGACTCAATGGCGAGATATAGACCTTCCCAACGGCCCTTATCAGGGCCACCCAAGAAGCCTGTTCGAAGGCTAGTACAAACTGATGAGGCACAAACACACCCGCTTTTAAATCCAGCACTTCGGGTTATTTCCATCAATATAGAAGGATTCTCAGCTAACAAATCGGAAATCCTGTCAGAGATGTGCCTCAAAAACAACTATGCGTGCAAGAGACGCATCGTGATATTAACCAATTAAGACCAAACATTCCCGGATTTGATCTCGTGGCCGAAATCCCTCACCCAAAACATGGCAGCGCTGTGTTTGTCAGTCCCAACGTCAAGGTGGTGTCAACCTTCTGTTTTTCGGATAATTCGGTAGAACAAATAACTATAGATATCCCAAATTGTTCTGTAACATCAATATATAAACCCCCAGATGTTCCGTTTCAATTTCGCAAACCGGCCAATTACAAGAACCACCGCATCAAACTTGTAGCTGGCGACTTTAACAGCCACAGCACCAGCTGGGGCTACCGGGAAACAGATGCAAATGGTCAGGCAGTTGAAGAATGGGCAGAGGCAAACGATCTTATGCTTATTCATAATGCTAAGCTCCCGGCTTCTTTCAATAGCTGCCGATGGCGACGCGGATACAACCCGGATTTATTTTTTGCCAGCTCATGTATATCCCAACAATGCATTAAAACAGTTTGCCCCCGTTCCCAGAACACAACATAGACCTATTATGTGCTCAGTACAACCCGTAGCTAATCCAGTTATGGTCCCATTCAAGCGCCGCTTCAACTACGCTAAAGCCAACTGGGAAAGATACGCACAAACTATCGACGGCAACCTCCTAAATATATCACCAACACCTGACAACTATGATCAGTTCATACAAGTGATAGCAACTGCATCACGTCGACATATTCCACGAGGTTGTCGTACAGCTTATGTCCCAGGGCTGTCTAATGAATCCGCTGATCTGCTGAGACAGTATGAAGACCTGTATTCCAAGGATCCTTTCTCAGAAGAAACCATCCTGGCTGGTGAGGACTTACTGTCTCGGATCAGTGTGACTCGACGAGAGAGATGGACAGCCTTAGTCACGAATCTTGACCTTGCTCATAACAGCAAAAAGCCTGGAACTCCGTTCGTAAACTTACCGGCGAGCCACCAGCTGCTACATCGCCAGGTCAGGTCACGGCTAACCAAGTGGCACACCAACTCCTACTCAATGGCAAGACCAAACGTCGGCAGGGCACAACACCTCAATCTAGCTGTCCAGACTCTGGCAATATTATCAGCCAATCTTTTACAGTGTCAGAACTTGTTACAGCCATTAAAACCTTAAAGTCTGGTAAAGCTTCTGGTGTCGATAATTTATCTGATGAACAAATCCAGAATTTAGGTCCAATGGCTATCTCCTGGTTGCTAGAAATGTTTAATTTCTGTCTGGCAACGGGTCGCATACCGCGTCTTTGGAGAAAGGCTAAGGTGATTGCCCTACTAAAACCTGGAAAACCTGCAGATGATCCCAAAAGCTACCGACCCATATCTTTACTGTGTCATACCTATAAACTGCTGGAAAGAATGCTGCTAAACCGCCTGGTCAGTATCGTCGAACCTAAGCTCATCCCGGAACAGGCTGGATTCCGTCCAGGAAAATCCTGCTGTAGCCAAACATTAAACCTCACTCAACACATTGAGGATGGGTTTGAGCTGGGTCACGTAACTGGGGCAGTGTTTGTAGATCTTTCCGCTGCGTATGACACAGTAAATATTAAGCGGCTTCTTTGGAAAGTTGGTGAAATGACTGGCGACCATGCCTTCACAAAAATATTAAGTGAGCTGCTCCGCAACCGGCGCTTTCAGGTCCATCTTCTTTCAGATAAGAGTCGCTGGAGAACACTTAAAAATGGCCTTCCGCAGGGCAGTGTTCTTGCGCCACTACTATTTAATATTTACACGAATGACCAGCCTTCTCCACCAGACACAAACAGGTTCCTGTACGCCGACGATCTGGCTCTAACCTCCCAAGCTCGGTCTTTTGAAGAGGTTGAAAGGAATCTCACGGGGGCACTCAATGTATTGAGTTCCTATTATGAGGAGAATTCCTTGAAACCGAACCCTTCAAAGACGCAATCTTGCGCATTCCATCTGCGTAATCGAGAGGCCCGAAGGCCCCTTTCTGTCCAATGGCAAAACACCCAAATTGCTCACTGCTCCACTCCTAGGTACCTTGGTATCACTTTGGACCGATCTCTGTCTTTTAAGCAGCACTGCCTTAACACCAAACAGAAAGTGGGTACCCGAAACAATCTACTACGCCGATTAACGTCCACCAATTGGGGAGCCTCACCACGGGTTCTACGTACGACTGCATTGGCTCTTTGTTTTACGGCAGGCGAATATGCTAGCCCAGTCTGGAGCCGATCAGCGCACACTCAGCAGGTGGATACAGCTCTAAACGACACATGCCGGATTATTACAGGCTGTCTCAAACCAACCCCTGTGGAAAAGCTGTATCCGTTAGCTGGTATTGCGCCTCCGGATGTCCGTAGGGATGTGGCTGCCTCCATTGAAATGGTCAAAAGGGTAACTGACACTCGACACCCACTTCACGACCATGTGCCGGTTACCCAGAGATTGAAGAGCCGCCACAGCTTTATTAAGGAGGTGCTGCCTCTGATTGGTGAAGCCTCGCAGTCTCGGATTGACTTGTGGTGGAAGAGATATCCCGCAGCGTCACCCAACCCGCTATTAGAGCACCTCCCCCTGGATCTAGTCTACCTTGGCCGACATGGAAGTCTATTTATAAACAGACTCCGGACACAAGTCGGCCGAAGCAAAGAAAATATGTCCAGGTGGGGATATAGCTCGGAAACAGCCTGTTTGTGTGGTGCCTCTCCCCAAACTATGGCACATTTATTGTCTTGCCCAGCGTGCCCTACTACCTGTACGCTTAAAGACCTATATGACGCAACAGATAATGCTGTATCTGTGGCGTCATATTGGTCATCACAAATTTGACCCGCCGAGTCGACACGCTAAGAAGAAGTAGGATAATAAAAGGCCATTAGAGTGTAAGCACCACGGTTCTCCAGTTAATCATATAATCAAAAAATCTAAATTATTCCTGCACCCTTGCTGGAAATTAAACTCAGGAGCAACCATCTCGGCCTGAAGCATAAATCTGCTTACTTCATGTTACTCACGTATTTAAAAAATATAAATACACATTATATTATAAAAAAAATATGTCATGTAATTATATCCATAAATCAATATTATAATAAATCTGTAATTATAGTTAAAGCCATCTCATATTGAAGCAAAGACTAATCATAGGTTATATCTATAGTATTTTGATTAATTTATGGGTCTATGTTACCTGCAAACTGTTTTTTTTTTTTGTGAATGTAAAGTTACGAGTATATTACATAATAAAATCATTTAGCTATGCAAGTTAGCAAAAGAGGTTTATATTCTAACTCTCCTTGAAAATCGTCTTCTGAAAAGGGGGAACTGAACGATCACATAATCTATACATATAATAAAACAGTAAAAATATTTTGTCTGTACATTTAATATTTTTGACTGAAATGGATAGAGGGAGACCTAAAAAGAACAATAGAAAGCAAAAAAATTTTTGGAATTTCTTGTCTGTCTGTCTGTCTGTCTGTCTGTCTGTCTGTCTGTCTGTATGTATGTACGCGTTTCACGCAAAAACTACTGGACGGATTTGAATGAAACTTTTTTTGTTGTATAGCTATTAAGCCTGGGCAACATATAGGCTATAATTCATTTTGAAAACTGGAACACCTGATGAAGAACCATAACGGAACAGCTAAACTATAAGTAATATGGAAATGGTGCCTTAACAAAAATCGTTCAACCTGATGAGCATTTTCTGCCGACGTATAAAAATTGAAGATCTGGAACATCTGATGAAAAGCTCCAAGAGACCAGCTACACTATAACATATATGGAAATGGCGCCTTAGCAAAAATCGTTCAACCTGATGAGCATTTTCTGCTGACGTATAAAAATTGAAGATCTGGAACATCTGATAAAAAGCTCCAAGAGAGATTTTTCATCTAAGCGAAACTCACGCGGGCGAAGCCGCGGGCGACAGCTAGTGTTAAATATTATTTCAAATATGTTCCTTAATTGTACACATCTTAGAACTCTACTCACTGCCATTAACCGGACGGGACTTTTTTGGCTAATATCAGTCTGTTGCCTTTTTGTGTAAAGTTAAAGAGTAAAAAAGGTTAGTACGGGGTAGGATTAAAGCGGCTTACTTTATAAGGCAGCAATGCCGTGAAGGAATAATGGAAATGAAACTCCTAACAGGCTCGGCTTACTTAGATTGTGCGGCTGCCAGGAATCTCAGCGTGAGATTAGTCTAGGGGTTCTAGACACAACATAAATTTCCTCTTAGCGCCCAAAGCTTGTAAGCATATACGGTTAAACGTTAATTACAACCTTATTTACGCCACCCATTCGGTTCTAGAATTTCCAGGACTATCTTTATTTATTTATTTTTCAATCATTGAGCAGAAACTTAAAGTAGTCGAAAGGTTTCCAACACTAATATAAATATTATTAGTACCTACTTATCAAAGACGTGGAGATTGCATGATGGATGGATGCTAGTGAATGTGTTAGGTATAGGTAATCATGAAGTTCTTAATTTTTACACAACTGACCAAAAAAGGAGTATTATGTTTTCAGGGCTGTGTATGTATGTACCCAAGTATGTTAGTAAGTTTCTTTATTCCACCATAAGTCCTGAACGGCTTAACAGCTTTTGATGTGAGAGGATTCCTTACATTCCTCCGAGTGACGTAGACTATGTGAGGTCGTGTTTTTTATTTTTTAATAATTAGCTTGTTCATGAGGTAATGAAACATGCAATTATATTTTTCGTACTCCCTCTGTATATAACTAAGGTTCAAAACATTCACATAAAATATGTTTGAATGCGGAGAAACTTGATTTTACACGATAAAACAGATTAGCACATCAGCGTTTATGCAAAGAGCTGAAGTTATTCTCGGCCACATTTAACCCACATCTACGTGCCTCGGGTACCTACTGGTACATTAACGACTGTTCCAGTATAACCTTCGGATTTCCTCACGATTCCACCTCCACCTGAGTGTGAATGATAAATGTTTTCGTACGTGACCTCAAAAATTTCGCTGTGAAAGGTTTTTATCTTACATTTTTCATAATTAGAGTTTTCCTTTTTAAACTAAATATATTATGATTAAATAATTAGTTTTCGACGTGAAAAAGAGCCTTCTTTGAAGGCCAAGTTTCAATAAAAAAAATTGACTTTGACTTTGACCTATTCCAAGAACTCATTAGTGGGCGTCGGAAAAATAAGTACGACCAATATGACAATCCTTTGCCTACTTTTACTAATAAATAAAACACTTATTACAAGTTGCAACCACCATCGTTAAGCATCAATCTACTTTAGACACTCAGGCATAAATTTTTACAGTCCAATTTTCCTTGATGCCGTATGATTATGTAGCAAATCTACTTTTAGAATCTAAACTGAACGTAACTTAGATATTTAATGAATACCGAGAACAATGAATCATTGATAGGTAGTCAACAAAGAAAATGTGTTGATTAGTTATTTACTTAGATACTTTTTGATAGAAAATGTATTGCTAAGTATTTGTAGGCA
The DNA here is from genome assembly GCA_018467065.1 of Ephestia elutella. Classification (NCBI taxonomy): domain Eukaryota; kingdom Metazoa; phylum Arthropoda; class Insecta; order Lepidoptera; family Pyralidae; genus Ephestia; species Ephestia elutella. The sequence continues at coordinate 7,631,867 of CM031572.1, forward strand.
TAAAATGTACCATGTATATATTTTTTTGGTAAATAGAGTACCTATGTATTTATAAAAGTCAGATTCAAAGTATCTTCTTCTTCTTCTCTCAGCCGAAAGACGTCCACTGCTGGACAAAGGCCTCCCCCAAGGATTTCCACAACGACCGGTCCTGCGCTGCCCGCATCCATGCGCAACCCGCGACCTTCACCAGGTCGTCGGTCCACCGAGTGGGAGGCCTGCCAACACTACGTTTTCCGGTTCGTGGTCGCCACTCGAGAGCTTTTCTGCCCCAACGGCTATCTGTTATGCGAGCTATGTGCCCCGCCCACTGCCACTTAAGTTTGGCGATTCTGCGGGCTATATCGGTTACTTTAGTTCTCCTACGGATCTCTTCATTTCTGATTCGATCACGCAGGGAAACTCCGAGCATAGCGCGCTCCATCGCCCTTTGGGTGACCTTGAGCCTTCTTATGAGGCCCATAGTAAGCGACCACGTCTCTGTTCCGTATGTCATCACTGGCAACACACACTGGTCAAAGACCTTAGTCTTGAGACACTGCGGTATTTTGGACGAGAAGATATCGCGAAGCTTCCCGAACGCTGCCCAGCCGAGTTGGATTCGACGGTTGACCTCTTTCTCGAAGTTGGACTTACCTAACTGAACTGTTTGTCCCAGGTATACGTAATTGTCAACAACTTCGAGTGTAGAGTCTCCAACCTTTAGAGGAGTGGGTGCGACACGGATATTAGACATGATTTTCGTCTTATCCATGTTCATTTTTAGACCCACTTGTTGAGAGGCTCTACAGAGGCCATCGAGCAGATTCAAAGTATAAAATGGAATAATTTATAATGAACCTTCTATAGTTAGTTTGTCAAAGAAAAAATTGTTTAAATTTATCACTTTTGAGTTTATGACGACCTCTGTGGCCACACTAGAGGTCGATCCCCGATCGGGTCAAGATGGAAAATGATCTTTTTCAGATTGACCTGGGTCTTGGATGTATATAAATATGTTATAAAATATGGTATCGTTGAGTTAGTATCCCATAACACAAGACTCGAACTTACTTTGGGGCTAGCTCAATCTGTGTGATTTGTTCGTATATATTATTATTATTACTTTTATGGTTACATGCATTCACAAATGAAGCCAGCCCCCACCGTTAAGTAAAGCAACTTTTGACCAACGCAAACAAATTGAGCTCAATGAAAGGAAAACAAAAATATTTGCTTTAAATGATTAAATGAGTGGTGAACGTTTTAAAAGTAGCAATTGGTGTCTGTTTCAGAACAAATTGTACATTCAGAGCTCCACTAATGAGATCGAGGGGGGTTGAATTGTGGCTCAGACGAAAGGGGAGAAGCGGGAAAGAAGGGAATGCGGGGGGAGCCTCTGAGGACTATATTTTACGTTTAATTGACGCACAGCTGTCACTTAATGAGACATATTTTTAAAATCTCATTATTTTTAATGTAATAAAAATAGCTCATTAAAATTCGCTATGGTATTTCTTATTGAAATACATAAATAATCTTTAACTGATAACTTTCTGTAATCGATTTAGCAATCGAGTTTAATACGCTCAAGTATACTGAGAGGATACATATTATATGGAGAAAGCAGCTGTTTGAAATGAGTATATATTTTGCTCATTAGATTTGATATGATCAGATCAGTGTCCGTAGCAACAACATACAACAACCCGAATTAATTTTAAGTCGCTCTCCAAGGCAGACTATAACCCGAAGACAATATAACACCCGATGCTTTTCATGGTTCGAGGATTTTCTTCCATTTCCAGAAATTCTATATAATTATGTAATATTAATCATCAAAACTCAACTGGTACGAAGTAATTCAAATCCGTACAGTGAACAAATATTTTAAATGGAAGGCCTTTCCGAGAACTCCCAAATTAACGAGTAAAATAAGCGTTGCCGAGAAGGAAAATGGTCATTTTATCATTTAGTAGGTGGTTCTTAATAACCAATGTTTAATCTCCACCTGACATCGCTTCCCTCACAATGACAGTAATTTATTTGAAAGCAAAATTTCCACCGTTTTGTTAAGATTCCTCCCTATTCACGACAAGTATTTTTTCAATTACTTTTTTCTCCGAATAATCCCTCTCGAATTTGTTTATAAATGGTTATTGAAAAGTTTAATATTCTCAAATATAAAGCCGCAAATAACAAACGGAAGTATTAACAAAAGAAACCTGTTATTTCTTGGTGCGAATCTTTTCTGTTTAAAAATAACATTGATATTTTTTTTTTTTTATATTGATGATATTGCTTTTTAGAATATTTTGAGTTGGTTCATAATATTCTATAGGATTACGTAATTGTAGTATGGGCTTACAAGTTGGAGACAAAGTTTTATTTTTGCTTTGTTGTTCGGTTCGTTATAATGTTATTCAAAGAGGAAGTCTGAGGAGGTTGCCAAGCAATTTGGCAGCGCGCGCGGCGCGGCGTAGATAGAGCGTTATTTACAGCGGCTATTGGACTCGGGTACATCGTAACTTCTGCTTAAATACCTTGTTACAGTCCTACCCTGGTCCTACATATTCCGTCTTTACGCCTGACACTATTGCTCCAGATGTAGTAGAAACTTTTACATCTCTAAAAGAAAAACATCCACAATCCTTACCTCAGCAACATCCGTTACCTGATGTCTCTTTAGATACTAATATTGCACTTCAAGTCACAACGGATGATGTAAAGGAAGCTTTAAATAGTTTTAAAACGGGCTCAGCAAGTGGCTTAGACGGGTTATCAGCACAACATTTGAAGGACTTGGTTTGCGGAGCGACAGGTGATTCAGGAAATGCCCTCATTCAAAGCTTAACTACTCTCGTTAATTTTATATTGTCTGGGAAAGTGCCTGTTGAGGTGGCAAGAGTGTTATATGGGGCTAATTTATGTGCCCTTTTGAAGAAGGATGGGGTATACGTCCAATTGCGGTAGGTTGCACAATCAGGAGACTCGTCTCCAAAATTGGTTGTAGAAAGATTGCGCCTACTCTGTCGCCATATTTTAGCCCTAGGCAGTTGGGATTTGGCGTGCGAGGAGGTTGTGAGGCTATTGTACATGCTTCCAGAACATTCTTACACTCTGACAATGGTGAAGTGTTATTGAAAGTAGACATCTGCAATGCTTTTAATTCAATAGACAGAAGCGTTTTATTAAGGGAAGTAAAGAAACGAATTCCTTCTCTGTATCCCTATCTTTGGCAGTGCTATGGTTCTCCTTCTGATCTCGTCTTTAACAACCAATTGATTGTCTCGTCAACGGGTTGTCAACAGGGGATCCTTTGGGGCCGGTTTTATTCAGTCTAGGTATCCATTCAATAATTACTGAACTCAATTCACCGCTAAATGCTTGGTATCTAGACGATGGCACTTTGGGCGGTAACGTTGTGACGGTGAAATCAGACCTGTAATCTCTTTTGGCCCAATTTGAGGAAATAGGCTTAAATATAAATTTCTCTAAGTGCGAGCTATTTATAGGAGACAATTTCACGAGCTTAGAAAGGGACGAGATTGCTACAGCTTTTAGTTCCTTAGCGCCTGGAATAACGGTAGTGGATAAGGACTCTCTTCGTATTTTAGGAGCCCCGATTTTTGACGAAGCTATCCCTAATTACATAACAGACCAAGTTGAAAAGTTTAACGCTTCGTCAGATCTTCTTTTTCAAAATTAACGCACATATGGCTTATTTCGTTGTCAAGAGTTGCTTATTTGTGCCGAAATTTACATATGTTTTAAGATGTTCTCTCGTATGGAAGAGTCAAAATCAGTTGGGGGTTTTGGACGAATTGATAAGAGTTTCATTGGTTAAAATTTTAAATTGCCATATATCTGATGAGGCTTGGGAATTTGCTTCTCTTCCAATTCGCTTTGGGGGCATTGGAGTCCGCAAGGCTTCTTCTGTGGCCCTCCCTGCATTTCTTTCTTCCGTTCACGCTTCATCCTCATTGTGCGGTAATGTCCTTGGCCCAAATATGGGTTCCGCTGAGGTGTGTGGTTTGAGCGAGGCTAGAGAGGCATGGAGTTCATATGGATTAGTTGACTTGCCATTGAACCTTTGCTCTCAGAGATCATGGGATGGTCCGCTTTGCAAAATGATCCAGCAAAGGGTGATTGCTCAGTGTGACAATGTAGCAGATCGTTCTCGTTTGCTAGCTTTGTCAGAAAGGGAATCGGGCTACTGGTTACAGGCACTGCCGTCCTCTCATATAGGCACATTATTGGATAATTGCACATTTACTTTGGCTTTTGGATTAAGATTGGGTGCCAGCATTAATCAACCCCATATGTGCAACTGTGGTACTATGGTGGACAGCCTAGGTCATCATGGTCTCTCTTGTGTGAGGAGTGCGGGCCGAATTCCGCGTCATGCGTCGTTGAACGATATTATCCGTAGGGCTTTGGCCACGGTCGGTGTTCCGTCGATTTTGGAACCGAACGGAATCATTCGCACTGACGGCAAACGCCCGGACGGTTTATCTTTAGTCCCGTGGTATTTGGGCAAGTCTCTTGTTTGGGACGCCACGTGTGTGGATACTTTGGCACCCTCGCACTTGTCTTCCACTTCAGTTCACGGTGGCGCGGCTGCTTGCACTGCTGAGTTAGGTAAAAAAGCGGAAATACGCGGGTCTGGTTGACAGTTATAACTTTTTGCCATTCGCAGTAGAGACAATGGGTCCCTGGGGCCCTGAGGCTAAAAAATTTTTAAATCAAGTCTCAACGCGTCTCATCGAGGCAACTGGAGACCCAAGAGCTGGCGTCTTTTTTGCTCAGCGCATAAGCCTCGCAGTTCAGCGGGGTAATGCGGCGAGTATCCTGGGCACACTGCCTCGGTGCGGCGCGTTCGAGGAGATTTTTTATTTGTAAACGTAATAATAATATTGCTATGTGTGTGTCTTATGATTAAATGATATTTCCATATTTCTTATAGCTATATTAGCTGTTCTGTTAAGGTTCTTCATCAGGTGTTCCAGTTTTCAAAATCACTTATAGCCTATATGTTGCCCAGGCTTAATAGCTATACAACAAAAAAAGTTTCATTCAAATCCGTCCAGCAGATATTGCGTGAAACGCGTACATACATATACAGACGGACAGACAGACAGACAGACAGACAGACAAAAAATTCCCAAAAAATGGTTTTGCTTTCTGTTATTCTTTTTAAGTGTCCCTCTATCCATTTCAGTCAAAAATACTAAATGTACTGTACAGACAAAATATCTTTACTGTTTTATTATTATACCCACGACCCCTTTATGCTGTTAAATAAGCGCGAAGTAGAAATCACCAAAATTGTGCAGCGCCATCTATTGAAAATATTGAGAAATAATTTCAGCTTACATTTCTCATTTTATCAACGCCCTCTATTGGATATTTTTCTTGGACAATCAGTAGATGACCGGAAATAAATTTGCAAATGAATTTATTCGTTTCTTTTCAAAATTAAAAAAAAAAGTAAGAAATTAATTCTAGAAAACAAATAAAAAACGAAAACAGAAAATTATTGTTAGTGGCAGGATTCGATCCAGCTACTTCCAGCTACTTTCTTGAAATATTTCTTTACTAAAATATTTAAAAAAATATAGAATTCTAAAAAACTAATACAAAACAAAAAAAAAGGAAGTAAAAAGAAGTCATGTCTGGCAGGATTCGAACCCTCTACTTAAAAAAGATATTCCGCGACCTTTACCGATAAGCCAACATGCATTGTTTGCAAGCGGCGAAATTTCAAATGGGATTTGTCTATAGGTACGCAAATTCACCCCTTTTTTTGGACTGTAAAGGTTGAAATTGTGAACAACCCTTTCTTATGTGGGCAGTATATAGTATAATGAAGACACTAACCAAATTTCACGTTTATAGCTTTTATAGTTTCGGTTTTGTGATGATAAATTAGTTTACCTCCCCTTTTTTACCCCTTTAGAGGTTGAATTTCAAAAAACGCTGAAACACGCCATTGTTTATTTTTGTTGAGAAGCATTCTTGCCAAGTTTCAAGTAAATCAGTGAAGATTTTATTTATTTTTCATACAAACTTTGCCCTCAATTTTAACCCCCTTAGGGGTCTAATTTTGAAAAATCCTTTCTTATCTGAGCACTACGTATTAACATAAAACTTCGGTCCAAATTTCAAGTTTATAGCTTTTATGGTTTAGGCTGGGCGTTGATTTACCAATCACCCTTGTTCTTTTATATATATATATATAGATATTTTCTTTCTGATATTTCTATGTGCTGGTCTCTGCGGTATTTGCAGTCATTACCACCAATCCGCATTGGGCCCGCGTGGTGGGTCACGGCCAATTTTCCTTAGTGTTTTCCAAAAGTTTAAATGTTTACTGAATCAGCAGAGGAACTCCCTGCCTGCGTCTGTGTTTCCGAGCACATACAACCTGACTCTCTTCAAAACCAGAGTGAATAAGCTGTTTCTGGGTAAGCTCGCTACATCGTAGACCTCATCTCTGTCCTCGGACAAGATTGTGGTCATGAGTTTGCTCATGACCACAACAACAACCATCTGTAAAAAAATCACACCTCACCACCACCATCAAAGGATTCAAATTAAACAAACTACGTAAAGAAATAAACGTAACGGTGTACATTGTATATCTAATTGACCGAGCGAGCGAAGCGAGCGAAGGTCTCTAAATCGAGTTGGGGGCGAAACACATTGTTTGTATGTATGTATGTATGTATGTATGTATGTATGTATGTAAGTATGTATGTATGTATGTATGTTTGTACCGCGATAACTGCCGAACCGATGGTTCGATTTTGATGAAATTTGGTAGGCATGTAGGAAATATCAATAGAATTTTCAAGTTCGTTGGGCATCAAAATCGGTTCAGTAGTTTTTGAAATATTAATAAAAACGTCCACGATTATGTAGCGAACGAAACCATAGCGTGTTCTAACTTTGGATAACGCCATCTAGATTTTATTTAGGGAACTGAATTATATTAGAAAAGTCGAAATCAGAGTATATCAATAAAAACGCGAGTAATAATCGCGAGGTCTAAGTTCGCGGCGAACTACTAGTTATGTAAACGAGAGAGGTAGGTGCTTCGCAGTTAATGTGGCAGGGAGGATGCCTCGTGACAGGCAAGCCAGGGCTCCGGGCCGACATCAGCCTACTTGTTTATTTATTACTTTATTACCCCACTCAACGGCGAATGGCGGGAAGAGCCACAATGCGACCCCGCACTGATTGAATATTAAACATTGCTGTGCCCGTGTCATTCAAACTTACGTGCTAAATATTTTTAGCGCCAGGATAAAATCTAGATTGCTTTTTCGGTTATAGCTAATTACAACCCGTTTTAAAGCGCTATGTTGCAAACAAACAAGTGATACAAATAAAATGCGAAGTTGCAAATAAGTCATTTTATAACTACTTGAATTATGCTAGTGATTCGCGTTCTTAAAATCAGCTTTATGAATATGAAATTCCACCGATCGAAAGCTATTAGTTACATTATAACGACTATTCAATCGAAATTTCTCTAGAAGTAGATAATACTACTAGAATTCTGCTAGTGATTCGCGTTCTGAAAATCAACAAATTTATTAATATAAAATTCCACCGATCGAAAGCTATTAGTTACATTATAACGACTATTCAATCGAAATTTCTCTAGAAGTAGATAATACTACTAGAATTCTGCTAGTGATTCGCGTTCTGAAAATCAACAAATTTATTAATATAAAATTCCACCGATCGAAAGCTATTAGTTACATTATAACGACTATTCAATCGAAATTTCTCTAGAAGTAGATAATACTACTAGAATTCTGCTAGTGATTCGCGTTCTGAAAATCAACAAATTTATTAATATAAAATTCCACCGATCGAAAGCTATTTATTATATTATAACGACTATTCAATCTAAATTTCTCTAGAAGTAGATAATACTACTAGAATTCTGCTAGTGATTCGCGTTCTGAAAATCAACAAATTTATTAATATAAAATTCCACCGATCGAAAGCTATTTATTATATTATAACGACTATTCAATCTAAATTTCTCTGAAAGTAGATAATATATGACAGGGGGACATTTTTTTATGCCAAAAATCGTGTTAAAAATTATAAATTGCGCGACCAAGTGATGGTAACTTTCTGGAATCCGTAGTTAATAAAAAAATAAAAAATCTGAAAAATATAACTAAAAGCTACGTAGCTCTGTGTTGATATTCTCACGAGATTTCCAAGAACATTTTATCTAAAGCTAAATAATGCTCTTTATTTTTACAACTGGTATAACTTCTTGGAAACGGCGAGTCCTTAGAATCCTTAGATAGAGATATATCTAAAAGAGAGGTGATTTTATTATTCTGTGATTTTAAATTATTCTCACGCTTCTCATACATTTTATTAAGCAAAACGAACATTGTTTATATTGCGAGAACCTTTCAATATTTTTGAATCAAAGTTGATAAAAACCTGCTATAAAAATTATATAATTACTAGCTGCGCCCTGGAGCTTGGAAATTTCGGGATAAAAAGGACCCTATGTGCTATTCCCCGTGTTTTTCTACCCGTGTACCAAATTTCATCGAAATCCGTCCAGTAGATCTTGCGTGATTGAGTAACAAACATCCTCACAAACTCACATCCAAACTTTCGCATTTATAATATTAGTAGGATAATGGGGTGCATGGAAGGAGCCTCCCCGAGTGACGCACTTAAAATTATGCATGCGTCCGGCGCACCCTGGGCAACAGTCTGTGAGGACGGCAAGTCGGTAACGCAGACTGGCCGATCCTTCCACCACGACTCAATGGCGAGATATAGACCTTCCCAACGGCCCTTATCAGGGCCACCCAAGAAAGCCTGTTCGAAGGCTAGTACAAACTGATGAGGCACAAACACACCCGCTTTTAAATCCAGCACTTCGGGTTATTTCCATCAATATAGAAGGATTCTCAGCTAACAAATCGGAAATCCTGTCAGAGATGTGCCTCAAAAACAACGTCAGCGTCATATGCGTGCAAGAGACGCATCGTGATATTAACCAATTAAGACCAAACATTCCCGGATTTGATCTCGTGGCCGAAATCCCTCACCCAAAACATGGCAGCGCTGTGTTTGTCAGTCCCAACGTCAAGGTGGTGTCAACCTTCTGTTTTTCGGATAATTCGGTAGAACAAATAACTATAGATATCCCAAATTGTTCTGTAACATCAATATATAAACCCCCAGATGTTCCGTTTCAATTTCGCAAACCGGCCAATTACGAGAACCACCGCATCAAACTTGTAGCTGGCGACTTTAACAGCCACAGCACCAGCTGGGGCTACCGGGAAACAGATGCAAATGGTCAGGCAGTTGAAGAATGGGCAGAGGCAAACGATCTTATGCTTATTCATAATGCTAAGCTCCCGGCTTCTTTCAATAGCTGCCGATGGCGACGCGGATACAACCCGGATTTATTTTTTGCCAGCTCATGTATATCCCAACAATGCATTAAAACAGTTTGCCCCCGTTCCCAGAACACAACATAGACCTATTATGTGCTCAGTACAACCCGTAGCTAATCCAGTTATGGTCCCATTCAAGCGCCGCTTCAACTACGCTAAAGCCAACTGGGAAAGATACGCACAAACTATCGACGGCAACCTCCTAAATATATCACCAACACCTGACAACTATGATCAGTTCATACAAGTGATAGCAACTGCATCACGTCGACATATTCCACGAGGTTGTCGTACAGCTTATGTCCCAGGGCTGTCTAATGAATCCGCTGATCTGCTGAGACAGTATGAAGACCTGTATTCCAAGGATCCTTTCTCAGAAGAAACCATCCTGGCTGGTGAGGACTTACTGTCTCGGATCAGTGTGACTCGACGAGAGAGATGGACAGCCTTAGTCACGAATCTTGACCTTGCTCATAACAGCAAAAAAGCCTGGAACTCCGTTCGTAAACTTACCGGCGAGCCACCAGCTGCTACATCGCCAGGTCAGGTCACGGCTAACCAAGTGGCACACCAACTCCTACTCAATGGCAAGACCAAACGTCGGCAGGGCACAACACCTCAATCTAGCTGTCCAGACTCTGGCAATATTATCAGCCAATCTTTTACAGTGTCAGAACTTGTTACAGCCATTAAAACCTTAAAGTCTGGTAAAGCTTCTGGTGTCGATAATTTATCTGATGAACAAATCCAGAATTTAGGTCCAATGGCTATCTCCTGGTTGCTAGAAATGTTTAATTCCTGTCTGGCAACGGGTCGCATACCGCGTCTTTGGAGAAAGGCTAAGGTGATTGCCCTACTAAAACCTGGAAAACCTGCAGATGATCCCAAAAGCTAGCGACCCATATCTTTACTGTGTCATACCTATAAACTGCTGGAAAGAATGCTGCTAAACCGCCTGGTCAGTATCGTCGAACCTAAGCTCATCCCGGAACAGGCTGGATTCCGTCCAGGAAAATCCTGCTGTAGCCAAACATTAAACCTCACTCAACACATTGAGGATGGGTTTGAGCTGGGTCACGTAACTGGGGCAGTGTTTGTAGATCTTTCCGCTGCGTATGACACAGTAAATATTAAGCGGCTTCTTTGGAAAGTTGGTGAAATGACTGGCGACCATGCCTTCACAAAAATATTAAGTGAGCTGCTCCGCAACCGGCGCTTTCAGGTCCATCTTCTTTCAGATAAGAGTCGCTGGAGAACACTTAAAAATGGCCTTCCGCAGGGCAGTGTTCTTGCGCCACTACTATTTAATATTTACACGAATGACCAGCCTTCTCCACCAGACACAAACAGGTTCCTGTACGCCGACGATCTGGCTCTAACCTCCCAAGCTCGGTCTTTTGAAGAGGTTGAAAGGAATCTCACGGGGGCACTCAATGTATTGAGTTCCTATTATGAGGAGAATTCCTTGAAACCGAACCCTTCAAAGACGCAATCTTGCGCATTCCATCTGCGTAATCGAGAGGCCCGAAGGCCCCTTTCTGTCCAATGGCAAAACACCCAAATTGCTCACTGCTCCACTCCTAGGTACCTTGGTATCACTTTGGACCGATCTCTGTCTTTTAAGCAGCACTGCCTTAACACCAAACAGAAAGTGGGTACCCGAAACAATCTACTACGCCGATTAACGTCCACCAATTGGGGAGCCTCACCACGGGTTCTACGTACGACTGCATTGGCTCTTTGTTTTACGGCAGGCGAATATGCTAGCCCAGTCTGGAGCCGATCAGCGCACACTCAGCAGGTGGATACAGCTCTAAACGACACATGCCGGATTATTACAGGCTGTCTCAAACCAACCCCTGTGGAAAAGCTGTATCCGTTAGCTGGTATTGCGCCTCCGGATGTCCGTAGGGATGTGGCTGCCTCCATTGAAATGGTCAAAAGGGTAACTGACACTCGACACCCACTTCACGACCATGTGCCGGTTACCCAGAGATTGAAGAGCCGCCACAGCTTTATTAAGGAGGTGCTGCCTCTGATTGGTGAAGCCTCGCAGTCTCGGATTGACTTGTGGTGGAAGAGATATCCCGCAGCGTCACCCAACCCGCTATTAGAGCACCTCCCCTGGATCTAGTCTACCTTGGCCGACATGGAAGTCTATAAACAGACTCCGGACACAAGTCGGCCGAAGCAAAGAAAATATGTCCAGGTGGGGATATAGCTCGGAAACAGCCTGTTTGTGTGGTGCCTCTCCCCAAACTATGGCACATTTATTGTCTTGCCCAGCGTGCCCTACTACCTGTACGCTTAAAGACCTATATGACGCAACAGATAATGCTGTATCTGTGGCGTCATATTGGTCATCACAAATTTGACCCGCCGAGTCGACACGTTAAGAAGAAGTAGGATAATAAAAGACCATTAGAATGTAAGCACCAGTTAATCATATAATCAAAAAATCTAAATTATTCCTGCACCCTTGCTGGAAATTAAACTCAGGAGCAACCATCTCGGCCTGAAGCATAAATCTGCTTACTTCATGTTACTCACGTATTTAAAAAATATAAATACACATTATATTATAAAAAAAAAATATGTCATGTAATTATATCCATAAATCAGTATTATAGTAAATCTGTAATTATAGTTAAAGCCATCTTTGGTTAAATTTGGTTAAAGCCATCTCATATTGAAGCAAAGACTAATCATAAGTTATAATATCTATAGTATTTTGCTTAATTTATGGGTCTATGTTACCTGCAAACTGTTTTTTTTTTTTGTGAATGTAAAGTTACGAGTATATTACATAATAAAATCATTTAGCTATGCAAGTTAGCAAAAGAGGTTTATATTCTAACTCTCCTTGAAAATCGTCTTCTGAAAAGGGGGAACTGAACGATCACATAATCTATACATATAATAAAACAGTAAAAATATTTTGTCTGTACATTTAATATTTTTGACTGAAATGGATAGAGGGAGACCTAAAAAGAACAATAGAAAGCAAAAAAATTTTTTTGGAATTTCTTGTCTGTCTGTCTGTCTGTCTGTCTGTCTGTCTGTATGTATGTACGCGTTTCACGCAAAAACTACTGGACGGATTTGAATGAAACTTTTTTTGTTGTATAGCTATTAAGCCTGGGCAACATATAGGCTATAATTCATTTTGAAAACTGGAACACCTGATGAAGAACCATAACGGAACAGCTAAACTATAAGTAATATGGAAATGGTGCCTTAACAAAAATCGTTCAACCTGATGAGCATTTTCTGCCGACGTATAAAAATTGAAGATCTGGAACATCTGATGAAAAGCTCCAAGAGACCAGCTACACTATAACATATATGGAAATGGCGCCTTAGCAAAAATCGTTCAACCTGATGAGCATTTTCTGCTGACGTATAAAAATTGAAGATCTGGAACATCTGATAAAAAGCTCCAAGAGAGATTTTTCATCTAAGCGAAACTCACGCGGGCGAAGCCGCGGGCGACAGCTAGTGTTAAATATTATTTCAAATATGTTCCTTAATTGTACACATCTTAGAACTCTACTCACTGCCATTAACCGGACGGGACTTTTTTGGCTAATATCAGTCTGTTGCCTTTTTGTGTAAAGTTAAAGAGTAAAAAAGGTTAGTACGGGGTAGGATTAAAGCGGCTTACTTTATAAGGCAGCAATGCCGTGAAGGAATAATGGAAATGAAACTCCTAACAGGCTCGGCTTACTTAGATTGTGCGGCTGCCAGGAATCTCAGCGTGAGATTAGTCTAGGGGTTCTAGACACAACATAAATTTCCTCTTAGCGCCCAAAGCTTGTAAGCATATACGGTTAAACGTTAATTACAACCTTATTTACGCCACCCATCCGTTTATAGAATTTCCAGGACTATCTTTATTTATTTATTTTTCAATCATTGAGCAGAAACTTAAAATAGTCGAAAGGTTTCCAACACTAATATAAATATTAATAGTACCTACTTATCAAAGACGTGGAGATTGCATGATGGATGGATGCTAGTGAATGTGTTAGGTATAGGTAATCATGAAGTTCTTAATTTTTACACAACTGACCAAAAAAGGAGTATTATGTTTTCAGGGCTGTGTATGTATGTACCCAAATATGTTAGTAAGTTTCTTTATTCCACCATAAGTCCTGAACGGCTTAACAGCTTTTGATGTGAGAGGATTCCTTACATTCCTCCGAGTGACGTAGACTATGTGAGGTCGTGTTTTTTATTTTTTAATAATTAGCTTGTTCATGAGGTAATGAAACATGCAATTATATTTTTCGTACTCCCTCTGTATATAACTAAGGTTCAAAACATTCACATAAAATATGTTTGAATGCGGAGAAACTTGATTTTACACGATAAAACAGATTAGCACATCAGCTTTTATGCAAAGAGCTGAAGTTATTCTCGGCCACATTTAACCCACATCTACGTGCCTCGGGTACCTACTGGTACATTAACGACTGTTCCAGTATAACCTTCGGATTTCCTCACGATTCCACCTCCACCTGAGTGTGAATGATAAATGTTTTCGTACGTGACCTCAAAAATTTCGCTGTGAAAGGTTTTTATCTTACATTTTTCATAATTAGAGTTTTCCTTTTTAAACTAAATATATTATGATTAAATAATTAGTTTTCGACGTGAAAAAGAGCCTTCTTTGAAGGCCAAGTTTCAATAAAAAAAATTGACTTTGACTTTGACCTATTCCAAGAACTCATTAGTGGGCGTCGGAAAAATAAGTACGACCAATATGACAATCCTTTGCCTACTTTTACTAATAAATAAAACACTTATTACAAGTTGCAACCACCATCGTTAAGCATCAATCTACTTTAGACACTCAGGCATAAATTTTTACAGTCCAATTTTCCTTGATGCCGTATGATTATGTAGCAAATCTACTTTTAGAATCTAAACTGAACGTAACTTAGATATTTAATGAATACCGAGAACAATGAATCATTGATAGGTAGTCAACAAAGAAAATGTGTTGATTAGTTATTTACTTAGATACTTTTTGATAGAAAATGTATTGCTAAGTATTTGTAGGCATAAAATGTACCATGTATATATTTTTTTGGTAAATAGAGTACCTATGTATTTATAAAAGTCAGATTCAAAGTATAAAATGGAATGATTTATAATGAAACTTCTATAGTTAGTTTGTCAAAAGAAAAAAATGTTTAAGTTTATCACTTTTGAGTTTATGACGACCTCTGTGGCCACACTAGAGGTCGATCCCCGATCGGGTCAAGATGGAAAATGAACTTTTTCAGATTGACCTGGGTCTTGGATGTTTATCTATATATGTATTTGTAATAAAATATAGTACCGTTGAGTTAGTATCCCATAACACAAGTCTCGAACTTACTTTGGGGCTAGCTCAATCTGTGTGATTTGTTCGTATATATTATTATTATTACTTTTATGGTTACATGCATTCACAAATGAAGCCAGCCCCCACCGTTAAGTAAAGCAACTTTTGACCAACGCAAACAAATTGAGCTCAATGAAAGGAAAACAAAAATATTTGCTTTAAATGATTAAATGAGTGGTGAACGTTTTAAAAGTAGCAATTGGTGTCTGTTTCAGAACAAATTGTACATTCAGAGCTCCACTAATGAGATCGAGGGGGGTTGAATTGTGGCTCAGACGAAAGGGGAGAAGCGGGAAAGAAGGGAATGCGGGGGGAGCCTCTGAGGACTATATTTTACGTTTAATTGACGCACAGCTGTCACTTAATGAGACATATTTTTAAAATCTCATTATTTTTAATGTAATAAAAATAGCTCATTAAAATTCGCTATGGTATTTCTTATTGAAATACATAAATAATCTTTAACTGATAACTTTCTGTAATCGATTTAGCAATCGAGTTTAATACGCTCAAGTATACTGAGAGGATACATATTATATGGAGAAAGCAGCTGTTTGAAATGAGTATATATTTTGCTCATTAGATTTGATATGATCAGATCAGTGTCCGTAGCAACAACATACAACAACCCGAATTAATTTTAAGTCGCTCTCCAAGGCAGACTATAACCCGAAGACAATATAACACCCGATGCTTTTCATGGTTCGAGGATTTTCTTCCATTTCCAGAAATTCTATATAATTATGTAATATTAATCATCAAAACTCAACTGGTACGAAGTAATTCAAATCCGTACAGTGAACAAATATTTTAAATGGAAGGCCTTTCCGAGAACTCCCAAATTAACGAGTAAAATAAGCGTTGCCGAGAAGGAAAATGGTCATTTTATCATTTAGTAGGTGGTTCTTAATAACCAATGTTTAATCTCCACCTGACATCGCTTCCCTCACAATGACAGTAATTTATTTGAAAGCAAAATTTCCACCGTTTTGTTAAGATTCCTCCCTATTCACGACAAGTATTTTTTCAATTACTTTTTTCTCCGAATAATCCCTCTCGAATTTGTTTATAAATGGTTATTGAAAAGTTTAATATTCTCAAATATAAAGCCGCAAATAACAAACGGAAGTATTAACAAAAGAAACCTGTTATTTCTTGGTGCGAATCTTTTCTGTTTAAAAATAACATTGATATTTTTTTTTTTTTATATTGATGATATTGCTTTTTAGAATATTTTGAGTTGGTTCATAATATTCTATAGGATTACGTAATTGTAGTATGGGCTTACAAGTTGGAGACAAAGTTTTATTTTTGCTTTGTTGTTCGGTTCGTTATAATGTTATTCAAAGAGGAAGTCTGAGGAGGTTGCCAAGCAATTTGGCAGCGCGCGCGGCGCGGCGTAGATAGAGCGTTATTTACAGCGGCTATTGGACTCGGGTACATCGTAACTTCTGCTTAAATACCTTGTTACAGTCCTACCCTGGTCCTACATATTCCGTCTTTACGCCTGACTCGCAGAAAAAATCGTAAACCAAGCTTTGCCTGGTTATCGATGGACGTACCACCCGAGTACGAAGGTCTACTGAAATGTGAAAAAACCTACGTGAAATAAAATAATTCATTCTCTGGGATTATTATTTTGCAACAAAATTCAGATAAAAGGGATAATTTATTGAATCCTTAAATAGAACTCCGTAATTTGTTCCCGACAATAGGCTCCCCGAATACGTTCGTATATTTTATTCACTTTGACATCCAATTCTTGCCCCTATTGTTGTGACTATTCTATTAGTATAGGTACTCACTGTTTGTTTTGAATTATATTTTTTATTTACAAGTTATATTTTTGTATATACTTTGAATAAATTAAATATTAATATAATAATATACGTCTATAAATATTTTGTAAGACTCGTTTTGTTTCATATCTATAATAGAGCCATATATTACTTATTACTAGCTGCGTCCCGGGTCTCCGTTCCCGTGGGAAATTCGGGAAAGTAGTCTATGAAAAGTTAAGTAGTCTAATCCCGGTTTACTTCATAATATACATATCTATTGAGATTATTATCAAAATTTGATCAGCGATTGAAGCGTAATTGAGTAACATCCATCTAAACCACACACATACAAACTTTCGCAATTTATTTATAATATTGATAATATTAATAAGATAGGTATATATTGCAATTATAAATGCAAACGTTATGTTGGTATTTATGCAGCCGAATTATATGAATCTCTTCTTTTTGTCTTTCATTTTCGTTACTTTCAGTACAGACACGGTTTCAACTATTTTACGGACATGCATAGCTCTTCAAAGTTTTAATTGACCAAATGGTTCACATTTAATTGGCCCGAAACCTCTCATAAACCTCTTACACTTAAATTAATTGGATTTGTGAGTGTTCAGGTTTTACGATGCGATCAGTTTAACGCCACTATTAAGTACGCAACGCCCTCTATGGGAGTCCCTAGGGTGTTTGAATTTGCTGAGCGATGTATAATATTTGTGTAGCTAATAAACGCTCAGAACATATGCGGGCTAATGTCTCGTTATGTATTCATAACACAGCCATTGTGCGGAGTAGCACATACAATGTTGATTCTATTAGGATGCGGAAACGAAAGCTTGTCAGACTCTTGTTTTACGGCGGGAAAACAAATGGCTAATACATTTTGCGAGATAGCTTCAGCACGGAGCTGATATTGTTAACTTGAAAACTTTGTCAATACCTTAACTTATAAACATCTAGTCCGAGACTTAAGATATATCTAAGTAGAAAAAAATTTAGACAACATTTTTAATATTTTGGAATGTAACAGCCTAAAACATTCTTTTTTTCTCCACCGGATGAGTCTTGGACGTTGTAAAGCTTGTCTCCATAGGTAGTCTTGCTTGACTTATTACTCAATA
This sequence comes from Ephestia elutella, assembly GCA_018467065.1. Classification (NCBI taxonomy): domain Eukaryota; kingdom Metazoa; phylum Arthropoda; class Insecta; order Lepidoptera; family Pyralidae; genus Ephestia; species Ephestia elutella. The sequence continues at coordinate 7,649,610 of CM031572.1, forward strand.
CAGGGAAAGTTAGGATATGCGTCCTGTTATTTCGATTCCTCTGTAGATGAATTTTCTTTCAACATCGTGAGGAAATTGTATTTAGTGAATTTTGGCATTTTGGGATAGCTCCTCATAAATGTGACTATCGTACGCTGAAAGAATTTACGACTGAAAGTTTCAGAGATTAGCGCGTCCAATCAAACAAATAATCAAACTCTTCGGTTATTTTCGTATAGATTATTATACAATTATATATTCATATCGAAATATGCTCTTCAAAAGCAAACAAATAAATTATGAACCTAATACGATCACTGTCGGAAACTGAGAAACAAAAGTCAAATTTCAAAATAAACATTAATTTTAATCATCCAGACTCCGGCGGCGTTACTTCGGAGCTCAGCATCCGAAAGGTTACCTGAACAAACAGAGGGACAGACTACATAATCCCTTGCAGGGACGGATTTAGAGGGGGTAATGAGTTTTGACCCTCCCTTCCCAGAAACATCTAAATAAGTATATATTTTTTTCTGTACTTAAAATAAGTCTGCGACCATAGAAAAATCATTCTTTAATAGAACTTACAAACTTGATTATCAAATGAAGCCCACAAACGTTCTTATTAGTGTGCTCCAAATTTAAAAAATTACAGATTGTTGACAGATTCTAGGGAACCAAAACACACCAAAAATGTAAAACTTGACAAAAATGAATCTCACAGAAGATATTACCTGTCCTTCACAAACATAGGCAAAACCATATCTGACATCCCTCTTTCTAAACTGTCTGTGTCTCTAAAGAAAATTATTTTTTATATTTTAACTCTATGCCTGCCACCGTTCCCGGGCTTATTTTTAGTATATACCACGCAATTGACGGGGCGGGCCCCCCTGACTCGAAGGCTGGATCCGCTCTAGATCCCTTTGCCGATGAGCCGGGTATAACTCCTCGTGAGTGAGGGACGATGTCCTCCTTTGTCAAAACTCCCCCATACAAAGTGTCAATTAGCGCTATTTGACTAGTTTTGATTACACAGCCATCAAGGCTTAGGAGAAGCTTGCACTTGAATAGATACTGAATAAAACAACCTTTTTTAGGAACAGTTCAACCGTAGGATTAAATTTGAATAGGTTACTTAAAATTTGCTAATAACTAAAGGTTTTACTTGGCTATGGAATAAAATAATAGATGGATCTTTCTCATAAGTTGGTAATAAAAACGGTAATGTACACTTGATATGTTGTTTTTCTCTCGCTAATGTAGTGTCTACCAATCGATCAATCCCTAGATTGAAGATTGATGCGAATAAAAAAGTTGATAAAAAATAGTCCGCAAGTGTTTATCTGATCCTTGAGTGACGATTTTCCCCAAAATATTCTTCTGTATATTATTGTCATAAAATGGGAAATAAAAATGATTTTTGGGATGATCAAAGAATGTTAGTAAATCTCTTACTCGTACTTTAGCCGAGGATCTAGCTCCATAAACGTACGCATGTTCGCAAATCTCATTACTTTGCGAGGATAAAGAAAATTCAATATCTATCGTTCTTTGTGTGTGTCTATATCCTTACAAATTTTATTTCACGGGTCCCGCTTAAACTTGAACGTAAGTTGTTCCAAGATATACGTGTGTATCCGACTGTGATTATTAATCTAATAACCTTCGTATTCAGGGGGCGGAAAATCTACAATTGATAACGAAGGTTCAGGTAAAATAAAATGTATTTTTCTTATTTTGACAAGTTATCACCAATGATAATTTGAGTGAAAGCGATTTTACCAATAAAAGCAATTGCTTTCATTCAAATAAGTAAAATGAAATCGTCTTCAAGTTACAATACTAATATACTAATTCACTGAACTTCATCTCAACCGCTAAGGAGTTAGAAGATGAATTAATTTTCAATAATGAATCAATTTTCGTTAGAGGTATTAGAGGAGCGTTGCCAAGTCATTTCCCAACAATTTTCTGTTATTAAGCGGGCCTTCATTCGCTGTTATTGTTTAGGGCTCGATGTAAATTAGTTGGCGGGTAGGCTCCTGAAGGAAATCCTATTAATTATTCCTTTAAACACAGTCGGATCTTCGCGATATTGTAATAAAAGGTCCACAGTGACACCGTGTCTCTTTTGACGCCAAGCTCGCAATATGCTACCTTTGTTACAAACTGAACAAAGAATTTGACCTTTACTTTGTTTTGTATTAATTATATACAAAAAACATTTAATTTTATGAAAAGAAGTAAAAGAATTTCTTCTTGTCGAGTCGGAATGGCTATTTAAATCATTTTGCGTAAGAACTGACTTTCAGCCTGTCTGATATTTTACGTAGATAAAATAATAATTGAAATTATTATTTTATTTCTAAGGCAAAATCTGAGTCCTGTATATCTACATCTATCTACTATGTGACCTTTCGACTCTTCTACTAAACAGCGCAGAATAGCCCAAGTTTGAATAGCTTTAGTTTCAAAAAAGTTTGTTTGAGTGAATTCTATGTATACTAGAAAGGAATGTTCGAAGTTCCATCAATAGCAGTTCGACCAAACATATTGCTGTTGTAAACATTCCTTTTACTACAAATGACGCGCTATTCCCATGGCATAAGATACTCGTATACAATTCAAAATAAGGAGTATTTGTTTTGTTTCTAACTATAGCAAATGTTAGACAGATCATGCCATTTGAAACTTTTATTTTAAAAGCAGCACCTAGAGACATTAAAGTTATATTATACTCATGTTATTGTTGAACTGGGGTCTAAAATATCACTTTGAATTCATATTGTGATGATTTTGTATTGGAAATGGATCATATTTGTCAAAGTGGATTTTTTTAGACCTCGTCTAGTACAATACATATTTGTGCCAGTGACAAATGGGTCATGTCGTCGTTACTTTCAAAATTTGCGGGTTTCGTATTGAGATTATGTAAAGAATTAGGTGCTTAATAAATAAAAAACAAAACTTTGTAGCTTATGGTATTCTCAATCAAAATACTGATACTAACTTTATTAAAGAAAAAATAAATGCACAAGCTGAGGGGTTTATTCCTATAACCATTAAAATTGTAAAATATGATGTTGAAAATTAATTGCTTATTAAAACAAGTTCCAACACAGGTCAATAACAATGTAATGTACGTAATAATTAAATTAGTGGCAATAATGGGGTTCACAGTTGATATCCCCAGGGCTACGTCACGTGTCCCGACTCCCGACTACGACCGGGGGGCCAAATCCAGTTATCCTCGGTGATTGGGCCCACAACGCCTAGAAATGTGATTAGTAGGGGATCAATATCTAACTAAGCGCGCTATTACCTCCAAACAATATATCTTGTATGTATTGATTTATTGTTGCTTCTTCTGCCCTTCCTTTATTTTGGTAGCAGCCAATTTGGTTCGTTAAATTGCTCAGAGTTCGTTTATGATCTAAAAAGCATTGTTGTCAAATTATTAGTTTTTTTTAATAAGTGTACTTCAATATTTTTTTATCTTTTGTAAATTGACAGAATACAAATGCGAAAAAATCTACTAAAGCGGAGACCAATTTATTCAGTTGCAAAATAAAACTAGTCATATTTATAGAAGTGGTCAATTCTCTTCCTGGGCTAATTCAGTACTCGAAAGGGTTATCTGAGCAAAATTATCCTAAAAAAAGTATTCACCAAAATATGTATATGCTTGCAATTTCCACATTATCTCAGCTAGCTAGCTGAACTCACTGATAACCAAGCCCGTCATGCAAATATATTTGTTTTCCAACCAATATAGAGGACCCTGGTTCGATTCTAATACAGAAAAGTAATAAAACTATACAGATGTAGATCACAACAATAAAACCTAGAACAATAAGCGCCGATAACGTTCCATGACCATTACCACTTTTCCCTTTGTCGCGGTGAATTATAGACGAAGCAGCAATGGAGTCATCTTACCGCCCAAACCTTGTAATTGCCTGATTCTCCCCTATTTACCCCCATTACTATTGTCCCAATCAAGCCTTGATTGTGTAGTTTGAAATGTTACACAATAAACACACTAATATACGAGGCGCGAACGCGTAGGGATGAATTGTGTACCTATTTTACTTAAATATGTACCACTTTATGTTCTATGTAAATAGAAACTATTAAAAAATCTATGTAATTATAGATAGATGGATTTATATCATCACTAGCTTTCGCCCGCGGCTTCGCCCGCGTGAATTTCCCACGGGAACCGTGCCTTTTCCCGGGATTAAAGGTACCCTATGTCCTTCTCCGTACTTCTAATTATGTGTATGCGAAATTTCAGGAAGATTGGTTCAGTAGATGAAGCGTGAAGAGGTAACAAACAAACAAACTCACTTTCGCATTTATAATATTAGTTAGGATTAGGATTATTAAGATGTTTTAGTTGTCGTGTAAAATCCATAGATAAACTGACTTTATCTAAGGTAAATCTGACACCAGGGGACACCCTGTCCACACGTCCGACAGGACGTCCATTGCAAAATAAACTTTGTTTAACTTAGCTCGAAAAGCCGAGCCAGTTTTCTATGTTACTTTGCCTAACTTAGCTTGGATTTTGGTAATGAAAACTGGTAATGAAAATGTGGTGATTATATATTCCGTGCAATCATGATGCTCGTATGTCCTGCCTAAGCTTATCTTCTTCAATACAATGGAGGATTTATATAATACATTCATAGTCCCTCCCAGGCAGGGATCCTCGCGGAAAATATACCTGTGTGTGTTGGTATTTATTTACAAGTTATCGTTAATGACTGATAGATCTAAAAATATTCTGTCCAAGAATAAAAGGCTCATTCAAATAGGTTCAGTTAACCTTTAACTGTGGACGTCAAAATTTTGTTACATATTCATGGACGCGAGGTCTCACGGACCGCTTTTATTTTCAGGTACATTTTTAAAGTTAAACGTCAGTTTTTTAGTAATATTTGTTTTAATATACTTAAGCGACCTTAAGTTCAAAGAATATATATGTATTTGTGCTATAATTATTTATGTTCTTATTAATCTAAGCAAATAACAATTTATGGCACTTTTTCCGTCTTCAATTTGCCTGAGATCAAAAAAGGAACTACAATTTCAAAGTAATTATCTGTAAATTTAAACTTTACCAAGCATAAAAAACAAAAAATAAACTTCTGAACTTAAAACACAAAAAATTCTGACATAGGTCTAATATAAATAAAATTATAGGCAGTCATGCATTTCACAACGGCGTATAGCACTGAAGGGTACAGGTCGCTTGACCACAACTGACACAAATGTAGTTAGTCTTCTTATTTAGTTTAGGTGGACAGATTCGACAGGTCTTTCGCTTTGAAGATTCCATTTTCAATGTAAAAGGGTTTTTTATAGACAATTTTGCTCCTAAAACTGGCTTCAGTGTTATATTCATTCCTTTGGCAAATTTGAATTGATAATGCATCTTTGCATATGTAATCTTGCTAATTTTTTAAAAGTAAATATCCTACTGCTATTTCTTTGTAGTAATTTTAATATTTTTTGACATTTTTAATTGCGTACTACCCAAAACAAAAACAATCTCATCCGATTTTTTTGTATGGGAATCATGGACGCGCAGTCTCACAGACCGCGGTCGAAGTTTAAAACGTAATAACTCACTAAATTTGTAACCGGCGACAACAACTCCCGCCTCCGAAGACGTTTTACCACCAAAACATACATATTATGTGCATGCCGTGTTCGCTCGTAGTAGGTTGTTATAATTGTTTGAAATTGTATCTTTGTTTATTGTGTACCTTGTAGCAACCAGTTTGCGAACCAATAAATAAAAAAAATAAAAAAAAAAAAAAACTGAAGCTACTGAGCGTCATAGGAGCAGAGCAGAGGAAGTGGGGTAGATACGATTATTGCAAAGGGTAAGCGGCCTGTGAGACCGCGCGTCCATAGTTTTGAGAGGGTATTAATTCCCAAAAATACTTTAATGGTTTAGAAAGCATAAATTTGAACGATCCTTTTTTTTATGCGTCTGCCTTCTAAGAATCATGAGTAAAAAAATTAAGAAGTGTTGTCTTAGAAATGAAACTAATTTATTGACGGACCGAGGTTTCGTAGAACTCTTAAAACTCACATCTGTTAACCACTTGTGACCTTGTGTTATCGGACATAGACGTAAAAACATTGTAAGTTATTACGAAAAATTCCAGAATTTTACAACGAGGATAAAGCTATTCTCTGTTCCTTTTACACATTGCTAAAACAAATATGTTTTGTTTCATGGTTATGAGAGATACGCCCCGGATGACTGCAGAGCCAATGAGAAAGACAGAGCAGGGACGCACACGCATCACCGAGGGATGAAGGCGGGGATGAAAAATGATGCGATGGGGAAAGAAGGGGGACATTCATCGTATCGCAGTGTGTTCGTTTAGACGTGTTTGCAGTGAGACGTAATAATTACTTTTTGTGGGAGATTTAAATATTTTTGCATTGCTGGGTAGACATGCGCTTAGAATTGAATTGGGGTAGAAGTGTGCTGTATATTGGCAAGTCCTAGAAAATAAGTTTTCAGTTTTGTCAAGGTTTGGCTGTAAATATAAAAAAGAAAATAAGTAAATTACAAACCTTTACGAAACACTTAATTTTACCGAACTAAAACTGATCTTGAAGGCTTTGCCTGATTCATGTAAATAATATTCTCAGTTTTAGTTCCATTTTCCCTTTTATTGTTTTGATTTCCTGAAAGCTTTTAAGCTAATTAAAGTATAACTAAAAATATGTGTCTGGTAGGGACTGAATATTCATTCTGAATATTCGGCAGCCCGAGGTCTAAGGGTCCTATTTTCAATAGAAATTCGACATTTGCACGCAATCTTAAATTCGGATATCTAATGAAATATAGAGTGGAGGGGACACAATTAAAACCATAATAATGCTGTGATTTTATTTCAGCTAGAATTAAGATTGTCTGTGTGCATATTTATTGTTTAAGATCTGTTTAGTATTTTCTTTAATTGTGTGTGAGAATCAGAATATAAACACCATTTATTTATCTTGAGTCTTTTAAATCACCATCCCTCTAATTAGGACATTTTTACTATTTAATTGATCACTTAACATTTTCTTTCATATTATAAATGCTATCATCATCCTAAGTCATAAGGTATGAAATAGTTTCTAATTAGTTCAAAATAGGCTAAGACCCTGATAATTATTAAACTAATATCCTAAATTAAACTCTTTGCTATTACTCAAATTTAATTGTTTTTACTTGTCCATTCAGGACTTAAAGAAATATAATATTAAATCTATTTCTCAGGGCAGAGTTCTACACCGAAAAGGTGAGGATTCTACAAAGAATTTATTTAATTTGCCAATAACATCAATATTTGTATACGGCTCAAACAAAAGAATAATAAAGGTATCAGCCCAAAAGACTAGCTAGCAACCGCTCCATACAATGGAACGTATATACAATTATTGAATACCAACGGTGCGCACCTTCTAATTTCTGATAATACAAAAAAAATAATAATTATAATAAAGTTGGTATTCAGAGATTATATTATCTCAAAGATCACATATGAATGGGCGGGGCACTATCTGCAGATAAGTGGCCCCATATCATACCTGTTACTCTATCGAGTACAATTTATATGGTCTGAAAACAGTACCAATCAATAGGCTTACAAGCCTTTATTTGAACCTGATTCATTGACAATCCTAACTTCATTATTAGTTCACAATATTACTATTTATCAGATTATTGAGATATTTAAATGTATGAGCAACAGACGTGTCAATCAAAGATAGTCTATTGTCATACGATAAAGGCTGTGTCAATTAATCAGTTGTTCTAGAGCAATATATGAGCATTTATGTTATTGAAGAGGGCTTTGATGTAATTATTTCGTAACGTCTCCAGTACGGGGTTTGGCCAAGCCCCAGGAACACGAGGCGACGTGTTCAAACACCCTAGCTTTGCGAGAAAATATTATCATACCTATTTGGCAAAATAGCATTATTTTAGAAAATAAAATACGGACCCCAGGGGTAACCGTTACACGTGGTGACGTGGCCCAGGATTCAGTATCTGCTACTTCTTTGAATTAGCAACTGGATAAAATTATTTGGTTTACTACTTAGATTTTATGTTATAAAAAAAAAAAAAAAAAAAAACACAACGTAGATATTTTTATTTTCAAATTATTAGTCAGACGATCACAACAGATGAATAATACTCAGATTAATCAAACGTATTAACTGAGCTTAAGCTTAATATATTAATAAATTTATTGATGATAAATATATTTTCCTTATTAGTAGGAAATAGATATAATTTGATTTATATATTACAGTATTCTAACAATTTTAATTCAACAGAATACAAGTAAAGTCCTAATAAACTAGGAGGGATCTTAGTCTTCAATATTAGAATAAATTATAATTGGTGTTTTTATTTGCATTCTCATACAAATACGTCAACATGTCCCAAAACACAAGATCACGAGGTCGTAAACGGCGCATTAATGAAAATTTATCAAATCAAGGTCAACCACAAGATGTAGATTTACAGAATTCTATTGTTGATACGATTAAGCAGGTATTCCGCGAAAATCTAGGTGACTTTGCTAGAATTTTATTAGCTGAGACAAATAGGCAACGCTCCTTAAGTAATTCACCTTTATTAGCAGATAACGGGTTAGGCCAAAGTGATTTAGTAGGGCGAACCACTCCAGATACCAGTAGTCTAGGTAATGGAAGCATAACCGGCGGAAATATAATTGTTCTCAAGCCTGAGATAGAAAAGCCTATTTTCAAGGGCAATAATGGGGCCAGTGCAAACCCTATGCGTTTTCTATGTAAGTTGAAGAAGTACATACGAAATATTCGTGGAGAAGATAGAGCTTGCGATATAGCTTTAGATTGTATTAAAGGGTCTGCATATAATTCCATAGAAATCTATAGCGATAATTGGAATTCATTTGAAGGTTTTGAAAAGGACTTTATTAGGGTTTTCTGGGGTCAAACACAGCAGGAAGCCGAAAAGTTTAGGTTAATGAATACATATTGGGATGAAGAACAAGGTCTTAAGATGAGTGAACACTTTTCTCAACAATTAAGTGACTTTAGGTATTTTACCATTTCGATGAGTGAATCTGAAGTAGTAAATTTTGTTATGCGGCATTATCCTGAACAAGTACAAGGTCTATGGTTTGCAAGACAGGGGCCTCGTACAATCAATATGGGTGCTGAATTTCTTAGAGAAATCGAATCAAATGTAGTAAGTAGGTCTAAAATAGTTGATAACAATTATTTTAGACGAGGTCGAGGTTTAGGACAGGGTTCATGGAGAGGCAGGAATAACGTTCACACGGAATTTCCTGTTAGCGCTGCGATTCAAGCGAGTACGCGCGGACGCGGGTCATATTTAAATAAAGGTAGAGGTCGCGGTCGTGGAAATTCATATCGTGGAGGCTATAATCGAAGCAATGGTGGCTTCAATTTTCCAGCAATTAAATGGGTTAAATCTACTCAGGAATTTAACAACTCTGCAGCTGCGAGCAGCAATATAGGGAAAAAACCTAATTTAGAAAACAATCAGTCGGCAAACTCAAAGGTGCCCAACAATTAAGTCCCATTAGTTGGTTGGTTTATATAGGGACATAGGTAAAACAATCGACAGCGGAAAAGTTTGTGAGTCATGACGAAGTACTATCTTATCTTAGCCGGTGAAGTTCAGGTAGAGACACGTATTCGTTTTTAGAAGTTACTTAGGTCAGTTTATACTTAGTTTAGATTTTTTTTTTGTACGAATGAAAGACGTTATTACATGAAGGTGAGAAAAAAAAATGAAAAAACGAATATAAAGTGGTAAAAATTAAAATTAATTTGATTAAATATAATGATGAGATGAACGAATAACATTGCAAGCGAAATACAAGAATATAAATATTGACGATAAATGAATTGGAATGATCATAAAGTTTATTATCTTTAGTTTGATGAGTTATAAGACAGTATTTTCAGATAGCTATTATTTTCGAAAATTTATAGCTAGGTACGGCGAATAAATTAAGCTTTTGTGTCAACTTTTAATAAATAATATCTATTCCCAACAAACAGACAGTAGCGCAGCTGGCATAGCTGGATGTATGTATCAGTTATCTAAGAAGAAGTATCCTATAATAATTGGGTTGGTAATAAGTAGACAATATCGGAGCAGGAATTGTGGGCCATTATTTTTACAATCTGTCTAAATTCTAAGCGTATGGAGATAAAAAGTCGTAATTGGCACCGATCTTATGAGTCTTATCTTTTAACATTCATGGAAACTTTTCACTTCGAAGGGTACACTATTTTGAACGGTTTGAATATCAGGTACAATACGTAAAGGACACAGACAATGCCATTTCTGATGTTTTGTCTCGCAACGTAAAGGGAGTTAATGTCTTTATTGTTCCAAAGGTGGCTTGCCAACAATAACAATTGTTTAAGGCAATAAAAAGGCGGTGTTTCTGGAAACAATTCTTTTTAGAAAATTATGAGAATTGCAGATAGACGATAACAGTCTTCGCTCAATCATAAAATGTTTGCTCGGTCAAGGAGGGACGAATAATAATGAAAACGAAATAAGGTTATAGTTTATTATCGAGTTGGAGCAGTTACGCACAATAATGTTTGTACTTAGTGGACTTAGACGGTCATTCGGTTATGCTTATGTGGTTTATTTATCACGTTAGATAATTAACGAGAATTTATAAATAAACGCAGTAAGTTAGTTGTATGAGGTAGAATAGTTCGTAATTAGGTTAGTTATAAGTTATTTTAGGAAGATATAGGGTTGTCACTGGGTTCGTAGAAAGTGTTAAGTTATTAGACAGTGTTAGGTTAAATGAGTTAGGTGATTAATTAATTAGGTTACCAGCTTTTAATAGGGTTAGGAAGTTAATTCGTGATAGGTTTAATTTAATAGACAGTTTAATTTAATAGTAAACTAGAGAAAAAAAAAGTAGGTAGGTATATATATATACATATAGGTTACTTTTAAGGTTCTCTATCGTAATTGTTATGTTAAAATAAGGTTCCCAGCTCACATAATATTGGCATTCTATATGAGCCGGAAAAGGAGGGAAATGAGAGGGTATTAATTCCCAAAAATACTTTAATGGTTTAGAAAGCATAAATTTGAACGATCCTTTTTTTTATGCGTCTGCCTTCTAAGAATCATGAGTAAAAAAATTAAGAAGTGTTGTCTTAGAAATGAAACTAATTTATTGACGGACCGAGGTTTCGTAGAACTCTTAAAACTCACATCTGTTAACCACTTGTGACCTTGTGTTATCGGACATAGACGTAAAAACATTGTAAGTTATTACGAAAAATTCCAGAATTTTACAACGAGGATAAAGCTATTCTCTGTTCCTTTTACACATTGCTAAAACAAATATGTTTTGTTTCATGGTTATGAGAGATACGCCCCGGATGACTGCAGAGCCAATGAGAAAGACAGAGCAGGGACGCACACGCATCACCGAGGGATGAAGGCGGGGATGAAAAATGATGCGATGGGGAAAGAAGGGGGACATTCATCGTATCGCAGTGTGTTCGTTTAGACGTGTTTGCAGTGAGACGTAATAATTACTTTTTGTGGGAGATTTAAATATTTTTGCATTGCTGGGTAGACATGCGCTTAGAATTGAATTGGGGTAGAAGTGTGCTGTATATTGGCAAGTCCTAGAAAATAAGTTTTCAGTTTTGTCAAGGTTTGGCTGTAAATATAAAAAGAAAATAAGTAAATTACAAACCTTTACGAAACACTTAATTTTACCGAACTAAAACTGATCTTGAAGGCTTTGCCTGATTCATGTAAATAATATTCTCAGTTTTAGTTCCATTTTCCCTTTTATTGTTTTGATTTCCTGAAAGCTTTTAAGCTAATTAAAGTATAACTAAAAATATGTGTCTGGTAGGGACTGAATATTCATTCTGAATATTCGGCAGCCCGAGGTCTAAGGGTCCTATTTTCAATAGAAATTCGACATTTGCACGCAATCTTAAATTCGGATATCTAATGAAATATAGAGTGGAGGGGACACAATTAAAACCATAATAATGCTGTGATTTTATTTCAGCTAGAATTAAGATTGTCTGTGTGCATATTTATTGTTTAAGATCTGTTTAGTATTTTCTTTAATTGTGTGTGAGAATCAGAATATAAACACCATTTATTTATCTTGAGTCTTTTAAATCACCATCCCTCTAATTAGGACATTTTTACTATTTAATTGATCACTTAACATTTTCTTTCATATTATAAATGCTATCATCATCCTAAGTCATAAGGTATGAAATAGTTTCTAATTAGTTCAAAATAGGCTAAGACCCTGATAATTATTAAACTAATATCCTAAATTAAACTCTTTGCTATTACTCAAATTTAATTGTTTTTACTTGTCCATTCAGGACTTAAAGAAATATAATATTAAATCTATTTCTCAGGGCAGAGTTCTACACCGAAAAGGTGAGGATTCTACAAAGAATTTATTTAATTTGCCAATAACATCAATATTTGTATACGGCTCAAACAAAAGAATAATAAAGGTATCAGCCCAAAAGACTAGCTAGCAACCGCTCCATACAATGGAACGTATATACAATTATTGAATACCAACGGTGCGCACCTTCTAATTTCTGATAATACAAAAAAAATAATAATTATAATAAAGTTGGTATTCAGAGATTATATTATCTCAAAGATCACATATGAATGGGCGGGGCACTATCTGCAGATAAGTGGCCCCATATCATACCTGTTACTCTATCGAGTACAATTTATATGGTCTGAAAACAGTACCAATCAATAGGCTTACAAGCCTTTATTTGAACCTGATTCATTGACAATCCTAACTTCATTATTAGTTCACAATATTACTATTTATCAGATTATTGAGATATTTAAATGTATGAGCAACAGACGTGTCAATCAAAGATAGTCTATTGTCATACGATAAAGGCTGTGTCAATTAATCAGTTGTTCTAGAGCAATATATGAGCATTTATGTTATTGAAGAGGGCTTTGATGTAATTATTTCGTAACGTCTCCAGTACGGGGTTTGGCCAAGCCCCAGGAACACGAGGCGACGTGTTCAAACACCCTAGCTTTGCGAGAAAATATTATCATACCTATTTGGCAAAATAGCATTATTTTAGAAAATAAAATACGGACCCCAGGGGTAACCGTTACAGTTATAGGTTAAGTAAATCTCGCCTCATGACGTACAGATAGGCTTACCTTCTCATACGAAGGTATTTGTTTTACTGAGATATTATTTTGAGCGAAACCTTTGTTAGGATGATCCTATCTTGTACAAAGTTTCACGCTAATAGACCGCAGATTAGTGACCCTTTTTGTAAACAGTATATCTTTGATCAACTCGAGTCGATAAAGTGTTTGGTAAGGTAGGTAAATTTAACAGATAATGATTATAAAAAAAAATTAAGTATATACAAGATAATAGTATTTCCATTCTATGTTTTTTAAAAGATAAGGTGCCCATCATGCTGCCTGCGCAATGGGCACCTTGCCAAGGGCACCAAATTTAAAATTAGACATTTAATTTATAGTAGGTAGTATTAGTAGTATTAAATCAGATATGTACTTTAAAACCACCTTTTCCCGATTGTCAAATTTCATCGGGTATAGCAAACGTACATATTACAGTCCAGAATACCGCCACATCTCATAAATGCGGTGAAATGGAACACAAAGATGGTCTGCAGCAAATATGATTAAACTAACGTTGCAGCCCTTTGTATATTATGTACATACACTAGAGTGTACACACAGCGACACCAAGCCGCAGCGCGGCGGCGGCGGCCAGCCGGGCCTAGCCGCAACCGCGATGTGTCACTCATTTTGCGACCCCAAACCCCGATTTGTGTTGTATTGTAAATTACTATAGGTATACTATATGAATTTTATTTTTCGTAACGACTAATTTATTGTTCCACATAATGACACTGCAATAACCATATCGCGACATGGCGTGTGGTCGCGGTCGCGAACACCTTTTAATCGAAGTGAAAATGCCTTCGCATACCGCTTCAATCTACATAGAGTTTCGATTGAGTTTTCTAAACTATCACAGCCATTCTGCATCATTCACAGCCATCTCTACTTCTGGACAGGCCTCTCTCATTATTATTTTTATTAAGTGATTACTTCGTGTTTCAGGAGCTGTTACTTACCGGACTGCGAACGTTGTTTGTGGGCGGCCTAATACGTCCCGCATAAATTGATGTTTACGCCAACGCACATAAACGGACAAAGGTAAACAAAGCGTCAGTTTCAATAACCATTCATCAATACTACAAAATGTAACGTCTAAATTGTCACTCCAAATGGATGTGACATCAAAATAAATACAATACCATAACCTTAATACAATACCAAATATATAAAAATGCCGTGTCTCTGTCTCTAAACTAAAACTGAAATCCCAAGCTAAACTGATAAAGGACGGGTCTATAAAAATGTTGCTAACTCATCTTCGTCGGTACCAATATAAGATAATGGACTGGGTAAGGCTGCCTACCGAAATCAGTATCTATTTATGGTAATAGAGTTCGACGGCGATGGCCTACCCGGTGAACATGCAATTTACGCTTATGTTTCCTTATTACCATCTTCTTACCTTAAATGTAGACAACATGTGAGAAAATAAGTGTGGGCAGTAGCTTCACCGACAAATGCGAAAATTTGTTGAGGTTTATTAAAACCTCGATTTGTAGTGGGACTTTTTAATTAAATTTTATGCACAATGATCAAAATTACAATAATACCTACACAATGTCCTTTTTTCCTTGTCACGTATTTCAATATCTCAGCTATTATTTGCCTTACATAGGTAGGTACTCTCATTTTATAACCCTCTTTTTTTTCATCGGAGTCGGGTAAAAACAACATTCTTAGTTTAACGACATTCTTAGTATAACACGCAAAAATTGGTATAATTTTATCACATCAGAGTTTAGTATATCGCTTGATTTAGCTACTGATTCAATGCATGGCATCTATTTTGTTACATTCACAGATATAGCTCTGACGCGATCGAATACCCCAACTACCACCTATCAGAACTTTTATATATGACAACAATAGTGCTCTACATATCTTTTTTATCTACGTCATGTGTTCCTGGCTGAAATTTGACGTCACTTATGTGAATTAGTAAACCAGCAAATAACAGATATAGCAAGGTTTTCGATTGCATTGTAAACTATTTTTTTATGCCGACTCGCTTTTAGAATACCGACTCTCGCTCGCGACTCTATTTGAAGTAGTTTGCAAATATTGCACCAAGGGAACTATTTTATGCTTATTTATAAGCACGATATCACTGTGGCAGTAGGTTTACCCGATTTTGTCAGGGTTATCCCGCATGTGACAAATCTGATAAAATTACATTCAAAATGTTTTAATTTATAATTAAAAGTTCTTAAGGAGTATTTAGTTCTTTAGTAGGCCTTTGTCCAGCAGTGGACGTCTTTCGGCTGAGAGAGAGAGAGAGAGAGAAGGACTATTCACATTAAACTAAGGCTAAGCTTAGTTACATTAGATGGTAAATGATCGTATGGGTCTGGCGTAGGTATATATCCAGACCAGTATTAGATTAATCTCTATGATTTAGGTCTCAGATGAGCGTAATTGGATACTATAATATGATACTGGTGGTGTTGCGAGTCGTACGGAGTTGGAGGCGAGAGTAGACGGCTGCAATCGGAATTTTCCAAGTCTGAGAACTCACTCCATTCGCCCCTTGTTTGTCTGTCAACACAAATATTGAAAATCCATTAGCAACCACCGCCTGAGCTCAAAAAAGTCGATATTAAAAATAACAAAGAAATAGGCGATTCAAAGTTTCCCTCGTTGCGAAGTTACTTTGAAGAGTTTGTGTATTGAGCAATGCAAAGAAGTTTGAATCGCTTACTTTACAAATTAAGTGTTGCCAGTAAATTAGATTGACGTCTGTCATCTCTAAATATTTGATATTATATATATGACATTAAAAAAATGCGAATTCAAGCAAACGCATTGCGCTAGTGAAACGCTTTCAGTCCCTTATACTATTACTAGCCGCGCCCCGGGGCTTCGCTCCCGTGGGCATTTCGGGATAAAAAATACCCTATGTGCTACACCTGGTATTTTTCTAACTGTATACCAAATTTCATCGAAATCCGTCCAGTAGATTTTGCGTGATTGAGTAACAAACATCCTCACAAACTCACGGATTCACAAACTCACATCCAAACTTTCGCATTTATAATATTAGTAGGATAGTAGGATATATAGCCGCCACACACGATCAGTTTTAACTGACAGCGTGTGTACTATGAAAACTGTACAAAAACTGACAGTTTTCATGGCACACACGCTCAGTTTTCACTGACAGTTAAACTGTTCAGTGAAAACTGTTAGTTAAAACTGATCGTGTGTGGCGCCCATTATAGCGGCCACACACGTACTATGAAAACTGTACAAAAACTGACAGTTTTCATGGCACACACGCTCAGTTTTCACTGACAGTTAAAACTGTTCAGTGAAAACTGTCAGTTAAAACTGATCGTGTGTGGCGCCCATTATAGCGGCCACACACGTACTATGAAAACTGTACAAAAACTGACAGTTTTCGTGGCACACATGCTCAGTTTTCACTGACAGTTAAAACTGTTCAGTGAAAACTGTCAGTTAAAACTGATCGTGTGTGCGCCCATTAAAGAGTAAGTTTTTTATGTAGATGGTATACCTATTACATATCATAGGAAGTAAGTGTTTCTCTAAGCATGTATCCAATCTCTAAGTGGTAAACCTGATCTTTGAGTAGAAACTATTGAATCAATGTAACAGTGCCTAGTGAAACTCTTCAGAAACCATGCAACTGTAAGTCTAGGAGAAGCTGAATGAGTAATAGGTATGAGTAGCATCGTCAGGTCACGTCTGTCGCAATTAGTCGACGTTGTGTGATGCGACGCGAGACCTCTCCTCAATTGTAAATTAAAACTGGCACTGGGTAACGTATGGGGAATTTCATACGATTTTACCATACCCTTACTACCCATTGTTTACTGCAGAAATTCAGTACCACATAAAATTCGTATTTTCAGAGGAATATTCTTGACAAAAGTGCATGCCTTTAACCAAAAATGACATCGCTGTTAATATTTTCTTAACATTTATTCATATACACTACAATGGTAAGTATGAAATCATTGTCTTTTTCGTAAGTATAAACTTGTAAAGTATTTTAACTAGAGATAAATCTCACAATAACATGCTTGAGGTTAGAAAATTAACTGAAATTTTAAAACCTTAGGTACGCAAGTCTGGAAGAATGTTTGATGTTTAGAGTTATGTGTGTTGTTTAATACTTTGATGGGCACTAGACGGCTGTAGCAGTTATAACTATAAAACTTGTCTTAAGTCTCGTCTAGTCTCCATTGAAGTGTTAAATATTGTTCTTTTGCTTGGTTTGCCATTATCCTCCTCGATATACATACGTTACGCAATCAAGATGGCAGTTCGGTATCTGTGGTATCGATATTTTGTGACCACACGCCCGAATAGCCGCGTTTCATGCTTTCGCCAATTTGAGCCGAATTGTTACATGCAAGCTCAACCAACTAGGGATAATGTATGTTAATACATGGGAACGTGACATGGATAGGTTTAATTGACGCAACAAATCACTGGCATCGCGTAATAAAAAGGTTTTTAATTAGTTACGAATAAACATTAAATCCAAATAAGTAAACCACGGCTTCGCCGGGTGCACCATACTCGTCGTGTACCTACATAATACACCTAACTAGATCTAAGTATCCAGTATATAACCTAACCAGTACGGAATGTAAATATAAATCGGTTTATACTGGTTGCATTATTAACTAAGTTCTATTTTCTTAAATAAACATGAGGTAAAATTGGCCTGACCGAACATAGAATGCCCATTAGCTGATACGCGAGGGTTGAACCGAATCGCGGAGCCCATCCAGACGGACTAATGAAGTCTAATTGACGGTTTTAACTGACGCATACCTGTTTGGTAACGACAAGCTGAGCTGGCTAAACATTAGTGGTTCATTTTAACATAGTCAGACATAGAAATCTAAATAATAAGGCTAGAAGTGTCAAAGAAGGGTGAACTTGTCGACGCATATACTCACTGTGTGTGCTCATGCCTAGCAAAATTTACGTTTATTTAAAATAGTTTTTGCATGAAATCAAGAAATTATATGGTCCAGTAGATACCTGCTGATGTAGTGCTGCTGCTCTTTACCTAAACGTAACGTATTTGTTTATGCGCGTTCACTTCTTAAAAGATAGACGGAAATTTCTATTGGCTTATTTCTATGGTTGTAAAAATCGCTAGTCTCTGCCTCATGTGAACATAAGCACAACAACAATTATTGCTACCAACAATGGAGGCAGAATTAGAGTTGGTTTGGATAAGTTGAGGGAAAGATACCTTGAGCAATTTCATATTGTGGTTGTAGAATTCAGACTATGGTCTTTTAACTTTTTTTTACATTTTTAGTACTTTCTTATTTATTGTTCAGTGAAAATGAAATTGAAAAAAATTAAAAATGAAAATGCGTTTATTTCTTTCACTACAAAGTGTTCAAAGATACATTGTTAGGACTTTCTAGTAAGCAAAGTATGCCTGTATCAGAAAATCCTACTCTTTCTTAACATACATTCATTGCAAAACACTTTTAATAAAAATAATTCAAACAAATTAATTAGTTCAAAATTAATTTAAAAAAATAATTAGTTCAAAAATTAAGTAATTCAGTATAGGGACTATTTTCAAATTGAAAATTTTTAATCATAGTTCCTTTATTATACAGCCCTGTGACATAAACGCAGACAGACGGACAGAACAGCAGAATCCGAATCTATTTCTAAAACATTAATGGTACAAAAATGATAGATCCGAAAAAGGTTTTCTCCTTTTCTCGTTTCACTAAACACTTTTAAAAGAGGACTATTCTTGTGGGTTTTTACAGCGAAGAAATTGAGTGAATAGTTTAGTCGGTAAAGACGAAAAAAGGTAGCAACTAAGTTTTCCCTTGGAGAACAATATTTCAAACTACATTGGTTCCTTGGTTTGAGTAGGTGGGTATATTTCAGGATTTACCCCGAAATACGGATGCTTGACAACCTGCCTTTTACGTTTATTTTGCACAAAAGAGTTCTCCCAAAGGTTTTCACTTATGGAAAGTTACTTTGTTACTTACCAAGAAAAAAGGGAACTCGCGAAACTTATTTGTCGGAGACATTACATTAGTTAAATTAACTGTGGTTTATTTTGTTAGTTAATCAATGTTTTAAAAACAGTTTTCAATGACGGTAGACGGTACGCGTCAGAAATGTGACATTTGAGTTACCCTCACTTTGTAATAAAAATCAACGTGCGATCGATATGACATTATAGCAGAGCAGTCTTGTTTGTGGCGCGGTGCGGTGCTGACATGTCGCCCGGTTGTTGTGTTGAATTCTCTGTAGCTATGTAGTCAGTGATAGAATAGTGTTATTGTCGTGTTACTTAGTGCGTTAACGTTGTGACTGTGTGTGATGGTGTTGCCGGCGCGATATTGGAGATCTTCGTTGTTGGACAGTTTTGATGGTTAAACTGTGTTTGGCTAGTTAGCACGGAAGACCATTCAGTAGAACTCACTGGTTGAAATGGATTGATCTGTGCGTGGTGGGGCACGATCCTATGCCGTGGGTAGGTTAGGGCATGGACCCTAGTGTGGACGTGACACGTGGACTAAATGAGAGGTTAGTGCTAGATGATTTCTTAATCCGTTAATATCCGATGAATCCCTGGATGCTTTGGGCTGTAACTTGAGATAGGAGTTGTTTACCCTGTCTATTAAGAGCTGTGCATGTTATTTTGGAAATACCCTCATCCTGACAGTTAATATTTGAACTGAGTTTAGTACCCACATGTGTTTTCCGCGTGAACCTGTTGTTAAAGTACCTGTACTGTTGTGTTTACCGCTCTGGTCATCGATATCTGAGCTCGGCCCCCCTGAACCCATGATTATCTGATAATTCTGATGTTGTGATGATGTGTGCTCCATTCCGACATCAGAAGTGGGATCTGTACCTACTTTTGTGGATTGTGATCTGATACTCTTTTAGTGGCTTAGGATCTGTACCTACGTTTGTGGATTGTGATATGATACTCTTTTAGTGGCTTAGGATCTGTACCTACGTTTGTGGATTGTGATCTGATACTCTTTTAGTGGCTTAGGATCTGTTCCTACTTTTGTGGATTGCGATTCGATACTCTCTTGTAACCTAGGATCTGTTCCTGCTTTTGCGAATTGCGATCTGATACTCTTTTCGTGGCTTAAAATCTTTTCCTATTTTTGTGGATTGCAATCTGATCCTTTTTTTGTGGTTTATGTTATGATCCTCTTTTGTGGCTTAAGATCTGATCCATACATGTGAAAAAAGTTGTAGTTTTTCGTATGGTATTTTTCAGTTGACAAATATTAGAACGGTTATTAGAAGTTTAAATTTTAATGTTCAGTGCGGGTATTATTTCGTTTTAAGTGATTTTTGTGTGTGTAAAAAGAAGTGTAGCCATAAATGGAATGGGATATGTCTTAATTTTATTTTCCGTAAGATGATAATAGTAAAAGCAAACGCTATAGTTGTTTTAAATGCTGACATATTTCTTTTTTATCATTTGAAGGTGAAATTACAGTTGCTATTAAAATTTTGTTATTTTGAAGTTGAATCGAAATTTTACCTGTAAAAATGCAGTTTATGTGATAATATGTTAAGAGGAATACCCGAAGGCCATATACCAGTTGAAATTAAGTTGAGGTACATCATGATATTGATGAGTTAAGTTGTGAAGGAAACTCGAGTGGATACCCCAACGGCCGTCAACCGTACCAGTAGCTATTACGTAGTCGTAGCTCAGTAGAAATCGACTCTCTTGAGGAAACTTAAGAAGTCCATGGGTGCGCGGTGCGCGTATAGCTCTGGCGGAGGTCGTGGTCTGTTGAGACCGTAGTGTGTAGTCAGAGAGTGATGCACACGTGCGCGAGATGCGCGTATGAGGCAGTAATTGTTATTATTGGTCGGCTGTGGGAGCCGTGGCATTGGTGGGTTACTCGAGGAATCTATAAAGTTTGTGAATTAGTTCGAGATAAAGTAAACGTGGTATAAGGTCGAGGGTAGTGATTATGTTTTGAGATTATTGGTTGACAATTGTCACAGTGAACAGTAAACTTGCGTAACGATAGAAAATCACTTTAGCGAGTTGAATTTAAGATTGGTTGGTTAATTCTTTGTTATTGACTATTCAATTAGACCTCGTTTATGGAACTAATGTTGAAAGTTTAAAGTAGCTTTGAAAATAGCGTTGAAGACAGAGGAGATCATTGCGGAAACCGATATGTCTTGAGATCATTAGTTAACAAGCGTACCTATAAGTATGCTCATGATCGTCATAGGAAGATGCCTGAAGTACCTATTGAGATTGTAGACGAAGCTGATATTGATGACGAAGAAGCGTCTGAGTAATTGCTCGATCTGGTGGCCGATTCGGGGGTCGGAGACTGTACCAGTATATCGTAGCCGTAGCCTAGTAGAAATCGGTGTCATCTCTTTGAGAAGTCCGTGGGTAGGCGGTAGGCGATAGTACTGGGTAGTACAGTCGGATCTTGCCTTGTAGCATAGATCATAGAGTCGTGGTCTGGCTCGGGACTCCCGCGGGGAGGTCCACAATGTGAAAGTTTATATGGCTATTGTGATAGCTATGGGGCCATGAATTCGGCATCAGATGAGCAACTGTAGTCAGTGTTAATTATTTTAAATGGTTTTCTATTTTGGTAACAAATAATACAGCTCAATGGTACATGGTATCAGTAATCTTCGCCCGCCTTTGCGCTCATTTTTTTGTATTTTATTTTGTCTCTTTTTGTATGTTCTTTTTGTAAATGGTGCAATAAAGTGTTGATCTATCTATCTATCTATCTTCGGAAGTAGACTAATAAAGAAAAGAGTGTGTTGGGCAAATGTTGCAATTCTGTGTTTCTGGCGATTTTGAGCTAGTGTGTTTAGAGTTCTGATATTGATATTCAATGATCTCTTGCGTCTAAATTCTTAGTACGTTGTGGAAAATTAGAGATTTGGTGAAAATAAACGTTGTGTTGTGTCGAAAGTAATTTTAGTAAGTAGGATGGCCGAACGGAAACTATGTAGTTCTTTTAAAGAGAAGAATCGCCCGAGGACGTGCGATTTGTCAGAATGGCCGTGTCGGAGACATTACATTAGTTAAATTAACTGTGGTTTATTTTGTTAGTTAATCAATGTTTTAAAAACAGTTTTCAATGACGGTAGACGGTACGCGTCAGAAATGTGACATTTGAGTTACCCTCACTTTGTAATAAAAATCAACGTGCGATCGATATGACATTATAGCAGAGCAGTCTTGTTTGTGGCGCGGTGCGGTGCTGACATGTCGCCCGGTTGTTGTGTTGAATTCTCTGTAGCTATGTAGTCAGTGATAGAATAGTGTTATTGTCGTGTTACTTAGTGCGTTAACGTTGTGACTGTGTGTGATGGTGTTGCCGGCGCGATATTGGAGATCTTCGTTGTTGGACAGTTTTGATGGTTAAACTGTGTTTGGCTAGTTAGCACGGAAGACCATTCAGTAGAACTCACTGGTTGAAATGGATTGATCTGTGCGTGGTGGGGCACGATCCTATGCCGTGGGTAGGTTAGGGCATGGACCCTAGTGTGGACGTGACACGTGGACTAAATGAGAGGTTAGTGCTAGATGATTTCTTAATCCGTTAATATCCGATGAATCCCTGGATGCTTTGGGCTGTAACTTGAGATAGGAGTTGTTTACCCTGTCTATTAAGAGCTGTGCATGTTATTTTGGAAATACCCTCATCCTGACAGTTAATATTTGAACTGAGTTTAGTACCCACATGTGTTTTCCGCGTGAACCTGTTGTTAAAGTACCTGTACTGTTGTGTTTACCGCTCTGGTCATCGATATCTGAGCTCGGTCCTCCCTGAACCCATGATTATCCGATAATTCTGATGTTGTGATGATGTGTGCTCCATTCCGACATATTGAAAAATCTTTTGGATTTAAAGAGCGTTTGCTAAGACGCGTCTAAGGAATCAAGGCGAGGATTCGATGATTAGTTCCCGACGAAGAATCTGATCCGCAGGAGGGGATCAGCTTTAGCTATAAAAGTAAATTGAATTGTTCTCCGGGCTGTTGTTCCGGGCTGTATGATCCAATGGCTTTTCTTGCTGTGTACGTTTTTAACTTTATGGCTTTATAGCTAACTTACTTGTTACGGCCTTAGAGCGATCGGAAAATGAAAATCCAGTGATCCGTGAAATTAGGATGACAGTTTTATTACTGAATCAATTTATTGAAAACTTGCCTTGCAAAATGTTTTTGTTTACGCTGCTCTGTCGATTATTTTTCAGCAAATTTAATAAAATCCTACATAAAGAAGCTTGTACAAATTGTACGTAGGTAAATGACTATAGCTAGAAAGCTATACTCATATACGTACAATTTGTAAAAGCTTCTATAAATAGACTATGCGTTGAAGACTAGGTGATAACACTTAGCCTGGCGGAAAGATTAGGTATTTTCAAATGTCGTAAGTAAGATAAGTAAAAGTACTATTCATTTTTCATTTCTCATACTCGGAAAGAAGAGTATATTTGATCCTAGTATCGGGTTGAAAATGCTTCTTCCCTCACGCGGGAGAGAATGTTTCATACAAATTCATTAGTACCCTACCATACCCATAGGGAGGGAATGAATTTTAAAAACAGAACATAATAAATTCCTTTAGGAATCGGCGTCTGTCATAAATTTAGAAAAATAAATCTATGGAATTATTATTTTTTTCTATGTCTATGGCCAAGTTCTAGGTTGTACACAGAAAAAAAACCGAGTTTGAAAAAAAATCCAAAAGAACTTCGATGAAAAACATTTTTTTTTTCTATGGCTGTGGATACTACATGTAGTCGCCCTCTTATTCATATTTCCGTGTAGTCGCCATTGAAAAAAATCATTCCTTAAAAAAGCTAACCGCTTTATTTTTTTCGTTTTTATCCACATTTTTTTAATTATGTAAATTAAAAATATCCTAACTAATATTATAAATGCGAAAGTGAGTTTGTTTGTTTATTTGTTACCTCTTCACGCTTTATCTACTGTTGGATCTTTCTGTTTCGCGTATATATAGTTAGACGTACGGAGAAGGACATAGGGTACCTTTCATCCCGGGAAAAAGCACTGTTCCCGTGGGAAGTTCACGCGGGCGAAGCCGCGGGCAAAAGCTAGTTAATTATAAATATAAGTAAATATTATATTTGAAATTATGATACCTAATAATAATTGTAATAAATGAATTAGGTGTATTTTCAACTAAGATTTAACGTAGTTGCGGCGGCGATGACTCGCTCCAGTTCAAAATTTAAAAAGACTACGGATATTTATAAGCTGTATCGAAATCCAAAATTTCGGTTTAATTATTGTCAATAGCTATGTTAAAAAAATACTATAAAATATCTATTTTATAGTGTTTTTTTCTTTACTTTTCTTATAATCGAAATGAAAAGTAGAGTGCTTACTACGGGTGCGAATGACATCAATCATACTCGGACTATAGCCGCCCTCGCTGCACTCGGGCGTCTAAACACCTCGTATGCTATTGCTGTCATCCGACCCTAGTAAGGCAATCTACTGTTACATCTGCGTACTTAAGTAATACATTATTTCTCTTTGTAAATTGAAAAATAAAACTTTGCGAAACAAGAAACACAGAATAAGTCATTAACAACTTTTATAGAGCAAAGCACACTCGAGAGAACTTTCCGCTAATCTACACAAGTTCCACGTAGGTAACGTTGTTATTTAAAGTATGGATATCAGTGTTCTTTGCCTCCGATATTGCAATTAGAGTGGCTATAATAAAACTTGAACAATTAAATGTAAGTCAGCGATGTCGGAAGCGGCAAGATAAGACTTACTGACGCCCCTTAGCGGGGTACTTTTGCTATTAACAGGGTGCCCGCACTCCCCGGATTTCGTAAACTGTCTCGGAAGCGTGATTAGAAATGCCTATTAAATCCAAACGCTTTGCTCGACGCCCTGGGTATTATAGAGGAATAATAATAGACATTTTGGAATTGTGTTTAGTGCTCTTTCGGGTCACTCTGAAACACTTTTATTTTAAACACTGGATATTAATCAGCACGTATCCCAGATACGTACTTAGGTTTTTTTCAAGCTTCGCTACAATTTATTCACGGTTTCCTAAATTTATTGTAGCTTCTCCTTTTTTGGTCATGGGACTCTCGCATTCTTAATACAATCCAAAACTGTAATTAGTAGACTTGGACTTAATTATTTGAATCACACGAAAAGTCTGTTTTGCCAGTGTCAAGATGGCCACCAGAACGATAATTGGCACAAGTTCCTCCAGCGAACGCCGCGGGCCCGTCGCCAGCAACTTATACTTATTTCGCCATAATTACTTTTATTGCTCGCCTTTCCTACGGCCATTACAATATCGTTAATCAATGTAATGTGATTTTCAAACTAGTTGTGGCATTTATTTGCGGAAATCTTCGCATTGCTGTTAAAGGCTATCAGTATTTAGTAACAGGATACATCAATTTATCTGTAGTATGTATTTCAGGTATAGCAAAATCAAGCGGGAATAAAAAGACATCGTAAATAGGCAGATGGTAAAGCAAATTTTTTATTTTATCCAATGCTAACAAAGATCTACCTACTATATTTATATAAATAACAGTATGGGACCAAAATTTCTGAAGCACGTTAAACCTTGGGTTCTTTTGTACTGTAGGTAAATAAAAATACTCTACCTAGCTTCGCCACCCCATAACTTTATTTTCAGACAAAAGATGAAAGAAATTGAATATGTTTCCAAAACTACCTATCTACACAAGATTTCTCCGCCTTTGATTTATTCATGTTTGAACCTGTAGAAATAAAGTTATTTTCATAAGCTTCCTTTGACTTAACACACTAAAAATAGTCTCAACCTGATGATTTGGAAGTCAGCTAACATACATTATTACTTCAATAACCTAACCGATGTTATTAGCCAAATGTGAGGATTCTTCACGAGAGATTGATGATTCTCGTGTCTCCATTTTATTTCCCCGCGGATAATCTCGTTGTCGGGCTTAAGGACATGTGAGCTGGAAATACGACAGCAATTTTCCTCCAACTATAGAAAAATGAGAGGCATTTAACGTCGTGCATGGGTGCCCTGAGTATAAGGTTTACCACGAGCCGTGGGAACGGTACGCGGACAGTTTTTCTCACATAATATTTTCGGGGTTCCATTAATCGTAGAGGAAAAGGAATATTCGGTTATATAGAGGGTAAGAAAGTATGTGCTTAATATATTCTGCAACTTAATAATGCGATAGGGTTCTTTATCGTTTCGTCAGTTTTGTAGGAGTTATATAGCTGTTACAAAACTCAATTGAAATCAATGAATCATTCACTTTTTTTTACCCAAATAACAACCTCAAATAATGTTTGACAAAGTTAATGTCCTTTATTAAAAATGTGATCTTACCATCCGATTATATATTCTGCAAGTTAGATATCATACCACGTAAAGGATTGACTCGTTTGAATAAGTATACCTATGTAAGTAGGTATTTACTGACCAAACTAGAGACGTGAACTGCAACGCGTGACGGACCATGCGTTGCGTTTCGGATCCGAGGCAGTCAAGCAAACTTAAGATGCTCCAGATACAATTCATCAGTGAAAATCCATTCTGTCAGTTATCTGAGAAAACGAGCCCATTCGTCAAACGTAAAAATGTAATCACTCTTTCACAGTGGCCAAGCACGATTTTTGGCGTGAGTGATGCGTCTCGCGGGCCGAGTCCTGTGACGGATGTCTTGATTACATTCCTGCGACTCAAGAGTGCGTCTGACGAATGACCACTTCTTTTATTGCCTGCTCTAACCGCCGGCAATAAATAAAGCGGCATTACCCCGGTACATGGCCCGGCTTGTGACAAAACACCCCATGTCGCAGCGATTCCCTCGTGAAATTTCCGGTATAAATTATGGTTGCAGGAACAAAGCAGATTGAACGTTTTGGAATCACGGCTTTATGATCGATATAATGCTCGTACGAAAAAGAAAGGCAAAATAATAGGAAAATAATGGTGAATAAACTACTCATATGGGAAGGAAAAATACTTAAATGCATCAAATTGACGTTAGAGAAGTAGAGCCTCGAAGATATTTTTTTTTATACTTTATGATATGCTTTTATATCCATCAGGGGATATTTTGGCTGAAATGATGATGATAGTGGCTGATGGGGGACTGACTTCTAAAGTCACCTCAAAGGCAAGCAAACCTCAACATCTGCTTTGAAGTAGGTACATAGTTATTCCTAGACAAAACGGATCTCGACGCAGCTCTATTGATTTAAGTGATTAAGTTATTCAAAATGTAAAGCTCTTGCTGTGAGACGCCTTGCAAGTAGAGTAGATACCCTGCAGCAAGTTGTAGATACGTATGTATGTAGGTACGTCTGCGACTCGTTAGGTAATAAACGATTTATGAGGATTGCTGCCGGTGAAACTTTCATTATGTTACGTTCATTGTGATCCAACCCCTAAGGATGAGGGAACCACAAAATAAGGAGACTACAGGAACTCTGTAAGTACCTTCATACGATGCACACTCAATCAAACCTGTCACAGACTAGGTACCTACTTAGTAGCAAAACCTATTGTATTATGCCTTGTTATAACTATTAGCGCGCCCTCTAGACCGACTTCAAAGCACATATTTCTGCGTGAATTGAATACGCACAATTAAGCAAAAAAAACTGCTCTTTAGAAATTGCACAACTCCTATCAGGATTTATCGCTATGCTGGTAAAAAAGGAAAGTACTTATATTACGTAATTTAAGTAATTTCTCCAAAAAATATCACAATAATTATTTAGTTGACACACATGGATTCGACCGTAGCATGTTGGAGACAGGCGCTTGATGTGGTGATGGTGGTAAAAATTAAATACTTCCATAAATAACATGAATGAGTTATCATCTTCGCTTTTATTATTTTGCGGCGAACCCTTTTGACTTGAGCGGTAGGAGCGCCCTTTATATTCCAAGAAAGTTCGGTCATGAGAAAATGTACCAACGATATTAAATAGCAAAGAAAAATGGTGACCAAATGGATTTTCCTTACCGTCGTCATACAGACGACTTTATTATTGCCGTCTTTGATTTACATATTTTTTATCGATGAATGAAGTTTTGGTAAAGGTAGAATATATATACCTACTTAGATACTTATTTATTAGGTAGATATAAAGTCGAAGAGATTGTTTGAACTTGGTCCTATTTTTGCAAATGGTTATAAGCGTAAGTTAGTACTTATATGCGAAGACCCATACACACACAACATACAGTCGTCGGCACATTCATTAAAATATCGACGCTAAACATCGTGGCATACAGGTCCGTCCATGCAATGATGCAGGGTACATAACTTGTCAATCTTGGCATGCAGTTGACTGCACCAAGTATTAAGAAATGCGTAGGTAAGGTGAGCGTTAGTAGCGAAATCGACTGCTGGTTGCTTTGGCTGGTTGTATGAAATATTTGGTAGCAGCTGCAGCTTCGGTTCCAGTACAATCTACCTTACTCACTAATCCGTAGTTCCGTCAATAAAGGGAATCCAATTAAGTATACTCCTAACGTTAGGTAATTTATGTCCAGTTGACCGCCAACCTTTGTACACAAATGTAATCGGCCGTTGAGCCCATTGCCGCTGGCCGGCGTCCAGCAGACAACGCTCAGGATACGTTTGGCATCATACCAATATCAGGATTATCTGGTTCTGCAGCCATTAGCTAACTTGAGATTTAATGGGCTTATATAAGGTATGTCTGTCAAATTACGCCTAAAAGCTAATTACGCCTAAGTTCTGGAATCCCATTTAAATGTTTCATAAAAATAAATCTTATGCCCCACACATTGAGGTGATTGTGTCTCGTTGCGCTTGCGAACCTCGCCCGCGACCCCGCACATACCGCGAACTAGTAGTGGAGTGACGTTCGGCGCGAGTGGCCGTCGCGCAATTTTTGTCAACGAACAGCGGATAGTTTTCGGTAAGATTTCATTATTTTCGTAGATTATTCTCTAAAATGTTGCGTTTATTATTTTAAATAACTATTTGTTAATCTATATTCAATTTGTTATTCATACCATATCGGTGGTATTTATTTTTATGTAACTTTCCTTAGAACTGGAAGCGACCGCTAATTACGCCTAGGCGTATTTACACTCACCAAATGCTATTGTAGGCGGAATAACCTTACCCATAGGCGTAATTTACATTGTGAATAGGGTTTCTTTGCCTTGCAATCTAGTGAATTATTAAAGCCTAAATTTATTATCTGAATAAAACCATTTAATAATATTGAGCCCAAAAAATGTGAATTTTAACCACTTTTTCACACGTTGACCATAAATTGTAAGTGTACATGTGAGTTTCTTTATTCCACCATAACTTCTGAACGGCTTAACCATTTTATTTGTGTGCGGTATTGTTCGAATCTTTATGCCCCTTATGTGACAAAGCGTTTTTTTTTTTGCAGAGCTGATGTTATTTTATTATTGTTTTAATTTATGTTACAGGTTCCCAATATGTCTGAAAAGAAAAACGTAATGCATGGACACAAAGCGACTTAGAAGCAGCTGTCACTGCTGTTCGAACAGGCTCGTTATCTTCATACAAAGCGTCTGAATTATATAAAATTCCGCGATGGACACTGAGAGATTATTTGAAGAGCGGGAAATCCAAACTTAATTTAGGACGAAAGACAGTTTTAACAAAAGAACAAGAAAAAGATTTTGTGAAGAGAATCATTAGATTTTCAGAATTGGGTATCCCTTTAACACCAAAAATGATTCGTAAACAAGTATTTGTTTTCTGTGAGAGGTACAATATTTCCAATAACTTTAATAAGCAATCACGCCTTGCTGGCCAAGATTGGCTTAAGCTGTTTTTGAGAAGAAATAGTGAAGTAGCAAAACGTAAAGCCCAATTTTTAAATCAAGCTAGGGGCCAAAAACTAAACAAATCCATCGTATCACATCATTTTAAAGAAATTAAAGAGCTATACGATGAACTTGGTATACACTACAATCCCGAGAGACTGTATAATATGGACGAAAAGGGGTGCCGCTTAACAATACATAAACAACCAACCGTTATTACAAAAAAAGGAGCAAAGAGAGTTCACATTCAAGCATCAGAACATGGTGAAAATGTCACAATTGTGGGCTGTGCAAATGCCGTGGGGAACCCTATACCACCAATGATAATATTTAAAGGAGTTAGAAGAAATCCTGAGTTTGAAAAAATCTACCACCAGGCACAATTGTAAGGATGGCACCAAAAGGTAGCATGACGACAGAATTGTTCATTGAATTCTTGAGACATTTCGCTAAACATAAGACTGCGGGAAACTGCCTCTTGGTCTTTGACGGGGCAAAATGTCACTTAGATTTCAGAA
Organism: Ephestia elutella; assembly: GCA_018467065.1. NCBI lineage: Eukaryota > Metazoa > Arthropoda > Insecta > Lepidoptera > Pyralidae > Ephestia > Ephestia elutella. The sequence continues at coordinate 7,680,235 of CM031572.1, forward strand.
TTGCCGAAGAAGCTGACATTCTTGGGATCACTTTATACTGTCTTCCGTCTAATACCACCCACGAGTTGCAACCTCTTGACAAGTCTTGTTATAAACCTTTTGAGACTTACTGGGACCAAGAGGTCTTGCAACATTTTTACAATACCCATGCTCAAAAATTGACGCGCCCCGAGTTCAATAAGATTTTATCAAAAATTTGGTCTAAATGCATGTCACATGAGAACATCACAAGCGGCTTTCGAGCTACAGGATTGTACCCTTTCAATCCAGATATTTTACCTGAAACTGCATTTGCACCATCCGTTTTAACTGAACAGCAAGTACCTCAAAACGAAGACGAAGTTGAATCTCACGCTTCTTCACCAATAGCAATTGACTTTGAAGAGCTGCAAATGTCTGAAAATGTAGCAGAAAATATTCCATCCACGTCAGCGGCCTCATTTGAAACAGGCTTGCATTGTACAAAGAGGCTTGTGTGTTATAGTTCGTCCTCAGACGAGACATTTTGTGAAGATGCTTCTGATGATGCCGCTATATTGAAAATGTTACCACCCAAAGTATTTACCCCACCACGAACGATGCCTGAGCAACCTGAGTCAATAGTAACTACAACAAAACCTGTATCACAAGATGTTACTCCACCTAGCGTCCTTACTGTTCGACCTACCCAAACAGCTATGTTGGGGTCACCAATAGTTAGACCTTCCACAAGTACTTCCCGACCTGCAAAAACGTTCTCATGCAGTTCTACAGATGCATCTGATGAAGAGGATGTTTCGGAAATTATGAGCCGTTTCATTACAAGACCACTGATACATCAACCTCCACTCTATTCATCAGACAGTGAATTGGAGGATGATGTTCCGTTGGCAAAGTTATCGAAAAAATCTCAATTTGAACTATTTATGCCTACCCCGAATTATGCAGTCACCAAAAAGAGACCTCGCCGCAAGGTTTTAAACTATAAAGGCCAAAGAGTTTCAAAAGATTTATTTAACGATGCCAAAGATTTGAAGAAAGAAAAAGCTCTAAAAACCAAAACAAATTACAAAATTGAAAAAATCAAGGAAAGAGATGAAAAAGGAAAAGATGTCTATACTAAAAAAGAAAATGGGAGCAGAAGAACAAAAACAGAGTAGGACAAAAAAGAATCAAAAAGTAAAAGGACATAACACGAGAACCAAAAATAGGGACACAGATGAAAAAAGTAAACAAAAAGGTAAAGAGAATAGAGAAAACTGGTACTGCTATGCTTGTCATGAGGATCGTATTGAAGATATGAGACCATGTGTAAATTGCCAAAAATGGTACCACGAGGAATGCGTAGGGTTGACTAAAAAAGACTTGGATGTCTTTAATTGTCCTGATGGCTGTGACTAAAAATTATTTTATAATATGTACCTATATTTAAATGAAATTTCATGGGCGTAATTACCCAACTGAGTTGAATAACGCCTACCACAGATTTTTTTATAAAAATGTTTTTTTATTGAAAGAGTACATTCTAAGATAGTTTTATTGATCTTCTTTCATGTGCCATGGGTAAATGATACGGGTTAACGTTATTACCTTAGTTATTAAGTATATTAGTTAGTCAAAGATAAAACTGTAAAACACGTATAAAAAAATTAAAAGACTGATTATAATGAAAGTACTATGATGACTGATTCTATTTGTGATTAATAAAAAAGTTAGATTATGATTAGGAAGAAAAGATTACAAAAAATGTAAGGCAGGCGAAATTAAGCCGAAGTAGGTTAATTCCGCCAAAAGCTCTGTGTTTTATATTGTTGATTTTTTTGGGTTTGTGCTATATATGTTTTTAATTTTGTATGTTTATTTAATTAAGCATTAAACAAAGTTTTCTATCACATAGTCTTTAATTTATTATCTTCATAATTACACAGACAAGGGAGATTAAACGTTAGGTAGGCGGAATTCGACAGACATACCTTACTTCGGTATGAATAAGAAAATAGTTCTGGATTCTACTCATTGTAGGTCCTTAGTTGCATCGAATGACCCCTAGATGGAGGATCGTAGAAATACCTACATAGCTAAAAAAAAATGCGATGTATAACACATAGGTCCGTATCCGTACCTACCTATACATACAAAGCAGGAAGTAAGTAAGTACTCAAAAATATGTATTACTAGCATTCGCCCGCGTGAATTTCCCACGCGAACAGTGATGAAATTCCCGGGGTGAAAGGTATGTCCTTCTCCGTACTCCCAGCTATGTGTATGCGAAATTTCAGGAAGATTGGTTCAGTAGATACTTAAAGCGTGAAGAGGTAACAAACAAACTCACTTTCGCATTTATAATATTAGTTAGGATACCTACCTTACCTAGGTACCTACTAATTGAAAGGTTCAAATAATAGAGAACCCTAATCGGAGAAAGACCAAACAGACGGTCTTGAAGATTATGAAGGTGAAGGAAATACTTGGGAAATGGGTAGCATTCTGTATATATTTCACATTCTGTCTCGTAGATACCCAACCCAAACGCTCAGTTATTCTTTATTACCTATAGGTAGGTAGTACGTACATCACTACATCACTATCATCACTACATTATTAGTGACATAGTATAAAACAAAGTCGCTTTCTCTGTCCCTATGTCCCTTTGTATGCTTAAATCTTTGAAACTACGCAACGGATTTTGATGCGGTTATTTTTAATAGATAGAGTGATTCAAGAGGAAGGTTTTAGTATATAATTTGTTTAGGTTTTGTGTAAATTAGTTGAAATATGACGATAATTGTTAAGGAAGTCGGAAAAAATTTAGCCGCCCGGCAGCTTTCATCGAAAACGCTGTCCAATCCCCAAGAGATGTATCAAAACCATATATGGAGGAATTGTGTATCTATAATAGGTCTACAAAAAAGTCCGCGATAGCATATATCTAGCTTTTATATTTCAGCCACAATAACCACTTTTGTGTTTTAAAAATAATTAAAATCCTTAGGTGTTTTTTAACTGGTGATAATAACCACAGTTTATTGATCCTTATCAAATTAAACAAGTCTATCATCACACGTACTTAATATATTTAATATTTGCTTTTTACTGCATGTATTTTGGATCAATAGTTTACGAAATACTTACTACGAGTTATCCAATGCGCCGCGTAACAAGTATACAAGTACTGCGGGCGCATTTTCGTATCTATTTATTTTATGAGGTAATAATGTAAATATCATATTCATTCGCATATTATCTCACATTATAGCTCTAACTAAAAGACCAACTAATTTCAAAAACAAACTTAACTTTGTAGTTAGATCCCAAGGATTCATACTGCATCGAGCGCAAAAATAAGTTTGTAACGCTTTATTTTAGACTTACAACAACATATTTACAACTTTCAGATTTTTATTACTATACAAGTACTATTGGACCCTGTTGGACCTTGCTTATTGTCAAATTACATAACGGGAAGTACCCAATAGCTTTTGATTGCTGCCTGAAATCGCAAATTCGCAACATTTACAGTAATATCTCCTGATCGCGTTGACGTATAATTTTGATTAATTTTTTTGCTGAAAGAGACCGTGGATCCGAATATTTGGTATTAATTTCAACTTGATACCTTTAAGCGTACCTGAGAAAAAAAGTTTGACAGACAGACGGACAGTCTGACAACAAAGTGATCTTATATGGGTTCCATTTTTGCCTTTTGAAGCACGGAACCCTAAAAACCGGCCAAGTGCGAGTCAAGCTCGCGCATCGAGGGTTCCGTACACACAAAGCACATTATAGCTCTAACAGTGTTTACGACTTTGCGCCGCGTCGGCACAGAATACATAATAGTATAGCGTCGGTCTAAGCGGGGCGCGGCGCGGGAGTCTAAGCGGCGGGCGGGGCGAAAATCAAAGCACGCCACGTACTCTCAGTAGCGGCAGTAGCGGTTAGCGGAGCGGTTTAGGTGGACGTATTCAGAGTCGGAAATCATGTTGCTATACAAATTATCACTTTTTGTTTTGAAAGTAGGAATTTTTTAACATTATATTCTCGACATCAGCAAGGAAGTGCACGAACTAAAGAAAAATAGATACCTTCGCGGCGAATTTCGTAATTTATACCAAGATTACAGGAAACATCCGAATAAGTTTTATGACTACACTAGAATGAGTGTGGAAACGTTTGACTACATTCTACAGCACAAAGGCGGATCCAGGATTTTTTTCTGGGAGGGCACAAGGACAGTGGCGGACTATGCATGTTGGGGGGGCGGGGGTGCAACAAATCGACATCCGCCCTGACGCTGTTGCCGCCCGCCTGCCGGGGGGGGATCTTTCGACTTTTGTTACAACAACATATTTACAACTTTCAGATTTAATCCTGTATAAGTACTGTTAGAGAGAGAGAGAGAAGTACTGTTAGACCTTGCTTTTTGCCAAATTTCATAATTTTAGGTTAAGGGGGGTTAGGCGGTCAGCGAAAATTCATATGAAGCGGCTGAGGCGGGGGACGTCCCGGTTGCGCGCCATTTACATTTTTATCAAAAACTTAATAGAAATGTTCAGTTTTTCAAAAATTTAAATCAGTCACGAAATCGAAAAGGTAAAATACCTTTGTGTTGGTGATTTTAAAACATTTTTTATTATAAAACACGGATGTTATCTGTATTCATATGAAATTTTAGAGGTAACTTCAGGATTTTTTCTATCGAGCAAAATTTTTCCCATCGTGTTTTGGAAACAGTCCTCCCTTTAAACATACGTTCTACAATACATATCAGAAATTTCAGGGCGAAAACTCTTCAATTCTTTAAACAGCAGCTTATAGAAAACAGCCAATATTGCCGTTTTCACTTACTGAGAGCCCTTAACGGGAAGTACTCCATAGGTTTTTAATTGCTGTCTGAAATCGCTATTATGCGACAATTCGCAACGTTTATGGACTTTTTTACTGAAAGAGACCACGGTCTCTTTCATCGGATCCACGGATCCGAGTAGGTATTCGATATCAATTTCATACCTTTAAGCAAAGATTTAAATCGGCCTTTAAGCGTTCCTGAAAAAAAAAGTTTGACAGACAGACGGACAACAAAGTGATCTTATAACGTACGGAACCCTAAAAACAAATATATTGTCCACCCGAGCGAAGCCGGGGCGGGCCGCTAGTAATATATAAATCTATGAATAGTGGATTATATATAGGTACCTAAATTACTCCAACGGGTGCTATTGCTTCTTCTATGCAACAGTGCTTGCCTTGTTGGGTGAGATACTATTTCTACCTAATTTTTCTATTCCTATGATTCAAAAATTACCAAATACTAAATAAACTACTATGTGAATGTGATAAACATCCTGAAGGTTTTTTTCAAGAAGATAACTGGCAAAATTTCAAATTTTACTGCCTTGTAAATTTCGAAGCTCTGCCGTGCAATATTTGGTTTAAAATAAATTATTGTAATAATTATTAATAAAATGGGTAGGGTAGGTATTATCATGGTGTCAGTCCAATTTTGAAATATATCTAGAAAATAATATTGGCTTGGCTACACATATGTATTTGTGTGGTGTGTGCGCTTTCAAAAAATATAACTGTCACTGTCACTAATTCGCGGGCTTTCCGACTTCAAACTAAACGTCATAACAAAAAATGAAGTTACGAAAAATTTGCGAATTGAATTTCTTTCTTGTGCATTTATTTTGAAGTGAATTGTTATCATTTACCCAATATTTAGTGATACCTACCTAAATTCATAATAATCTTATATCAGTGTTTGAATTGAATCAATTGAGAATGTAAAACAGTTGTAAATCTACATTATGTCGTCGCTTCTATCGGCTGAGTTATCAGCAACTTGCAATGCTTTAGGAACTTTCGATAAAAGAACAGGAAAGTACTTAATAGATGAATTTACACTAAATACTGTTAAAGATTTAGTGAGATACTTACGACGTGATGGGGAGGATCATGAAATACGCCGACATTTCGGTCAGACAAAAGTACTACAAACGGATCTTCTTCCTATGCTGATAGATCATTGGGAAAATACGGAATTATTTGATGTGACTTTAAGGTATGTAAACTACAGGACTCCAGTCATACAGTGTAAAGCAATAATCTTTTTATTTTCAATTTAGATTTAGACGTAAGTATTACTACTAACATTTTTTTTTAAATTATGTTAATTATTTACAGACTACTAGTGAATCTTACAAATCCTGCACTTTTATTGTATCGTGAGGAAATACCTGTTGAACGCACTGCCCGACACAACTACCTGCTAATATTATCACACCTACAATCCTATAAGGAGGAAGCGTTCACTAAAGTTGAAACATGGTCTCTTTTTGCTAAAAAGCTTGCAAAGATATTAGAAATTGTAAGTAAAACTTATTTGATAGCTAATTAATTAAATATTTATTTTTGGATTTTTGAGCATCTCAGATGCAATTAGTACTAAAGTACTTTCATATAGAAATTAGATATGGTGAAAAAATTCCATGCGAGAGCAAGGTCGTATAAAGACCTAGTTGCTGGTTCAAGTCCTGCTTGCATGGAATTTTTTCACCATATCTAATTTCTATATGAAAATACTTTAATTAATTATATATTATTTATTCTATTTGTAGGGGTAATCTTGGGAACTACTGAACTGATTTCAAAAATTCTTTCACCAATAGGAAGCTAAATCATGCCTGAGTGACATAGGCTACAATTTATGTGTGAACCTCCCGTGCAAAGCCAGGGCAGGGCGGGGCTTTAATTATCTGCTTGCTTGAATGATTCAAAAACAATAATAAATTAACATTCAGTTTTCATCAATTGACCATTAAGTGATTTTTGGTTATTGGCACATTATGTTTGATCTAACAAGTGATACTGTATCCTATACTTTTTTACTTTAATATTTTTTTACCTTGTGTTAAAAATTTTTAACAGCACTCTTAAATAATATATCACAAACACATTGAGTAATAATACCTATGTCTCAAAATTTCCAAGTAAATGATTAATTTAATACTTTAAGGACTGGAGCGAACGTGATGAAGACACAGGATTGGTAATAGAAAGAATTTTGATCCTCATTAGGAATGTGCTGCATGCACCAGCTGATCTTGACAAAGAGAGAAGGCCAGATAACGATGCGAGTATTCATGACCAGGTCAGTGCAGTTGATACTAACTTTGTAGCATAACTTAGCATATAGAACAATTTCAGTATAGCTGGCTAGAATTGATAAAAAAAAAAATTTAAATAGTTTATCCCTCCTTATATGTCTTAAAAGAAAATTATTCAATCTACTTCTCATATGTTTAAAAAAAAATTATTCAAACTAGGTATGTATTTGTATATAAGTGTGAGAATCCTGATGGCTATGTGTGATGACATCAGTATCCTAGTACTAGGAGGTCTGGGTGTGATCCGTGCATAGTATTTTTTTTTGTAAACAAGTTGATCACATATTGTGCTCTTTAAAAAATTGAAATAGCCTTTTTTAAATTGTCTCATTGAATAGTAGCTATATATTTATGTTTATAAGTTTGGATAGTTTATTTTATGAAAATGTACTTGTTTAACTTACACTCGGACTAAGATTCTATTGTTATTCTAGGTCCTATGGGCATTAAATCAATCTGGTATCTTAGACATTATCCTGTACATGTCTTCAGAAAATGAGAAACAATATTTTATGCATATTCTGGAGATCATATCTCATTTACTGCGGGAACAGAATCCCTCGAGTTTAGCTGATGCAGCTTTACAAAGGAGTGTTGATGAGAAACTGAGAGACGAACAGGAACTGCTCTCAATCAGAACTACAGAAAATAGGGATAGACTTAATAAAGTGAAACAATATTCAGCAACAAGGTACAATTTTTTTTATCTTTTTGATATGTAGGTATGATTTGATGTCACAAAAGTTCATTTTTTTTTCTTATGTTAATTTGTAGACATTCGCGTTTTGGTGGCACATATGTAGTTCAAAATATGAAGTCTATATCTGATAATGAATTGATATGTTTGAAACCACTTAACAAAATAGCCAATTTGGATTTCAATGGCAGTAAGAAGTCCAAATATGTCAAACCAAAAAATAGAAGGCCGGTAGAAAGTGGTACACTCGAAAGAAGATCAGCATTTGCTGTCAGGTAAATATTTCAAAATTATACCAACTGTATGTTCTATTTTAACACGACTGACCAAAAAAGCAGTGTTATGTTTTCAGGGTTCATGTATGTAACTTGCTTTATTCCACCATAAGTCCTGAACGGCTTAACAGATTTTGATGTGAGAGGTATTGTTAGATTCCTTGCATTCCTCCAATTGACATAGGATATGTCAGTCGTGTTTTTTATTTTTGAATAAATTAGCTTGTTATATATTTTTGTATTATTATTTTATAACAGTAGTAACGTGAATTCTTCTTCATTCGATCAAATTTTATTTTATCAAATTATTACAACTCACACTACAAATTTAAGTAAAAAACAGTTACAACTTTATAATTGGACATTAATATAAAGTCAATTTTACTAATCAAGATTTAATATTCCAGATTATTCCTGAAAGAGTTTTGTATAGAATTCCTAAATAGCTCCTACAATCCACTGATGCATTATGTCAAAGATGTCTTAGTCAGGGCCAAGGCGCAGCAGAATGATGAGTCCTACTACTTGTGGGCTGTCAAGTTCTTTATGGAGTTCAATAGAGGCCACAACTTCCAAGTGGGCCTTGTCAGGTAATAATACACTACCAGGATAACTGCTGAATTGAAATTTGAAAATTTGCAGACAGGTTTTTTTTATACAGCACTAGCTTTTGCCCGCGTCTTCGCCCGCGTGAATTTCTCACGGGAACAGTGCTTTTTCCCTGGATTAAAGGTACCCTATGTCCTTCTCAGTACTTCTAAGTGTATGCGAAATTTCAGGAAGATTGGTTCAGTAGATAAAGCATAAACTAACTCACTTTCGCATTTATAATATTAGTTAGGAAGTTAGGATAAATGAGAAAAGAATTTTGAAATTCCACACCTAATGTGAAATAAATTAAAAAAAAAAAATAGTGTTTATTTTTTATTTTATTATCTATTTATATATGGGAATTCGCTATCCAAGTATTTTCCATTCAGTTTATTTAATAAAAGAATATTTTTAGAATTTGTCTTTAGTTCAACATAATTTTATTTTGTAGTGAAACCATGTCAGTGTCAATGTTCCACTATGTTCAACAACAAATGGAGAAGTACTATGATATGATCAAAGTTGAAAAGAAGAAGTTCTCTACTTGGGTCCGCCGACTCCACTTATCTCTTAAAGCTTACAAAGAGCTGCTAAATACATTATTAGCTATGGAAAAAAGCAATGATCCGAGTGTCAAAGAATCCGCAAAAGTATTGAAAAGTAATATATTTTATGTTCTAGAATATAGGGAATTCATTCTCAGTATATTTTTAAACTATGACGAAAATAAAATGCCAAGGTAAATATATACACAAACGTTTGTTAAAAGGTATTTTTAATAAACTTCAGTGCTGCCATCTTTAATTTGTTTTTATTTTTTAGATCTTATTTAGTGGACTTGGTTGAAACAGTCCATTTATTTTTAAAGATGTTGGAGCACTACTGTAAGAAAACAGGATTAGTTGTACAGAAAAAAGTCCGAAAGAAGAAATCTAAAAGTAAGTATTGATTATTCCTCTCCTCAACAAATCATTATTTGGTTGTTATGTTATTATTTATTTATTTTATTTATTAGGAAAACTAGGACATTTCAAACAAAGACAAAATAACAACAATATTAGCAACAGTAAGCCACTTAAAAGTTTTCGCAACTAGAACCATATTGGTTATATACAGTCGGAAGAAACTAAATTAACTACAAAGGCAAAACAAAAAAAAAATCCTAAAGAAGAAAAAATAAAAAGACAAATACAGACGTTCTCAAAAAAAAAAAAAATAAGAAACGGTAAGAATTCAAAAACAGTGCAAGTCGAAGATGCAATCGTTTTTTTCCATTGTTCGTTAATAATAATATTAACATAATAATAAAAAAGAAGAACAATAACAATGTTGTGTAATAAATTTTGTTGTTTAATTAATTAAAGATGGCGTCAGAGGTTCATATTTCACACAAAACCCATGTTTAATTTTCATTTTGACTTTTTAAAACATAGATATATTCTCTGTACCTACGATTTTATTTATGTTAACCTAATCAGAACAAATGCCGTCATCATCATCTCGAGTCGAAATGGCAAAAAATTGATTTTATTTGACTAGTATTTGGCCTCATTCAGGTCCTCCAACGTACAGGAGGAAGGATAGTTGGGGCATGTTAAAAGATGAGCCATGGATTGGTCGGCTCCACAATCGCAAACAAAAGCTGTACAAATCTACGTCTTTAGCGGTTTGCGATGGCTGACCCTCGCGTCAACTCGTGAACGGGTGTTGCCAGGGGGAACTGGTCTGCTCGATTCTGATTCGAATTTTATTTTTATTTTTTGTTCTTAACCATTTCATTGTGGTTACTCGATCACAAACATAACATGTTTTATTATATTATATTTGTTTCTTATATTTTATTTTCATTTTGACTGTACACAATCTGGTGTATGTATAAAGTCAACAAATAGAAGGTTATTGGGCATGTCAGGCGACCAAGACTGTTTCATGAGTTTCTTTCGGCATTTCTTCTCAGCAGTGGTCGTTCCGAAATGCTAGTAGTTTGTAGCTTTGAGACATATATATTATGATTAAATAATTCGTTTTTGACATGAAAAAGGTCTAGTTTCAATAAAGAAGGTCAAGTTTCAATAAAGAATTTTTGATTTTGATTTTTTCATTTCAAATCTTATCTTGAAAGTATCTGACTAGTCTTGTTGGAAACTTCCCTGCCAGAGCAAAAGCCGCGTAAGTCTACCACTGTAGCAGCCAAGCCAGTGGTAGAAATCCCTCCGTGGGAAGAAGTGCGGCCTCAGCTGGCCACGGTACTATGCGCCGGCGTCGACGAACACCCGCCGCCCTTCGACGCCGCCTCCGACGTCCCCATAGACCAGCAGAAGTGAGTGTTTATGGCATAGAGTTAGAATTTTTTTTTTCTTAGAGACAGACAGCTGAGGAAGCGGGATGTCAGATAGGTATGATTTTTGCCTATGTTGGCGAAGGACAGGTAATATCTTCAGTGAGGCTAATTTTTGTCAAGTTTGACATTTTTGGTGTGTTTTGGTTCCCTAGAATTTATGAACAATCTGTAAAACAAATTGAATGCTGAACACACTATTATGAACGTTTTTGAGCTTCATAATAATCTTCAGGGTCGTTGATAAAATATATACTTAATTTATTGGTAAACATAAGAGCCTGGACGGGTCTATGTTGTTTTATATTATCCATACTAATATTATAAATGCGAAAGTTTGGATGTGAGTTTGTGAGGATGTTTGTTACTCAATCACGCAAAATCTACTGGACGGATTTCGATGAAATTTGGTACAGAGGTAGATAATGACCTGGAATAGCACATAGGCTACTTTTTATCCCGGGAAAAAGCACTGTTCCCGTGGGAAATTCACGCGGGCGAAGCCGCGGGCAAAAGCTAGTATTAAATATATTTTAGATATAGGTATTATTTATCTTTACAATATTAGACGATAAGTGATTTACATAAACTGAGTCAAGAATGATATCAAAATGCAGAATCGAATGTGTATGAATACAGTTTAAAATTTATGACAGGTGAAATAAGTATGTATGTGCCAGCGCACGCATAAATGGATCCAAAGAGGATGAACGCGTCGCCGCGTTACAATTTGACAATCAAGTTTGTACAAAAAAAATCTATTAAAGAATGTTTTTTTTTTCTATGTCTATGGTTTATGGTTATGCTTGTGCTGTGACGATATAGTGTTTGTGAGTTGTGACTGTGGTAGAAGTGCGTCCTCAGCTGGCCACGGTATTATGCGCCGGCGTCGACGAACACCCGCCGCCTCCGACGTCCCCATAGACCAACATAAGTAAGTATTCATGAGTGATGCTTGAAGCAGTGGTGGTCAAGTGGTAATGGCACCCGCCTGAGGTCGGTTAAGACCTGGGTTCAAATCCTACCTGTGTCACATGAGTTTGTAGACCTGGTGGTCTTGGACCTGCGTCCGGTGAAGGTAAACATCGTGAGGAAATCTGCACATTGGCTGACTGTTTAGTTTACTAGTGTGTTTACGGCTACTTCACTAGATGGCGGTAGTCGTAAAAGTCATGTCAGATGCCTTTAGGCGACTTGGATAAAATCTGACACTCGATAAGAAGAAGTAATGAAAGTGTTCGTGAGTCGAGTCTTTGGTAGAAATGCGTCCTCAGCTGCCCTTCGACGCCGCCTCCGACGTCCCCATAGACCAACAGAAGTGAGTGATTATGGTTATGCTTGTGTTGTGCCAATGTAAGTGTTTGTGAGTCGAGTCTGTGGTAGGTGCTTGCGTTGGATTCGCACCGAAGCAGAACCCTGGGGAACAACTACTTTGTATATATTTTATAAAAATTTACATTAGTACTAGCTTTTGCCCGCGGCTTTGCCCGCGTCAATTTCCTACGGGAACAGTGCTTTTTCCAGGGATGAAAGGCAACCTCAGTAATTCTATGTGTATGCGAAATTTCAGGTAGATTGGTTCAGTAGATAAAGCGTGAAGAGGTTACCAACGAACAGACTCACTTTCGCATTTATAATATAAGTTAGGATTTAGGATTATGTACTCGGAGTAAGTGGGACTGTGGACATAAGAGCTATTTTAAAAAAGTTTGGATCCCTAATGCCGAGGTATTAAGCGTTAATTTGCTATGAATTTTGGGGAGGTCTATACGCTGTTAACTGATTATTATTAAATAATAATTATACTTCTAATACCTACTTGCACCTATTTCTAAAATAATTCATTACATTTCTACAGGGAAGACTGCATGAAAAATATTCAGAAGTTAATGCGCGGTTATAAATTCGAAGACGCTGTTGGAATGTTCAGAGCTGCAAGGTTGTACCTATATTCTTTTTATTTTCCAAATTGAATTTTATTCCCTAGATCATACGGTTAATTTTTGATTTTGTTTTATCAGGGAGGTATGGCCTGAAGAAGGAATTTTTGGCGTAAGTGGTATTGCGGAAGATGAAGAGCTTGACATGTTAGAAACAATCTATAACACCGATTTGGGAGTAGAAATCACTGGTGAATTACATTTTACTCATTCATATCTTTTATTTCGCTGAAAATGTATATCCTGTAGATCACTTTTTTAATCCCGAATCCGTTGTATGTATAATTTATTGTTTTTCTATAAACAGTTGCCTTGAAGTGTGTATAAAATGCATTAACGAAATGTTATTTAGCATTCAAAGATCAGATAAAACTTTCTTAGTTTGTATGCTACGCTTCGCACACGTATCATTAAACTTTACTTTTTTTCTTTTATGCCAGCTCCGGAAGAAGAAACAAATGAAAACGAAGAAAATACTGATTATGATGACGAAGGTAATTCATGTGAAATGTACTTAAATTCTACAACTTAAATATCACTAACGTTTTTTTTTGATAATTTTATTTTTATTCCAGAGGAAGAAGAAGAGGAAAGGTCAACAGCTATCGAAGAAACAGATTTTGACTTCAAAGATTTTGCTTTAAGGTGACTAAAGATTTCTATGATAAATCTCAATTTTAGCTTCTGATATTGCAATATTAAACCATATTTAAAATCCTTCTATCCACTTCCTGGCACAGATAAATAAAAATAGATAATTCTTATATGAACTGTCATCAGTTCATATAAGAATTATCTATTTTTATTAAACGATAAGTATACGATTATTTTATTATGTGCATAAAACAACTTTATGTCTGTGCCAGGAAGTGGATAGAAGGATTTTAAATATGGTTTAATATTGCAATATCAGAAGCTAAAATTGAGGACTTAAGTAAATATTAATACCAAAATGTCGGGTTTAAACTCGATCGATATGTTTTAAGCGCAAAGTCATTTTGTATCCTTTCTGAAGCGAATATTATACCATATTTCGAATACCTATATTCATTTTCAGAGGACATTTGGTATCAATTTAAAATCCTAGGAAATTTATTGGAATATTACTCAAAGCTCGACGCAGATGGCGGTACAACAAACCCGTTGCCATGATGTACTCACTATTCATTGTCATGCTATGAAAGAATTGTCAAAATAATCTGTGTACTTCATATACTCTGGTCACACGCGAATTCCGCGCCGCGTGCGAAACTTGTATATGAGCGTCTCGCTCACTCCTAGAGCAACTCTAAGTCTCTCTCGCTCTAATTTCGCACGCGGCTCTAAATTCGCGTAGGTTTCACCAGAGCTTTATGCTTTCCACTGGCGTCATAATATCGCAGTATTATTCCCTATTGCGGCCCTCCTTCAAAAGGTATATATTAGAAGCACCCATAACCGGCTAACATGTATGAGTAGAGTGATGAGTGCAGAGAAAGCAAGAGATATTTGTAAGGATCGTAGCAAGTGGAAATCGCTAGTCTCTGCCTACCCTCACGGCAAAAGGCGTAATAATATGTATATGTAAACTCCGTTTTTTCCTACTTGTCATATTATATAAACAATCTTACCATGTCTTTTTATGGTTTTACAACAATATAAATTAAAATAGACTTTTTAGAAAATCACTTTCGTGGTTATTAAATGTTTTACTTTAGAATGTTTAGGTTTGAACTAATATTTGATTTATTTTCAACGAAATTCTATAAAAAGTACTGTGAAGATTGTTTATATAATAGGACAAGTAAGGAATAACGGAGTTTATGTATTCTCTATTTGCTAATTTGTCTAGGTTTTGCCACCCGAGAGTTGTAAGCGCATGTGTATACATTTTGGAGCGTTACGACAAAAATTTGCCACACACTAACCACTGCGCTATCAAGATGTTGCATCGCATCGCTTGGGACTGCCAGCGGCCCTCTATGATGTTTCAGGCCACATTGTTCCTTATTTTTCAAAAAGTACTCGCTAATCCGATGCCCATGTTTAAGGTTAGTATTGTGATTTAAATTTCTTTACCATCTGGAGGTCCTTAAAAAGGCCACTTTTAACAAGTTAATTATTTAAAAAAATAACATGACTGACTACTCACATAGCCACTCACTAGACACTCGGAAGAAAGCAAGGAATCTAAAAATACCTCTCACATCGAAATCTGTTAAGCCGTTTAGGACGTTTGGTGGAATAAAGAAACTTACAGACATATATACATACAAACTTATATACTACAGGAACCCTGAAAATATAACACTCCTTTTTTGGTCAGTCGTGTAAAAATGAACTTATAAGGTTCATTTTTAAAAAGTGAGAGCAATGCACTTCGAGCTCGCGCTCGGGTGCAATATTTAGGAAATGGGAAATGGATCATATTCTGATTTGTAAAAGTGGCCTTTTTAGACTCGCTGGTCAATAAAATTTCTGAAAGAAACAATATAAATGATTGTATTTCCTTCGAATATCGCGAAATAATTCACGTTTTAGCCCAAACGGTAGAATAATTTTGTCCAGGTCCGAACGGTTGTTCTAACCGCGAGTACTTCTAATTAATTAATAATGACATCACAAAATTCGTGCCGCAAATAAAATTTAAATTACATCGAGTCCACCGCTACCATGGAGTTACAACCGCAACACAATATTGCTATTTTATTTTCTCCCGCACCCGATCGCCGCTCACAAACTAATAAATTTAATCTTTTACAGGAATTAGAAAAGTTCGCCATTTTTATACTAAGAAAATTCACAGAGGTTGCGTCCAAGAATACAAAAGTATTTATAGAGTTGCTTTTCTGGAAAAATTCTAAGGATTCCGCTGAAATAGAACATGGATATACTCTTTACACGGATCAAAAGTAAGTTGGCATTTTTACTCTTCATAAACCATAGGATTGAATCTCAATTGAATCGGTCTATAATAAAAGTAACTTCATAACATAAAAATTGTAAGTACCGTTAAAATTGGTACTCAAATTTAAGTGTCGCCGTAAATTGATTTGTATTTATGTGTTTATTTATTACGAGCTTATGATTTTATCATTTTAATTTGATTTCACTGGGCCAGAAAGATATACATATAAACTAGAAAAAGTGTTAATAGATATTTTCCTAACGAATAACGTAATAACATTTAGCAGTGGCGTGGCAACATCCCCTTGACTTCATGTGAGAGGTATTAACGGCAATTGTTTTTAATAATATCAGTTAATATAACAAGTAGGGCTCGCCAAATGTATCTGTGAATGATAGACAAATTGTCGTCATTCTTTGTCTAACTAGCGATTAATGCAAAATTGACCCGATTCAGGTTTACTATACTCGTTATAATGTCTATTGTTTTCCTAATAATCTTGCTACTATTTTAATTGATGGTAAAGGTAAGCTTTTAATTAGATTGAATGGCAAAGCTTCGCATTGATTCGAGCTGCATAGCTCATTAATATAAATGAGACCAAACGCCCGAAATCATGGCCGACGCGCTGTGTATTGCAGGAAATTACGCCGCTCATGTTTGATGATAATTCCATTTCCAAAGGCGCACCTGTCAATTAATAATGATATTAAATCATGGAACATAAACCCCAATTAATGATTACTCAGACAAGCTCCGAAGTTTTCACATTTATTTTAAAAATAATTCCATATTTTACTTTGGATGGATATAATACTTTAATGGCTCATGTTTAATCTTGTCAATTTTAAATAATCGTATATATTTTTAATCTGCGCTGGTCTGAAAAAATATGGCGGAGTACGAAATGTTGGGGTTATTTTGTTGGCGTTTTGCGTTTTTTAATTTTCTCTTTCGCAGCTTGAAATAAAAATAAAAAGTGATTTAAAAATAATGTAATTTACCTTGTGAATCTGGCCATTACCGGTCGCGTCCACAACATTCTACAGTAGTCTACTAATATGCATTTCCGATATTCGATACACTTGTGAACTCTTTTTTTAAATTTTAATTATTTTTTTCTCCAGGGTTGCAGTAGATAACGATATACCATAAAAAAACCTATATTCTTTCTTTTTTTCTCTGCCCGACAAGACACGACGTTATTTTGCCCCTTGTTTTACCTTTCCTACAAAAAAATATTGCAAATACTTCCGGTGAAAGTAAACTTCGATAAAAATAAATTAGTATACCTAAATATTGTTTTCTACGATTTCAATAAAATTTGTTGGATGCGAGTTTGTGAATTTGTGAGGAGATATTACCAGAATTAATATATGTAGGTATAGCTATTATTTAATAAATTAAAAAGAAAATGATCAAATTATTAGGGACAAGCCAGGAAAGGGCGCGTGGTCTGAGGAGCAAGAAGAGGAACTCCGCAAGCTGTATATGGAGAACCAGTGTAATCCAGTTAATGATCAAGGTAAAAAAAACTTGGCTAGTTATAGAACTTAAATGAGCGATTTTCTGACAGCTAAATTAAGAAAAAAAAATCAGTATAAAAAAGTCTCAACAGATAGCGTTTTATGAAAGCCGAGTCGTAATGATGGCTGAACCTATATGGTGCGCTTTTTCTTGTCAACCAGAGGCAGAAAAAAAATCACATAACAGTTTGACAGTTGCACAACTCACAATATTGATACTTTTTAGTTGTTTTTAAGTTTTGTTTAAAAAAAATGCCAATCCCGTGATTTTTTTGCTTTTTGTATGGAACTTTTTCTCTCGCCTTTTACTAAGCGCCATCTATGAAGTCATCTATAGTATCGTTGAGTTAGTATCCCATAACACAAGTCTCGAACTTACTTTGGGGCTAACTCAATCTGTGTAATTTGTCCGTATATATTTATTTATTTATTTTATTTTATTTTATTTATCTGGAATGTATTTTCGTCACTTTTCTTACTGTCTCGAAAAATCCCTCATTGATATAAATAAATAAATGTGGGTTTTACGTGAATTATTAAATAATTTATTAAAGAATATATGAAAACATGGATGGATGGAATGGCTCGGAGACCTTTGCCAAGCAGTAGCGGGGCGAAATAGAAAACAAAATGATGTATTAGTAACATAGTTTGATCCTTAGCGGATTAAATATGAGAACATTTTTTTTCTTCCTTTTCTTAACATATTTACCAAAGTTAAATACGCTAATATTACAATCTAGCCTGATTGCAGGCTAATGAGTCATTTTACATTGTCCTAGTTTTATAAAGTTCGTAGTATAAGAATGTGTCCATCGGCATTTTTCTTACTGTCTCTATTTAAGAGGAGGCACTTTGTTCATGTGTCTTTGTTTACTAATATTATTTCACTATCACTATCAAATTGTTTTTTTGTTATCACTGCACTAAATCACACGGACTACATAAAAACATCATCTTTTAAATCAAAATTATTCTTCAAATAGATGTTATCGACTGGATCTTAGACAACCTAATAGATCAGACGCGCACGCGTCGCGGCGTGATCAGCAAATTGAAAGATCTAGGGCTTATCTTCCGAGCTCCCACCAAACGTAGCAATAGGGAGGCTGCTAAGGAAAGAGTCCCAAAGGAGTTTAGTGAAGAGGAGGACGAACAGCTGAGAGCATTGTGGGAACAATATCGAGACGCCGAAGGTAAGATACTACTCCATTTATATCTCATTTGTAAACTAAAGGGACTCGGGCTTATCTTCCGAACATACTCCAAACGTAGCAATAGAGAGGCTGCTAAGGAAAGAGTCCCGAAGGAGTTTAGCGAAGAGGAGGACGAACAGCTGAGAGCATTGTGGGAACAATATCGAGACGCCGAAGGTAAGATACCTTGCAACTCCTTTAATTTTTTTTTTTTCAAACTGAAATATCTAGGGCTTATCTTTCGACTACCCACCAAACGTAGCAACAGAGATGCTGCTAAGGAAAGAGTACCGAAGGAGTTTAGTGAAGAGGAGGACGAACAGCTGAGAGCATTGTGGGAACAATATCGAGACGCCGAAGGTAAGATACCTTGCAACTCCTTTAATTTTTTTTTTTCAAACTGAAAGATCTAGGGCTTATCTTTCGACTACCCACCAAACGTAGCAACAGAGATGCTGCTAAGGAAAGAGTACCTACCGAAGGAGTTTAGCGAAGAGGAGGACGAACAGCTGAGAGCATTGTGGGACCAATATCGAGAAGCCGAAGGTATTTTATACTCTACTAGCTTTTGCCCGCGGCTTCTCCCTCGTGAATTTCCCACGGGAACATTGCTTTTTCCCGGGATGAAAGGTACCCTATGTCACCTATGTCCTTCTCCGTACTTCTATGTGTATGCAAAATTTCAGGAAGATTGGTTCAGTACATGAAGCATGAAGAGGAAACAAACAAACAAATAAACATACTCACTTTCGCTGTTTCAAAATCCCCTGCAAGAGGGATCTTCAAAGGGGAGTTTGGGAATAAGCTTCATTCTTCTATCCTATATTTTCCATATTATAAATGCGAAAGTAAGTACCTATATCTGATAATTTTACGGCTGGACGGATTTTGATGAGGTCAAACATAGGTAATTTTTTTTTCAAAAATCAGCTTCCAAGTGGCCTATCATTCAATGTAAACATCTACTTTTTAAAAAATACTAAAATTATTACAATAATGTTTTTCACAAAACAAAACCTAATTGTCAATACACTAACATCTCTTAGTATATTTGTTCACAATGTTCTTTGTTCAGCTAACAACTGCTTTCGAGTCCTTAAATTTATTACTGTACGTAGATTTCACGATGAGACCATAAATGAATACATTAGTTAAACAAAACGAAATCCCGCATTCCTTCTGTTCTCTGAACTAATAGACTGGCCAGCTGCACTATCTGTATTTCCAGCTCCTTTGTACAACTATGAAATTAAATTTCCTGACGCCTCAGTGAATTCTATAAGAAAATGTTTACTCGCTAGAAAAGAAATGGATGTGTTCAGTATCTTTTAATGTTGAATTTATTATCTAATAAAAACGCGATGTGGTTCACTTTATGCCGCATCCAAATCCCAAACCAATCTTAGTTACGATTCTGTAAAAATGCTTATAAATTATATGGGCCACGAGATACAGGAATCTTTATTTCTCTGCAGTGCACTGAAGTTCTCATAGAATCGATAGACTTGTATGAAATTTAGTTAAAAAATAAATTATGAATATAACCGCCGATCAAGATTAGTTATCATAATTAATTTACATGTATAAATTACTTAAAGTATACATTAGTAATTATAGATAGTATACATTAGAACCTAAGGTCAAAAAATCGAATTTCTATTCAAAAATCAATCCCCAAGGGGCAATTTGTAGTAAAAATTTGTATGAAAAACAAGATTTTCGGAGCCGCGGCCAAAAGCTACAACTGCAGTTATATTTTGGATCTATAACTATTTTCGCCATATATTTAAGCCGTGTGGCTATTGAGACGGATAATTATCTTGGTGGTTAATGGAATATGAAATTTCAGACCCAATGGGTGAAATAATGTGTCTCATGCCGAGAAAACGATCGAAACGAAGTTACGTCGAGCGACTGGTTTCAATGGGCGTCGTGCGAGACAAGAAGGAATGTCGCAAAAAGAGAAGCAAGAAGGGGAAGAGCTCCGGCTACGACGACGGTGATAACTCGCCCGGTAAGTAACACTCATAGACTTAGGGTGGATTCGACCAAACTTATATTTATACGCGAACAGCTATACCAGGTATATAAATATTCCTCGATTATTATCTCGAGTAAACCAATAGTCGTTTTTCCATTCTTAGAATAACTATACGCGTGTAGCAGAATGAACGACGAGCAAAATACGAATGAATATAATACCCGGCCAATAGATGTTGTACTACAATGCAATGATGTAAAGTCTTAGGTCATAGCAACTGTCTTTTGTCGTATTGTTTTATGTCAACAGTAATGTCAATGACAGCAGACAGACAGAACATATAACGCGCAGGCGCAATTTTTATTCTAGGATTACTCTGTTATTCCATGCATGCGTGGTGGTATAAGGAAGCTATTCCCAAATATGCTCTCTATTAGAATTGCCGATGGTAAAATGTAAAATTCATTTACTCTCTGATAACTGACGATTTATTCTAAGAATAAAATTTACTCTAGTTTGGTCGAATCCACCCTTAGTAAAAAAGAATAGAACCGGCATAACAATCTATATACCAACAGTTATGCGACCGGTCGCCATGTTTTGTCACTATTATTAGTACGCGCAGGCCGCCATCTTTGTGCCAAATCCTTTGTCGGCACCGGCTTTAGGTATGCTAGGTTTTTTGTAGGTATGTAATGACTATTCTTTTTTCTTTCGTCTGAGGTCTACACGACAAAATTATGACAGCTACTGAACTCTAAAATGTCTATTTCTGTTAAACTTATGTATTGGTCTAGTCGGTATTTCTCGTAAAGTTAAATATTCTAGCGAAAAAATATTTGACTTTATGGTATTTCTACACTTCTTCACTAATTTCATAATAGGGAAAAGGCTTGTATTTTTGAATGTTTGTAACGAATACACTCAAAAACTACTGAACTGATTTCAAAAATTCTTGCACCAGTAGAATGGTACATTATCTCCTAGAATATTACTCATAGGCTATATTTAAATGTTCGTGCGAAGTCTTAACATAAATCTTCCTAATATTAAGAATATTCCATCCATTGAAAACTGATTACACGAAATAAAAAATAATTCGAGAAAAGGTGAAATTAAATTACAGGGATGTACAGGGCAAATAAGTTTATATCCCTCGTTTCGAAAGGAAAGTGTTCAGATAAGGCGGTGCATATTATGACGCTATTATTTTATACTGAGATCGTATAAGAATATGACGCGATCCAGTGTCATTATCTTGTTACCTTCCTGGCATCAGTATTATGATTAAAAATTATTATTTTGCGAAAAAATTAGCAATTTAAAGTACTTACCTTTTTATAATTAGGTAATTCATCTGATTCGCAATCCGACCTGTCTGAAGACGAATCTAGGCCGCCGCCCACTACAAAAGTTAAGAGATCTGAAAAGAAAGCCAGACAACCTTCACAAAATAAAAAGGAAAAGGCTTTTACACTCAGTGCTAACGAAATTGCTAAGCTTTTGGTACGAGCTGTGGATGAGGGTACGTATGTAATATCGTCTGAGTTTACAAACGCTGTTCTTTTTTATGTAAATTTGTATGGCCTCGATGAGCCAGGTGTGCCGTGCCTTATAGAACTTGCACCGATAAATATTGAACAAAATTGTGTTTTCAAAAGAAAAGGTTTTGGGATAATCCTGGGTACAAAGCGCGCAAAGTGTTTCTATAAATAAATACTCTTTATTCGTTCGCTGAGGTAACATTATGTTAACTTATGACCTAGACGGTCATAACTACATTATGTACGTGTTCGCTCAGTGTTATATTGGATATTGAACTTCTGAGTAAAGTTTGCAATTTTTATCAATTTAATAGCAATTTGACTTAATTACAATCTCTCAAATGCAGATATTAAACGGGACTACACGAATATTTTTTATTATTTCATTATTTTATAAATTAGTAGATATCATTTTTGCCGACCTCCGTGGCCCAACGGTCAAGACTTTCACATCAGAAGTCCCGGGTTCGAACCCCAGTCTGGTCAAGGTAGAAAATGATCTTTTTCAATGTTGTTGTGTGAGAATCCCATTACACAAGTCTCGAACTTACTTTTACGAGTATGATAACTCAATCTGTGTGATTTGTCCGATTAATTTTATCTATTTAAGTTCATACAAATAAAGTACCTATAATAAAATTATTAGATTTGACGGAGGGCCTAAAATGGTTAGCCGAGAGTCTAGAAGAAGTGGCGTTAGACCAAGAAGCAGATGGGTTCGATCCCAGCGCACCCGATACTCCGCTGGTGCCGATATCTAGCGAGGCCGTGCGAGCTATGGACAGCGATATGTTTAGACATGTCCTAAAAGGTGTGGGAATACAGCCGCCGGGTAACGAACAGGTTTGTAAAGTAACAGTTTGATTATTTGTTGCATTATATTATCCCTAAAACTGTACAAGAATCGGTGGATTTAGATCCACAGTGCACTCGATACTCCGCTGGTGCCGATATCTAGCGAGGCCGTGCGAGCTATGGACAGCGATATGTTGAGACATGTCCTAAAAGGTGTAGGAATACAGCCGCCGGGGAACGAACAGGTTTGTAAAGTAACAGTTTTATTATTTGTTGTATTATATGGACAACGATATGTTTAGACGTGTCTTAGAAGGTGTGGGAATACAGCCGCCGGGGAACGAACAGGTTTGTAAAGTAACAGTTTGATTATTTGTTGCATTATATTCTCCCTAAAACACTACAAGATTCGGTCGGATTCGATCCCAGCGCACCCGATACTCCGCTAGTGCCGATATCTAGCGAGGCCGTGCGAGCTATGGACAGCGATATGTTTAGACATGTCCTAGAAGGTGTAGGATACAGCCGCCGGGGAACGAACTGGTTTGTTCCCATTTCACCCCGTTAGGGGTGAATTTTCCGAAATTCCTTTCTTAGTTCTCACTTCCTCTGCAAAGTTTCAAGTTTCTACGTTCAGCGGTTTCGTCTCAGCGTTGATATACCATTACATTATTTATTTAAATAATACCGTTTATTACGGGTCTTAAGTCCTTTTTATTAAAGGACTTAAGAAAAACGACATATTGCATCGACTAACGAAATCAGTCTGCGTTCAATTTTATAGATTTTATTATAAAAATGTTTGCTTTAAAATAACATCACTGACGTTAAATATTAGATCCAGTCACCTTTATATTGTTACGAGAATATAATATAACGTGAAATTTCAACGTCTTTTGTTATTACATCACAATATGACGCAACGAAAATTTCCGTGAAAAATGATCCACGCGGTTAATTGGGACTTCCAATTTGCGAACAGAATATTATTAATGTATTCATTTCAGGAAACATATTGGAGAATACCCAGTGAATTACACTTCGATACTATTCGGAAACGAAGGGAAATAATTGTTAAAGCAATTAACAAAGAACTATTGATTGACACAACACCAACCAATGAACCAAATAATGTTGAGACTCCATCGCAAAGTGCACGAAATGACGAATCGAGTGATGACGATGACCTTTTCGATAACTTGAGAAAAATGCGGGAAAATAGCGACTTTTCCAATGAAAGCTATTCGAGAAAAGCTGACGTCACATCGAATCGCAAACGAAGTCGTAGCGTCGACCCAGAGGACGCAATCAATAGAGCAAAAATGCAGAAAATAGATGAAAAAGACGAAGATGACGACGATGATATTCTGTCCTTTGCTAAGAAAACGTTACAACACGAGGACTTGCCTGATACTGAAGATATACTCAGTAGTATACAAAAATCTATGAGCGGTAAGTTATGTTTTATCTATAATAATAGTAAAACACAAATACTTGATTACAAATTTAATTGTGACGCTCTTGAATGTACAGGAATTAACTTTCTATTTATGTCCGAAAAATAACGTTATAGCCTAGACCAGGAATATGAAAACCCTAAATTAGAGGCAGCACTTATGCTGTTTTATATTGCAACATTATTAAAAGCAGTAGCGGATAAAATGGTGAGAGCACGGAGACACGTGCAATCCCAAAAATATTATGTGTTGTACATACTGTGGAGCATAGATTACTGTTGTATATAGTGTACTGATGGAGGTAGCTTCCATAACAGTACATATCAAATTAAAATTCGAGTTGTTAAAATAACAGGAGTTGGTAGTTTCTTACAAGTAAGTATTTCCAAAAAAATTAATACGCCACCATTAGTGATTTGCCGTTCTCGAAATTATCAAAGAACAAGCGGAAACTTTCTTAAAAATTTCTCGGAAATATTCTCGAGAATGGAAAATGGTGCCCTTCCCAGGAAAAAATACCTACTGGATCCGCTCTTGATTGAAAGTCAAATTTTGACAGGAGCAATGACAGGTGGTTTTTTAAATTAGTTGCCAGTATAAGAAATTAGTTCTATTACTTTTCCGCAACATGGCGAGGGTTTTGATATTCCTGGTCAGGCTTTACAAACATAACAAAATCGTACGTTACAAAATCGGACTAGACTAGACTTGCTAGACATCGCGATTGACACATATCACGCCAAAACAAATATTGTTTTTAAAAATCAAACACCAACGTATTTGTTCACAGTAACTTACTGTTATTGGCGTTAAAGTACACAAGAAAACAAAATAATTTAAAATCATAAAACAGCTTTGAGCAGGCATTGCATTAAAACAAGTAAAACATATAACTAACCTCTTATAAATAGCAAAGATAAAGTAGTGTTGTAAATCTTCTATTCCATATTGCAATAAAATATAATATTGTTGACATGGTACTGAAGTAGAAATTCCATTGTCAGATGACAGTGACAACGACGAGGAAGTTTTGCTGGCAAAACCTGACAAAAAGAAACGCCGTGCTATTATCGATGACGACTCCGACTAAACCTGTGTTATTTGTAACATTAGTTCGGTTTAAATATTGAATACAATTATTTTAATATTTGACTTAAACGTTTTATTATTTCATACACGATTATGACACAAGATAGGTACATGAATTTTTAAAATATTAACAGCGTCAAGAACTTGTTTACAGGACTATAGAAGCGCTTTGTATAATAGATATATATGTCGGCGACAGCCGAGATTTATCGGTTGTCATTTGTTGTCGGCGATAACAACATCGGCAATGCAGCGCTATCTGATGTGTCACCTGTTGACGTTGACGTTTGACACATTCATTTCGTTCAATTTCATTCAGTTCATGTTCAATTCGTTTGTTCGTTCATTTAGTGAATCAAGACGAATGTTGCGGCGAGGGCGGTCATTCTGTCTTGGGCTTCGGTACGAAGCACATGTTTGAGTGGTGACTCCGGTCACACCTGAATCGTTTTTGCTTTCTGTGTCTATTTACTGTTGCTCTGTCCAACCTTTTATCGGTTGTGATGGACCTTTTTCTTCTTTACGGTGGAACATCAGTACGAATGGTCGTGATGTACAGTATCGTGCGGAGGAGGGGCACGAACCTTGCCGTATCAAACACGCGGATGACGTGGATTGTGTGTCGAGATGAGCAGCGGACAGGGGCCGCCTCTCTCGGTGCATGTGTTAAGATGAGCAGCGGACAGGGGCCGCCTCTCTTATTGTGTGTTATGTGTCGAGATGAGCAGCGGACAGGGGCCGCCTCTCTCGGTGCATGTGTTGAGATGAGCAGCGGACAGGGCCGCCTCTCTCAGTGTGTGTTATGTATCGAGATGAGCCGCGGACAGGGGCCGCCTCTCTCGGTGCATGTGTTAAGATGAGCTGCGGACAGGGGCCGCCTCTCTTATTGTGTGTTATGTGTCGAGATGAGCAGCGGACAGGGGCCGCCTCTCTTGGTGCATGTGTTGAGATGAGCAGCGGACAGGGGCCGCCTCTCTCGGTGCATGTGTTGAGATGAGCAGCGGACAGGGGCCGCCTCTCTGTGTATGTTGTGTTGAGATGAGGATCGCGGATAAGTGCCACTTCTCTTAATATGTTGCTTGTGGCATTAGTTTTGTTATGAATGTCCGCCACGACTGAGCTAATTGACTTTGTAATTTCTGATTTTAGTACACGTCGGGGACGACGTGATGCAGAATGGCCGTGTCGGCGACAGCCGAGATTTATCGGTTGTCATTTGTTGTCGGCGATAACAACATCGGCAATGCAGCGCTATCTGATGTGTCACCTGTTGACGTTGACGTTTGACACATTCATTTCGTTCAATTTCATTCAGTTCATGTTCAATTCGTTTGTTCGTTCATTTAGTGAATCAAGACGAGTGTTGCGGCGAGGGCGGTCATTCTGTCTTGGGCTTCGGTACGAAGCACATGTTTGAGTGGTGACTCCGGTCACACCTGAATCGTTTTTGCTTTCTGTGTCTATTTACTGTTGCTCTGTCCAACCTTTTTATCGGTTGTGATGGACCTTTTTCTTCTTTACGGTGGAACATCAGTACGAATGGTCGTGATGTACAGTATCGTGCGGAGGAGGGCACGAACCTTGCCGTATCAAACACGCGGATGACGTGGATTGTGAGTCGAGATCAAAAAGAAGACTGGTCACCGTCGCCGGTATTAGCTGGTCGTCAAGGCGACTCCGACATATATTGTACATACCACCTAATTAAATCTCTCTTTTTAAGTCGATTTAAGTAAATCTATCCTTACAGCCAATCAGATTTTTTAAACGTAACAGTAATTAACTTAAATAATTAGTATTTAATTGATATGTATATAATTGCTCCCCAAGTTACAAAAATATCTACATTAACTGTAATTTGCCACAAAATAACTTAGGCAAATCCACAAACAATAAATAAAAGAATAAATATGAGCTTTAAATACACAGTTTAATTAAAAAAATATTTGTATAAAAACAGATTTTAT